>VDFB02271358.1:126057796-126103915 GCA_007258455.2 Sequoia sempervirens
TAAATTTAATTTCAGTAGGGCAACTAGATGATGAAGGTTGTGTTGTTACATTTAGTGATAAAAATTGGAAGGTCACAAAGGGTGCCTTAGAAGTAGCAAAAGGTGTGAAAGTAGGCACCTTATATCTTTGTACAAGACATACTGTTCCTTCTACTTTAATTGTTACAGAAAAGGGTCAATGTTCAGGAACAGTTGCTGCAGTTAAGCAGGTAGAAGATCATATAGTTGCTGTGGACTCTGAATCAGCACTGTGGCATAATAGACTTGGGCATATGAGTGCAAAAGGTATGAAAGTACTTCATTCAAATAATGTTTTACCAGGTCTAAAATGTGTTAATATGGATTTCTGTGAAAGCTGTGTCTATGGAAAATAAAAGAGAGTTAGTTTTCTCAAGGATGGGAAGAAAAAGAAAGATGAGAAATTGGAGCTTGTGCATACAGATGTATGGGGACCAGCTCAGGTATCTTTTCTTGGTGGCTCTCTGTATTATGTTACATTCATTGATGATGCAACTAGAAAGGTATGGATTTATTTCTTTAGGCAGAAATCTGATGTATTTGAAACTTTCAAAAAATGGAAAAGCTTGGTTGAGAATGAGACAGGTAAAAAGATAAAATGTCTCAGATCTGATAATGGTGGTGAGTATTGCAGCAAAGATTTTGAAGATTATTGTTCCTCTAATTGTATTCGTAGGCAAAAAACGGTTCTAAGGACTCCACAAGAAAATGGAGTGGCTGAGCGCATGAATAGAACAATAATGGAGCGTGCACGAACTATGAGATTGCATGCTGGGTTGCCTTTAAAAATGTGGGTGGAGGTTGTAAATACTGTTGTTTATTTAATCAATAGAGGTCCCTCTAATCCTTTGGGTTGTGGTATTCTAGAGGAAGCATGGAAGGGTAAGAAGGTGAGTTATTCTTTTATCAAAACCTTCGGTTGTGAAGCATTTGCACATGTAGATTTTGAAAATAGAACTAAACTTGATGCAAAATCAAAGAAATGTGTATTTTTTGGATATGGCATTGATGAATTTGATTATAGGCTTTGGGATTTTGAAAATCAGAAAATTATGAGAAGCAGGGATGTCATATTCAATGAGAAAGTGTTGTACAAAGATTTGTTGCTTCAGCATGAGAAGAAAGAAAAAGATTATGTAGTGTTGGATGATATTCTCAACAATGATGTTTCAGTGGTTCCTCATGCTGGGCAACAATAGCAACAACAAATACCACAAACTCCTGTTAGACGATCTTCAAGGGTAAGTAGACCTCCAAAAAGATTCTCTCCCTCTTTGTATACTATTTTGTTAACTGATGCTGGTGAACCATATTATTATGAAGAAGCTATGCAGGTGGATACCAAGGTTTAGTGGGAGCATGGAATGAAAGAAGAAATGGACTCCTTGCTGGAAAATCAGACTTGGGAATTATACAAGTTGTCTGTAGGGAAAAAGGTTTTACCAAACAAATGGATTTATAGGCTGAAAGAGGAGGATGGAGGTAAGAAAAGATTTAAAACCAGATTAGTTGTAAAGGGATTTGCACAGAAAAAAGGGTATTGATTTTGATGAGATTTTTTCTCCTGTTGTTAAAATGACTTCTATTCGTATTGTTTTAAGTATTGTGGCTGCTAAAGATTTGCATTTAGAACAGCTTGATGTTAAAACAACCTTTCTCTATGGTGATTTGGAAAAGGAAATATATATGGAATAGCCACAAGGATTTGAGGTCAAATGTAAGGAGAAACTAGTGTGCAGATTGAAGAAAAGTTTATATGGCTTGAAACAAGCACCTAGACAATGGTATTTGAAATTTGACAGTTTTATGGCTGAGCAAGGCTACAATAGGTGTAATTCTGACCATTGTGTTTATTTTAAGAGGTTGGATAATGACAGCTACATTATTTTATGCTTATATGTTGATGACATGCTTGTAGCTGGGTCTAACATGGATCATATATGAGTTAAACAACAAGAAGTGTATTTTAGTTATGAAGGATTAAAAACAAAGCAAATCCTTGGTATGAAAAATTTGTAGAGATAGGGAAAAATAGAAAATTGTTTTATTCAAAGGCAATTATGTTGAAAAGGTGTTGCAGAGATTTCATATGGAGAATGCAAAGCCGGCCAAGACACATTTTCCTAGTCGCCAAATTGACTAAGGATATGTGTCCAAAGACACAAGAGGAGGAAGAAAAAATGTCCAAGGTACCATATGCTTCAGCTATAGGCAGTTTAATGTACGCCATGGTATGTACTAGACCAGATATTGCACATGCCGTAGGAGTTGTTAGCAGGTATTTGAGTCATCCTGGAGTTGAGCATTGGAATGCAGTAAAATGGATTCTCAGGTATTTGAGAGGTACATCCAATAAATGTTTATATTTTGGGGGCTCTAATACTGATTTAAAAGGCTATGTTGACTCAGATTTGGCAGGGGATATCAATACCAGGCGGAGTACTACAGGTTATGTATTTACAGTTGGTGGGACAGCAGTGAGTTGGATTTCTCGATTGCAAAAGGTGGTTGCTTTATCCACCACAGAGGCAGAGTATGTTGCTGCAACAGAGGTGGCAAAGGAGATGATATGGCTGCAACTTTTCATGGCTAAGTTGGGAAAACAACATGATGAAAATTACTTATTTATAGACAGTCAGAGTGCTATACATCTTGCAAATAATTCTGCCTTGCATTCTAAAACAAAACACATACAATTGAGATATCATTTTATACGGTCAATGTTGGAAGATGGATAGGTCAAGTTGAACAAGATACATACAGATGTCAATCCAACGGATATGTTTACGAAGGCGGTGCCAAGGGAGAAGCTGAGCTCCTCTTCAGCTTCGATTGGCCTTCAAGGTTGATTTCAAGTATAACATAGCAAGAGGGTCCAAAATCCTTATTTCCAGTGGGAGTTGTAAGTGCAACAGTGTTGTCCAAGATCAGTCTCCAAGTGGGAGATTGTTGGTATGTGGCAACTGATTATGATATACTGTATAGCCCATGGTATATTGTACACCCTGGCCCCCCGTCCTCGCCGGGGTTCGGGGTTGGGTTGGGCCCTGGGTGGGGGTTCGGGGGCGGTAGCCCCGATAAATTTTTTTGCCATTTTTTCAAGGCCGCCGAAAAAGGAAAAATCTTCGAAAAAGAAAGAAAACTGACATTGTAAAACCCTAATTCTGGAAGCTTCTAAAAGCTTATTAAAAGGGGTTGGGATGGGGGTTACAGTATGAAGAAAAACGTGATTATTCACGAGATTGTAATAGGTTTTGCACTGGATAATAAAATTATTGGATGGCTGCGGTTTGGTGGATGTAGCCCAGATTGGGTGAACCACGTTAAATTCTTTGTGTTATGATTTATTCTGTGTATGTTTTAGTTTCTCTGTTTATTATTTAAATCTGTATTTAATTGTTAGATATCTGCCATCTCTAACCCTAACACATCATCACTTTCAATCAAACAATGAAGGTTGTCAATGGTAGGTATGGTAGTCGTGGAAATGTTTTCAAGTGACAAGTCTTGTTGTAAATGTGCAAAATCTTCATGAATATTAATGACCTTTTCTTGCAGGAGGGAGTTGTTTTGGGTGTCAAAATTCATTGGATAGAAAGGTGAAGGCATAGAAGTGGTATTGAAAATTCCTAATGCACCATTTTCCATACTAGGAGTAGGAGCTTGTGAGATCCCAAGGTCCACAATGAAAGTACTATCACTGGAGGCTATGAGTCTAGAACTTCTTCTCACTAAAGTATTATCAACGGGGCACCAAAGACTCAAACAAGTACCACAAAGGAGGGGGGAATGCAAGTGCAAGGTAATCTAGGAGCTCTAAAATGCCAATAATAGAAATTCTTCTAACTGCAACTAAGATCTAACTACAAAAAACATAAATGCAGAAAAATTCCAGAAATGTTGTTTAAAAAGTGCAGAGGGACTGATTCACCAAGGGTGGTGAATGAGTCCCAGTATGATGTTTTTGTGTGTTTTTCAAAAAAATTAAGATGATTTTAATGCTCTAAAAAATGCAATCAAGAATGCAAAATACAGATTTTCAATTTTTTCAATGAGATGCAATGTAAAAATGAAATCTACATGAAGTTTTCACTAATGCAATATGACAAGTCCTAGAATGCAAAAACAAAACAATGTCCTAATTGAATGTTGATACAAATATAAACTAAGATTCTATGTGGAAATTAAATTGGAAATGCAAAGTGTTCAAAATGCAAGTTCACCAAAATGAACTGTTGATTTTTGGGTTCCTATGGACTTCTCTAGCTCTTCTAGGGTTTTTCACCTAAAAGGAGAGAGATAGGGCCCAAAAATCCTAAGGGTTCATTCAAATTTATGTTATAATGTAGGATGTTTTATAAGCTAAATGAAGTAAAATAAATGTAATTAAGTGATTTGGATGAATGAATATGAATGCAACACTAGGATTTAAACTATGCTCGAAAACACACTGTGATATGCAAACAATGAACTAAATGACAAAATAATGCAGAACAAAAAGAAATAGGATTAAATAGAGTGCACCTAGGAAATGTTTGATGTACCTAGAATGTTGTGGATGATGAATATAAGTACTAAAATTTCACAATGGGAGTCATTCACCTAGGGTGGCAAATTAATCCTCCTATTGGTAAAAAAGTGTTGAAAACTAGTTTCTACCTATCAGGATCTGGAATTTGAAAAAATTCAAATTTTTAGTCCTAAGGTAGGACTCATTTTCCACTAGTGATGAATCATTCCTCTCCCGAATTTCTAAAAATCAAGAGACAACTGTGCAACACCAGATCTAGAAATCTCTAATTGTTAGGTTGTCAAAGTCAATTCTACACGAAACAGACATAAAACCATCTCCAAATTTGAAATACAAATGAGTTGACTTGAAGCACCTAGTTGAATTTTTTACCAATCTTCAACACCAAAAATCTTGTTAAATCTGCACAAAAAAGTTTACAAACACACATGCAATAGGGGGAAAATGGTTGAGGGTTAGGGAATAGGGGTTTTCCTCGGTCAAATCCCACTTTTGGTAATCAAACCCTTAATGAGATAATGAAATGAAAGAGAATGATAAACTAATAACATGCAATTGCTATCAATTTACCAAACCCTTGATAATGCAAATCTGAACTAGTGTCAATGGATGTTGTAGTGCCCTTCGTTTGTGTTGTCTTTGTGATGCTTTTCAACTCACTGAGAAGTGAGGTATTTTTTGGACTTTGAGCTTATTTAATTAAATTTGGTCGATAAATGTTTCTAATCAAATTACGACATTTAAATGGAATTATTAAAGTTAAAAGGTATATTGAATAATTAAAAGAAAATAAATAAATGTTTTTTTTTATATAATTAGAAGTTATGTTAGAATAATATTACAATGTTAAGTTGAAGTAAATAAATATGGAATATATTGAAAGGTAATTATTATGTTGAATAAAATATAAATCAATAGTAAAATAAAATAAATAGATAATATTAATATAATAAATTATTTAAGGGTAACGAAAGTTAATATAGCAATTAAATTTGTGGGAAATTATACAAGTCTGCTGCCAAATAGTTATTTCATAGATTCTAAACTACCCTAGAATTAGAGTGAAGGATGATATTATTTATGTATTTTTATATATTTGAAGGTATAAATTTATTTACATTTACACATGTGGTATATATTGTCCTATTATTTCAAAACAACATTATGATTTAAGTAAATATATATGTATATATGTATATGTACATACGTGTACCGAAATGTGTATATGTTTTTGTATACATACATACATACATACATACATACATACATATATATATATATATATTATGGGTTTTAGTAAAGGATAATGCTAGTACCATAAATAATTAATTTATTAAAATAGAGAAATCAGATTGAAAAGAAAATTTGATAAGGAAACTGATTAGACAGATTGGTCTAGATAAATGAACTAGAATGTTGATTTCTTTTATAGATATTTAATAATTGGGACATGTAATACCTAGTAGTATCTGATTGGATTATGGGTCTTATTTTCTATTTTGAATAATGTATTTATTTTCATTTCAAAAAATTTAATTTGAACTCACCTCTTGATTGTGGTAATTTAAGTACAATTTTTTTCTTTCATTTCGATGTATTTAAGTTGATTGTGTTAAGGTGAAAGTAGATTAGGGGTGTGGATAAAATTTTAAGAAAAAAGTATTTTTCCTTTATTATTATTATGTAGTAAGTATATGAGAAGTTGTAGTGAATATATTTCTTTTTATATAATATTATTAATTTAGTAATTAATTTAAAATAGAAGCTATTTTGTGAAAACAAATAAATAAATAAATATAAACACTATCACTATAATATATATATATATATATATATATATATATATATATATATATATATATATATATATATATATATATATATATAGATATGTGAGATGATATTTACATGAAGGAAGTTATTTCTTGAATTGGTGGGTAACTGCTTAGTAGGATGTGAAAGTAAATGGAAGTGGTTCTTGGAGGATATCTCATCATACCATTCCTTAATCACCTATTAAAAAAAGGGTTGGTCAATTTTCTTTGAACCACGATAATCACCTTGGTCACTGAGAGAGGAAATAATGGAGGGTCGTTGTGCAAAGCATTAAAGAAGGCATTGTATGCACAAGAGGGGAGGTAGGTAGGATGTGTGAGGAAGAGGGGAAAGGATGCTAGTTACACCTTTCAATTGCATTCACTTAAAATTTTCTTAAGCCTTTTCTTCAAATCCATTTTAGGGGATTTTTTTTAGAAAAGATAGTATTTTCAGGAGATCACATTTTCTGAGAGGCATCTGATCAGACAGAATATGTGCCTTGTATTTGCTTCCCTTCTACTACATATATGTCTACCAATGTATTTGCAATGTCTATCAAATGCAACATCTAGCATGGTTGTCACTCCTCCAAACTCTATATTGCTTGGTATGCATTAGAGATCATCCCAAATACTATTTTAATGGGAACGATTTAAGGCTTTAGCCTATGCGATGGAGGAAGGAGGTGAACGAATCTCTATGAGAGAAATGAAAGAAAAGGTTGAATCATTACTTCATCTCCTTCAATCCTTCCTACCGAATTCTTTGCAAGATTCAGAGGTATGAATTGGAACTTTTTTTAGAATAATTCTTAAAAGAAATGATGGTTTCCCTTCATCTTATTTTGAATCAATTAACATTTGATTGTTTCTAAATAAGAATGGTACATTCCTTTAGGGTTTCAATATTTCGGCCTAAAATTGCACCTATTCTTTGGCTGACAATGTAATTGTTCACTAATCTGAAAAAAAATAAACTAATTAGCATCTCCTCATCCAAAGACATAATTCTCTCAATCAGCCAATTTGAAATTTCCTATACTTTTCTAACTGTTTACACTGTATTGTTCTTTAGTCATTCTTAAGTCATATACTCATTAAGTAGAAAAATCTTGGCATTCATTCTTGTATACAAAACTTGTGGATAGCCTTATATTTCATCCCTAATATAGGGACTCTATGCGTACATCTTTCACCTTATTTTATTGTTGGTTCTTATTAATAAACTTAGGGTACCAATAACCCAAACCCTTCTATGTGTGTAATGTCATTTCAATAAGATAGGAGTTTGTTCTAAACAAGTTATTGTGTTCTAAATTCTTGTAGAGAAATTTTCTAAGAGATCATATTGCATTATATTTGTCTCTTAAATGCATTCCCTTGATAAACTCGCCATATAAGGTTGATTTAAATCATCAAGGTCTCAAGACTTGCACTTTATGAAGAATCATACATGGGCTTTTGAGTTGGCAACACATGATAGGTTCCACTTACCTCCCTAATTTGTTAGAAAATAAGTATTCTATACACTAGGATTATTAATTAAACTAGAGATATAATCCTCAAGGGGAAAATAGAAAATTCTTGGTATAAATATTTATATGTACTCCACTTTGTAATTGGCTGGCATTTGGTTTTATAGAATATGCATATATGTATGTTGTTTTGCATGGTATCTTGTATTTGATCCCTGTAGAAATGATTAGGATTCAATGTATATTTATATATTTTTATAGGCATGTTTAGGATCACTATGATCGCTCTATATAATTTGGAGCTTTGTGAACAATAGGGTGCACGAAGTTACATAATAACATAGTCGTATATATTTATATGAATTTGATTATATGTGCTTTATTCCACAATGAATTTGATATGCTATTTGACAAAAAAATTATCTCAACTTTATTATGTTCCATACTATATGCTTTGATGGTGGTCCATACCTAGTAATTAGGCTCCCATTTCGGTGCAGGCAAAGTGGCTGCTAGAAACGGTTGTGAATTTTGGCTTACAACTACCGATTCCTTTTTTCTTGGAGTTTCTAACCCCTTTCAATAAATTCATTGTGTGTATACCTTGTTGCAGGACCCAATTTGATGGTGGAAATGTTATAGCACTAACTCATTTGATTGCAAAATCTAATGAAAATGTCTAACAAAATATGTATAATTTGATGTATCATCGGGTGCTTGTAAAATTTGATGTGTAATTTTCAATTTTTTGAAAGTTTATCACTAAAATTCATCAAAATTTTGATGAACCTAGGTTTTTTCGAAATGTTGACTATCAATTTCGTCAAAATTTTGACAAACATGAAAAATAGAAAAAAATCAAATTGTGGCCGACATAAAGAAAAGTGAGTTCATGTGTGATTTATTGCAACAGTGTTTTACTCTACTTGAGACAGTTTGTGGAGAACTAAGGATGATTTTCTTGGGAAAAATTAAAAAAAAATCAAGAAAATATTGCTAGGTTGAGGGTAGTCATTTTATTTTTGCATAATTCAGTTGTGAAGTCAGATTTGTAGTTCCAGGTTTGAAAATCATATTTTAAAGCAACATCTCATCAAATTTCATTTTTAGAGGTTTAGGGTTTTGAGAATTTCATGTCCAGATTTTGTTGTGTGGAATCACCATAAGATCACAACCAAGGAACAAATTTTGTGATTGTAATTATGTGATCCATAACTCTATTGGTCATGTGGCACAGCTTTTGCTATAACAAATACAGATGCATTCATGTGTGACCCAAGTTTAATGTGGCTATGTTGTGATAGAAATGGGGGCACTCATAATGTAGTTAATTCCAAGTTGTATAATGTAGGTGTCAATCATCATTGGGTGTATTCAGTTGTCTCAAGTTTAACAAGTTAAGATGTAATTATAGCATGATCGAAGAGTGATTACCTCTTGCTGCAATAAAGAGCCTATAACTCTAGTTGATATGTAGAGTGGTTGTGTTATATCAATTATGTAGTGGGCATTCAAGCACAACCCATGTTTAATGGGCTATTCTAGAGAGTGATCAATATTTTCTAAACCTTATGAATGTTACTTAAAAGTGTATAGCTTAAACTACAAACCAAGTTTGTTACATATTTGAATGCAATCTTGGGTTACCACAAACTATAATAATGTGATCTGTTAATAACCAATATAGAAAGTATTAAAGCAAGACCAATGATATATATAATACATTTCCCTGATCAGGTTTACATACCTTAATGATCAAACACAAGCTTCCTACACACTCTAGGATACAATCCAAGATCATAACACAACTTTGTCAAGACAACTAATTTTCTGACCCAAGATTTAAGGTTTATTTTTAATACCAACAAAAGCATTGGTAAGAGCATGAGTAGGGTACAAACCCTAGGCCTCCATAGAAACATAAATAATAATTATAGTGGATTAGTGAGGTTGCAATACCAGAAAGATTGAGACATTGTAGGTAATAACAAAATCTTGCAATCTAAAGATTGTATCCAATAACAAGCATATTATGTAGCTTAGTGACATTTGTAAATGCAATCTACAGTAAGAAGAATGATAGACACTTGAGATGTGACAGTCAAAAAGAGGCTAAGCAGTGACAAGATAATAAAGCTCAAACCTTGCATAGTAAAGTGGATATTTTAACAGTGAGTTTCTTTACCCCCTTGTTGACCTTAAGGTTTTTCCAAATGCTTTTGGTAGTGTTAGACAAGGAAAATGCAATTAGGAAATGACTTTCCAAATAAATTAATAGTGGTAATCATAGGTTCAATGTTTCTTCTTAGTCATTAATGTATAATGGAGGTAGTGGATTGCATGTTTGAGCAGTGTTCTGAGACTCATCAAAGATGGGAGAATAGTGAATAATACCTTGTGGACTATGAAGTAGTGTCAATAAGGTTGAAGGATCTTAATAACTACAATACCATGAAACAATGAGTCCCCTGTAGTTAATTTAATTTTATAGAGGATGCTCATGAAATGAATCTTCAAGTGATAGTGAGTGAGTTGTTTGAGATTGCAGCTGAGGGTGCAATACCCAATCTTAAAGGAAGTTAGCAAAGCAGTAAATGTGCAAGAAAATAAAATTGTACACAAAAAACAATTCACAATGTTATCATGCATAATGCCTTGATTTTGAAGACAAAAATCTCATTGTGTCTTCATGATGAAAGTGGTTACCTTAATGGTCAATCACTGGCAACCATGATTTTAAAACATGCTATGTGCTTATGGAGGCAACATTTTAAGCCAGACAGTGAGTGGTGGTTTGGAACAATGGTAGGTATGAAGGACTTGCTTTATATGCATACTATGCAGTCTAGCTTAAGGCACCATTTTTAGAAGAGATTGAAGATGGATTATGGAACTCAAGGGTTACTATGAAAAGGATTAAAACAAAGACTGAGATCTATTTAAAATCCATGGTCATGAAGATATTAAAGATGTCACATGTGAAACCCTAGTAGCTAGAGTAATGAATACATTGCCAAAGAGGATAGTGTGTTGGGACAGATTTAGGAGATCTCCACATTATCTAATTATAGGGAAATACATCATTTATTTTTTTTTTTAATTAAAATAAATCATTCTAAACCATATATAAGATACATTGATGCTTCAAAAGCCTCTGAAGGAATTTTAGATTATGCAAATATAAGTCAAATAAATACCTAGATTACAAATAGTAGCAGGAACAACGTAAGATTTGTTGAGCAGAGTAGGAATGAGATAAGCAACAATGAATCATATGCCTCCCTTCATGCACATATACTCACCATTCTATCATTCTTTATGAAAACACTTCTCCATTTTGGTGGTATATGCTTGAAAATAATGTTTTGATGAAGGTTTTAGAGTATGTTTATTAAAATAAAAACTCCATTCTGGTGGGCTATGCCTGAAAATAAGATTTTGACAAAAGTTTTAGGGTATGTTTATTAAATTTTTAGAGTATTTTGGCGGGCTATATTCTTGATTCCCTAAATAATTTATTCAAATGTATTGTGACTAAATAAATAACTATTTAGTTATTTTTATTTATGTGACTAAATAATTTTTAATCAACGACCAAACTAGTAATTTATTTACTCATTTATAGCTAAGTTACAAAAAATGAGTAGAATTTAGTCATTTTTTGTTGTTGTGACTAAAAGTTTTAGTCACCTAGTCATTTATTTGCCAAATTCTACTAGTGTGTGTTTCCTTGTGTGATTGGGGCTCTCTCCATGTTGAGGGCCCTAGGGATAAACTCGTCATAAGAAGTGAAACATTGCATCTTTTACTAAAAGGATAAATATGTATTAGCATTAGCAATGATGATTCTAACTTTTTGCTCCTTAGGAATGGGTCACTTGCTCTTACAAGCTCACTACCTCCATCATTGTAGGAAGTTTATGATCAAGTTCAACATTCTAATTTTACGAGTCTTAACTATTGGAAATCATAGTAAAATTAGAATTTGATAAGTTTTGGAATTAGCATTTTAAAGTGTTGATTGGGGTCATTAACTTAAGACTATCTTCTCTTTTGCAAAGGTGGTTACATGCCAAATTTTTTTGGTGTAAAATATTAGAATTATTAGATTTTGTTACTTGTCTATGAATAAAAATTATTGAAGTGTGAGTTCAAATGATATTTTTTGAAAATATAAATAGTCAAGCTTGGTAAAGAAAAATTATTTCAGATAATATTAGTTTAAAACAAAATGAAGAGACACTTGATAGATTGTGGGCTAGATTGAAAAGAAAGGGTGATGGGAAATGTTATTGTCCTTGCAATAATTGCAAGGGCTTAAAGATGAGATGACTTTTAATCACAATAGCTGAGAAATATCGTAGGCATCATGGTCACATTGAAGGGGGCATAATTATTGTCCATTGGTAAGTTGTTCATTATATGTGTTTATATTGATTGAATTTGTAAATATTTATATTGTTTTAACATTATATATATATATATAATCACTTGATCATGATCATGGTTTATTTTTGTCTATCATTATTATAAAGGTGGGGCACCCTAGGGTAGATTATATGGATTATCATGGCTTAGAGAATGTGGTTTTGCAAGCGGACGAACATGGAGGTATGAATATCAAAGATGATATTAATGATCCTATGGAAGAAGATGATCATGCGCTAAAAAACACAGTTGAAGATGATGGTACAAATACATTGATCTATGACACATTTAGTGGCAGAGCTAATCATAATGATCAAGATGAATTTGATGATGTTCATGATTTACTTGTACTTGAGAAGACATATGAGCCCCTTTATGAAGGCTACCAAAAAACTCTTCTCTCTATTGTATTGTTGTTGTTGAACTTGAAGGTTATGAATGGTTTATCAAACATAGCAATCTCATGAATGTTAAGGTATGTCATATATGTCATCTTTCTTCATTTATTTTAGTTGTTGTTAGTTCATCACTAGTAAATAAAGGATGAAATATGTACCATTAATATTCTTTATATTAACAAATCATTTTTTGTTGTAAATTGATTGGTGAATTTTTGTTACCACCATCAAATATTTTACCTCACTCATACTGAGATTAATCTGCCATTATGAAAGCTATTGGAATGGAGTATCAACCAATAGATGCATGTCCTAATGATCATATTATATATCATAAACAATAGGAATTTGTAATAGAATGCGCAAAATGTCATATCAGTAGATATCAAATAGATCAACTAACAAAAAAGGTTCCTCGCAAGGTTCTTTGTTATATTCCCATTATTCCACGTATGCAACGATTATTTAGAAGCTTAGTGCAATTTATGGATTACCATGCATGGAATAGAAGTGGAGATGACATTCTTTGAATGTCTGCGGATGGTTCTGCATTTAGGGACATGGAGGAAAAATGGCCACACTTTAAAGAAGAACCTCGTAATCTCAAGCTTTCATTGGGAGTGGACGATGTTAATCTATTTGGAGAGCTGAGATCTATTTACTCAGTGTGGCCTATTTTTGTTATCAACAATAATATTCCTCCATGCATGTCAATAAAGAGGGAGCACATAATGTTTTCAATGATTGTTCCAAGTATTTGTTTACATCAATTTTCTTTAACGTAGTAGCATCTCAATTGTCTTTTTGTTTCATAATGACTTATATTTTTTCCATTCAATAGTCATATGCATTAATTTATATATATTGCAGTAAAATGGTTATAATAATTATGTAATGTTTATATTCATTCAACTAAGTACCAAGTTAAAGAAATGAATGTAATATCAAACCTCTTATTGAAGAGTTACTAAATTTATGGAATGGCGTCACTATGTATGATGTCTCTAGACCAATAGGACAAAGAAAATTTCAATTCTATGTAATGCTTGTATGGACAATTCATGATGCCCTAGGGCTAACACATTTTTGTGGTATGTTATAACGTTCGAGTACACTTTAAAAATATTTAATTTGATGAAGTAGATATCATGTGTGTTTTTAAAATAATCTATTCATTATATATAATTATAAAAATTGACATATTTAATCCAATTATATATGATTTTGCAAGTCTTCAAAAAAAGGGAAAATTTGCATGTCCAATTTGTGGTCCAAAGATGAAATCTCGTTGGTCAACAAGTTTAAGAAATCAGGTTTTTTATGAGTATAGGAACTTCCTCCATAGAAATCATAAGTATCGAACTACTAAAAAATATTTTTTCAATGGGAAAGAGGAGACTACATCAAAACCATCAAGAATGACACCTCGCCTATGGAAGTTGGAATATAATAGAATTAATCATCAAGGTTATACATCAAATCAAATTGTTTATCTATCATATATAATATGTTTTGAATTTATATTTTTATATTGTGTTGTGTTTACTTATGTTGTAATTGACAATGGTTGTTGTTGTTAATTTGTTTAACTTATATGCTTCATGAAGGTTGTCAAGGCATTAATGGTCAGCTTCCACAGAGATTGAAAAGTTATCCCAGATAATTTAGTAGGTTGCCCTACTATGAGCAGCTACAAATTGTGCATTTGTTTGATACAATGCATTTTAGAAAGAATATAATAGAAACATTATGAAAAACATTGGATGGAATGCATGACAAAGAAAAAATTATCAAAATTTGTAGTGACATTCAGGAAGCCAATCATGCAATGAAAAATGACATTCAATTAAATAGAAATGGAGACCAAATTAATATAAGTACCCTTCCTTGGTTATTAATAGAGAAACAAAGTAATGCTATAAAAGAAGTCATATGAAAAATTCAATTTCTTATAGGATTTGCTGCGAACATAAACAATATAATAACAAAGAAAGGTGAATTTGGGTCAGGGATGAAAATGCATGATTGGCATACCTTCATTAAGGTAATTATTCTGGTATACTATAGACACTTGTATAATGCATATAATTTTCAGTGTATTGTGCTTACTACTTTTGGAGAAATAATGAAAAGATCATTTTATAATTGTTGCAGTATGTTCTAGCTCTATCTCTCCCAGACAACTTTGACAACAATGTCAAGCAAGTTATATATGATATTGGAAAATACATGAGGTAAGTAACAAGATTTGTTCAATTCGTTGTATACATCTTATAATTTCTATTTATTTTACTTGTTATGTAATATACTGTATATTTTTGTTAAATATTGTTAATATATTTGTGCATTGAATCACTTGTAGATGGTTGTCATCTAAAGAAATCTATAAAGAAGATATAAATTATTGGAAGAGAAAAATTCCTCGTCTAATGTGTGAAATGCAAAAGTGTCTACTTTTGACATTTTTCAATGCACAAGAACACTACCTCATACACCAAGTTGAGGAGATTGAATTTTGTGGACCTGTACACACAAGGTCAATGTGGATGGTTGAGAGACACTTGAAATTTTTGAAAGCTTTGGTTAGACAAAGAGCACATCCTAAGGGTTCTATGGTGGAGAGATATAGGGTATACCAGACCATCGTGTACATTAGTGAATATCTTCCTAAGTTTGCAACAAAGATCCATGTAGATCGCATTTGGGATCCCAACTCCATTAACAAATTCGAAGGGGAGTACCTGATGGGGAAAAGTAGATTGAGGAAAGTGAGAGGTAATTATAAGATGGTCATGAAGATTAATTGGAATACATTTTACATATGATTTTTATGTATATTGTACTTATTTAATTTTTAATCTTCAATATACATCAATTATAAATTAAGGTTGTATACTGTAGTATTTAACTAATTATACATCATTTGTGATTTTTTTTTTTGATATAGTTGGTCGAGAGTGGGATGCACTACATTTGTACGTCGCCAACAATCTTGATTGGATGATGGTATGGATTGAACGATTTCAACAATCTGATCGCGCATTAATATGGGAAGGTGTGGCTTCATTAGTTAAAGAAGCTCATCGTAATAGAGATTCCAATGTTACACAAAGGGAAATTGATTTAGCATATGGTTGAAGAGATAAATAGGTACGTATAAATATATTAATCACCCATATTATTTAATTATTTTTAATCATATTGATGTATATATATATATGTTGAGATTGTTTTTTTGCATACATTCGGCCAAGAATAAATATGTTTATCAACTAATGATATTGTAATAATTTTTACATGTTTGACATATTTCAGGTGAAACACCACAAGGCTATGTGGTGCAATGGTCATAAATTTTGAATCAAAATGTTGAATGACATGAAGAAAACTTGTGATTCTGGTATAAATGTAGTCTTTCAGGTGACTAATGTTTCATCTAAAAGTGACACATCCAAAAGTCTCAAAAAATTGATACTATGGAATTTTGGATGATATACTTGAATGTGACTTTAAGTCCTTCAGATTAATTCTATACATCATCCTATGGTATAGGCTATGATTGAATGAAAATGATCTTGAGAGAACTATTATTGAACATGATAATGGATTTACCATGGTTAATACTTGTTGATGGTGTTTTCTGCACAGCAACAACTCAGATAGAATGCAATATTCTATCTCTCTTGAAAGGTAATCCTCAATAATAAATTACTGAAAATCACCCCAAGGTCTCTCGGGTGTTGGGTCATGACGATGCATAGATAACTCAGCTAATATGTGAAAATGCTGGTAATCACAAAGGGACCTTATTACAAGAGAACTGTATTTTTCAATTTATCAGATTTCTGCAATATAATGATCTCTGATCCTAAATCTAACCAGATGATAAAGAAATAACAAAAGATAAGAGTGCAAGAATATAATGAAATCTAAACTATTCCTAGAGTGAACAATGCGAATGACAAATATCCAGAATGGACCAACCTCCAACAACGAATTCCTGCCTAACGCACAATGCAATATCACAAGAATGGTGCAATCTTCTAAGGTATATAGATTTTCAAATCATAGATATTCATCCACAATCAAACTAAGCACCTATGAATATATGGTCCAGGTTGACTTCACTAGCCTACTACAATCAGATAGTTACTGGGAGTATAGACTAGGGATTGCTACAAACATTCCAAATATGAAATCATAAACACCATTCATCAAAATTAAGCTAATTTAATTCTGAACACTAAACCCTAAATCTTTAAGCAATTTGAAAGATAGAACAAAAGAACCATGCGAGATAAACTAACACAAGAGATTTCATCAGGAAAACCACAATGCCTTCAATTGTATTAGATCATCAAACTGTTGCAACAATTCCACTGTTCTGATTACAATACTTGCTTCAAGAAATTTACAAAATGCTCTAGCTTGATTCTATTATCTCTTTTCTAACTATTAATGTCTCATGTCTAATTTTTCTAACCCTTCCCAATGAGGCAGGAAAGCCCTTTATAATAAATCTCAAGATATGTCGGCCCAGCCAAACATTTTTACAAACTAAGCATAACTGCCAAAACAAGTCGGCCTTAGGAAATCAAAATAAGGCACACATTAAATGCCATATATCATCTAGGTCGGCCTAGACACTGTCCCCGATGTAGTCTGGTCCAATGCATGCCCTATGATAATAGGGAAGCACAAATCTCAAAATGGCATTAAACACCGCCTCCCTTATCCTTGCTCTGAGCCGATAATCCTTGGACCTTCAAGAATGTTCTATCCAACTCGGTGACAGGTGGAAAAGGCAATACCCTAAGCTGACATTGAATGGAATCAGTTTCCTCTTTTGACTGTTTAACAATCTTATCCCAGTCATCCTTATGTGCTTGGTACTTATCCATTACTACTAGGTATGCGACTACATCATCTAACTGGTGGCCAGTTCTAACACTCTCAAAATCTGGGGCATAAACTTCATGCCACCATTTCCTGAGTTGCTCCAGACTTAGGTATTTGGGAGAAATCTTTATCCTTCTAGTCATGACTTCAAAGAATGCAATGCAACCCTCATAAACACTAGTTAGATCACCATCTATTTGGGAGCAAGAGCACCGCAAACCAAAACAAACAAACCAAAGAAAACCTACTCTAACCTACTCAGACGGAAGGCATTATCTCCAAGTATTTCAACAATCTGATATGGGCCAAGCCAGAGTTTATCAAATTTTCCATGGTTCCCTTTCTCATCATGAGGCTTATTCCAATATAGGACAAGGTCAGAAATCCTGAAGGCTTTAACTTTAGCCCTCCTATCAAACCATCTCTTAACTACCCCCTGATGTTTGGAAAAATTTTCAAGGGCATTGTCCTGTTTCTCCTCAAGGTGCAGTAGTTCTGTTAACCTAGCCTCCCTTCTGTCCCCTTCATCATAAAACTCATTTATAAACTGTAAAGTTGGGATCTTGAGTTGAACAGGGAATACTAGCTCCAGACCATACACTAAGTGATAAGGAGATGTTCCAATGGATGACTTAAGTCTGGTGCGATTTACCCAAAGGGAAAACCGAAGCTGGGTGTGCCAATCCTTTAGGTTCCTCTCTAACAGTTTATGGATGATAGTCAACAAGTTCTTATTAGAGGACTCTGCCAAGCCATTACCCTGGGGATAATAATTAGATGTAAACTTCACAATAATGTCATGATCAAAAGCCCAGTTTGAAAATTTTAAAGATGCGAAAGCAGGACCATTATCACAGACAATAGCAATAGGACATCCAAATCGATTAAGAATGGATGATTCTAAAAAATCAATCACTACATCTGATGTAAATTTCCTACGAGAAAAAGCTTCAGTCCATCTTGTAAAGTAGTCAGTAATAGTGAGAATGTACCTGTGTCCTACAGAAGATGGTGGGTTAATGGGGCCTATGAAATCCATACCCCACTGAGCAAAAGGTCTTACCTTAGTGACTGATTGGAGTGGAAGTGTTGCACACCTTTCTCTCGTTGCTGTAGTCTGGCAAGTGTGACAGGTCCGTACATGATGGTGAACATCTTTGAACAATGTAGGCCAGTAATACCCTGCCCTCAAGATCTGGTTTGCTGTGGCAATTGCAGAGCCATGACCAGTACCATATTTCTCATGAAATTCATTCATAACTCTTTCAGCTTCGTGTTTCCCAAGACACCTCAGATAAATGCCTTCATGATTTTTCTTATACAGAACAACTCCTTTCAATATGAAACCATCGCTCTTCAAGCGTAGAGCTCATCTTTGAACTACATTAAGATGACCTGGAGGTCGTTGATTCAACAGATAATACACTAGGTCATCACACCAACCATCTGGAGAAACCTCTTCAATATTATAGTTCTGAACAGACAATTCAGGGCCTATCTCAGCCATAGTCTGAGTGACTCCTTGCCCTCTTACCAGCTTCATGGGCTGAATCTCAATGTCATACTCTTGTAGCATGGTCACCCATTTAGATCTGCGCTCACCTAATTCATTTTGCATCAGAAGTAACTTAACTACAGAATCAGGGACAATTGCATACACCTTATTTTTGAGGATATAATGCCTGAATTTTTTTACTGCTCTTACCAGGGCGTATGCCTACTTTTCCACACTTGGGTATTTTAACTCAGCATCTTTTAACGGTGCACTCATAAAAGCAATAGGGTGCTCATTTCCCTCATCAGAATTTTGAGTTAACATTCAAGCACACGAATGATCTGAAGCAAATGAATAGATGTAAAAGGGTTTGCTGTAATCAAGACATACCAATACTGGAGCATCAAAAATGGCTCTTTTGATCTCTACAAAAGTTTCCTTCGCTTCTGTAGTCCATTTGACCTTGGCATCTTGTTTCAACATTGCATTTAACGGTTTAAATTTTTTAGAAAATCTAGTAATGAATTTTCTGAAGAAATTGATCTTACCAAAGAAGAACTTCATCTCCTTTTTGCTAGCAGGCAGCTAAATCTTCAATATGGCCTCCACTCCCTCTGGATCAATAGCAATTCCCTTTTCTGATATGACATGTCCCAATAGATTTCCCTCTATTACTCTGAAAATACACTTTTTAGGATTTAGGGATATTGCAAATTCTCTACACTTTTGAAATACTTTGCGCAAATCTAAGATGTGATCTCCTCTGTTTTTTGAAAAAATAGTCAGGTCATCCATATAAATGATGATGCATTTTCCTATGATATCCTTGAAGGCAATATCCATAGTTCTTTGGAACGTGGCCCATGCATTAATGAGTCCAAAGGGCATCCTCCTGTAGGCAAAGGTACCCCACTTAGTTGTGAAAGCAGTCTTGTGTCTGTCCTCATACTGAACCATTACTTGATTGTACCTGAAATAACCATCCAGAAAGGACATCATCTGAGATCCATTGACCACTTGAAGCACTTCATCCAACGAAGGAACTGGATAGTTATCCTTTTTGACGATCTGTTTAGATTCCTAAAGTCTACACAAAGCCTGATTTCTCCATTCTTTTTCCTTACTGGAACCAGGTTTGCCACCCATGTTGAATGCCTAACAGAAAATATGATTCGGGCTGACAGTAATTTATGAACTTCTTTCTGTATGAGTGGTTCCAACAATGCGTTGATAGGTCTCTGTCTCTGTCTGAAAGGTTTAGCCCCCGGCTTCAGGGGTATAGTATGAGTTATGATTGATGTATCATAAGTCTTCAAGTCCTCATAACCCAAGGCTACTATGTCTAGAAAGTTGTGTAGGGATTCAATTATCCCTTGTCTTTCTTCTGGAGTGCATACCTTACCGATGAAAATATTCTTAACATTGTCTACAGTTCCTAGATTGTGAGTGTCACACTATCCACTGATTGATTTTTTTTTTTTACTCTTGTTCATGATCTCTGATCCTATCCATATCAAAAATTCACTCCAACTGTACCATTCCCCTTGGAATAGTATTAGACTTCAGATTCATCACACTTTCTAGATCCAATTCTGCTTCCTAAGGTTCTGTTTCATTGATGATTTGAGAAGCAAAAACATCTATATTTGTGATAAAATCTAGGATATGTTTGTCATCTTTGAATACCTAGAAATTAGTAACATTGTTCGGGACCGATGACAGAGGAGTCAGTTCAACAGTAAACTTCTTCAGCCCTAACAAAGATAAAGGCTGCAGAGTGCTTGCTGCTTGAGCAAGAGCATCAGCAGTTTGATTCTTCTATCGTGGTATCAGTCGGATATTGAAAGCATCAAATCCCTCAATGAGGTCCCACACTCTGTGTCTATAATTGGTCATTCTCCTATCGTGGCATGAATACTGCTTCCTCACTTGTTTAACTACTAATTCTGAATCACCAAAAACTTGTAAAATTTTCACCTTTTTCTTAAGTGCCATGAGAAGTCCATGTATTAATACTTCATACTCTACCACATTATTGGTATAGTGGAATTGAAGCCTATGGGCTACAAAGAAATTCTTACCTTTTGGACTGATCAGTTCAAACCTTACTCTAGCTCCGTGCTTGGATTTGGATCCATGAAATTTGAGAGTCCAGCCTTCAGCAGTGGTGGTCTTCTTTATCATATCCTTCGGCTTGTCAGTATTAGAAGACTCTTCAGTCACTACAGGTGTTTTATCTTCTTGATATTTATCTTGAGGGTTATGCACCTTTGTCTCCATAGCTTGGGTTGGATTGAGGCATTTCTATACTTGCTCTACTGTCGTCTGGCACAAACAACACTCCAACTCTAAATGGGAAGCATTATGAACTCTACACCAATTTGGTAAGAGTAATTCCTTAAAACTTGTTTTCCTTCCCAGGTGAGTCTAGTTTTCAACACACTGCTTGATGAACTCCTAGAAACTGCTTAATAGGCTGATCTGATTATCTTCAGGTTCTTCCTCAACTGATTCTGTTAAAACATCAACATGGCTGGATCCCATCTCAACATCAATAGGCAGCGTATGTAGCATCAACACCTCCTCTGAGTCTGACTCTTCATATTGAGTTGACAACATGTAATTTCCGATTCCTACCTCTGATATCAGGACTTCTGTCGAAGTATTTTGGTACTCCGTGATCATGTATTTCATTCTTGGTTCTCTCTCAATTCTAATCTGATTTGGCACTCCCTTCCAGGGAAGCCACATGTGAGAATGGTCAGTGGACACATATCCATTTAAAGCCTTGGTGAAATCTCTTCCTAGAATCAAACTGTATGCATCAGGGATATCAGCTACCTGAATATTGATAACCTGTTGAATCCTTGGATCTGAAGCTATCTGCATATGAATCATATTTAATTCTCCCACCACACTTACTTCAATTCTATCCAACTGGGTCACTTTCTTTTGAGAGTCAGCCGGTGTAATTCCTAGAGCTCTACACACTCCAAATGGCATCACATTGGTGGAAGCACTAGAATCTAATAAGCAATTATGCAGATTCCCTAGGCCACTTGGGTTTTATCCTTTTCCTTTCCTTTATCTCAACGGGGCAAGTTAGTCCAATTTTGTGCCTGGTTTTGTGTCTTTATAGGCTGAGAACTAGAAGTCTTGCTGATATTCTCATCAAACGGCTTATCCAAAGATATTGAATGTGCATCATAGGTACCTAAAACAACTTTTCTAATTATAGGGAATCTTAATAACTCAAATGCTGAAAGATTTACCTTTAATTTCTTGAACTCCTTAGCAACATATGAAGCCATTTGCTCCTTGTTCATATCAGTAGAAGCCTCCCCAGAAGGTTCCTCTACCTTATCCTTGCTTGCTTGAACAACTTTGTCCTTTTGTTGGTCAGTTTGATCCTGTCTTTACTTTGAAAGATACTGCTTGGAAACATGTGGATAAGACAGATTATTGCTAGCATTAGGATCTGGAGGGGTACTAAAGTTGCTAGGAGGAATGGAGGTGGTAAAAGGTCCCCCGGCCTAGAGACGCCTATGAGGCATGTCTCTCAAACCTTGCCTCTGGAACATTTGTACTTCTTCAACATAATTTTCTTCCTGATCAAGGGGGCCATTATCATTCATTGCTTCCTCATTGAATAATTGAGGAACCTCGTCTCCATTACATATTTGGTCTGCCCTTTCTTCTTGAAAATCAGGTTCTTCTTCTGGGACATTTTCCTTGCTTGTTGGGAAAGGAGCATGATTTAACACCAGCATAGGAGAGTCATATGATGCAGAGGGAACAATCTCATGTCCATTTGCATTATTTTCTACCTCATACTGAAAAATAGAGGCAGCAGTTTAGAATTCTGGGCACTCCAACTCTGAATGCTAACTTGTCTTATGGAGCCTGCACCATCCTGATAGGGCTGTTTCAGCCAAATATACGCCACTAGGAGGCTTGTCTTGACTGACTGGTTGATTTATAGATTGGTTGACAATTTGATTAGCAGGTTGATCCAATGGGGTGGGGACTCCTCCATTATTAGGACCTGTATTCCAAGTTCTGCCCTGTCCTTGTGAGTGCCTCTTATCAAATCCTGATCCATTACCTTGGCCTCTATCAAAATTCTGCCTCCTAGCATTATTGAATCCTCTGTCACCATTGTAACCCCTGTCCTGATTATATCCTCTGTCGTTATGGAATCATCTTTCATTGCGCTATCCTCAGTCAAAACTCTGCCCTTGTGGAAACTCTATGTTCTGATTAGATTGCATACTCTTCTGGGCAGCTTGTAGTTGGCTATTTTGATTTCTTAAGTAGGTCACCTCCAGGTTTAGCTTCTTTATCTGCTCAGCCATTTCATCAATTCTTTCCCTATTTGGATCTCAATAAGTTGAGGTGGATTACTCTGAGGAGGAGCAGGTATTATAGCAGATCCCATAGACTGATTCAACACCTTAGAATTCTGCAAATAGGCAGGAAAACTATTTGATTGTGACTGATACATGGGCTGATTAACCTACTGTTGAGGGAAGTTTGTCATAGGAGTAACCTGGTTCACAGGATGACCTGGGTGTGGTACCAAAGGTAACTGAGGAACGAGATTCATGATTGGAGTATGATTAGTAAGCACATGATTCACTACCTGAACCTGGTTGGGATGTGCAACTGGTCCTAGAGAAGGTAATGGTCCAGTCAAATGTTGTCTCAAATCTGTACTAAGCTTAACAGCCTCTGTGTAAGCATTAGTTAGGGTAGCGGGAGGATTAGGTCTCCACTTCAGAAAGGTTGTTGTTAGGCTATTTAAGGCTTCATAATAGACTCCCAAGGTTGTATTATCATCTAAAACATGTGGGTCTTACAATCTGGTGTATGCACGGTGGAACCTATTATTGAAGCTGGATATTGACTCATTAATCTCTCTCTTAACTTTGATAAATTGTAGATATAATTGATTGGCACTGATAGGTATTCAAAACTTCTGTAAAAAGGCAGTTTCAAGATCATTCTAATTAAGAATTGAACCAGCAGAGAGATGATTGTACCAGTAAAAGGCCTCTTCTCCTAGTTAATAAGGAAACAACCTACAAGCAACATCCTCATGAGCAATCCCTCTGTCTTTGAGATAGGTTTGGAAAATCCTTATGTGTTCTTCTGTAGTCCTATTTGGGTCATTAACATGGAACTTTGAATAGAAATGCTTAGGGTTTTTGGGCATAGCATTGTAGGAATGGAAGAACAAGGGTGATGGATTATTACCAAGGAAGGCCATTGATAAGAGTGGTGGTGGTGGTTGTGGTTGGTTAATGACAGGCTGAGGCTGTTGAACGGAAATGGCCTTAGGGATGGGTATAGCCTCAACCTCAGGATGTGAAGATGTGGATGATGCTGGTGAAGGGATGGGTGATGATGATTCTCCCTTTTCTCGAGTCCTTCTTGACCTAGTGGGGAACTGTAATTCCTATAAATCCTCCTCTTCTGTGGATCTGGTATTTCTCCTATATCTTTTAGGAGAGATGACATTCAAAAAATGATTCAGTGTGCTAATTTAGGCCCTCCTTCTAGCGCTAATTTTTTGATGGTGTTTTCTGCACAGCAACAACTCGGACAGAATGCAACATTCTATCTCTCTTGAAAGGTAATCCTCAATAATAAATTACTGAAAATCACCCCAAGGTCTCTCAGGTGTTAGGTCATGACGATGCATAAACAACTCAGATAATATGTGAAAATTTCGGTAATCACAAAGGGACCTTATTACAAGCAAAATGTATCTTTCAATTTATAAGATTTCTGTAATATAATGATCTCTAATCCTAAATCTAACCAGATGATAAAGAAATAACAAAAGATAAGGGTGCAAGAATATAATGAAATCTAAACTATTCCTAGAGTGAACAATGCGAATGACAGATATCTGGAATTGACCAACCTCCAACAACCAATTCCTGCTTAACCCATAATGCAATATCACAAGAATGGTGCAATCTTCTAAGGTATATATATTTTCAAATCATAGATATTCATCCACAATCGAACTAAGCACATATGAATATATGGTCCAGGTTGACTTCACCAGCCTACTACAATCAGATAGTTACTGGGAGTATAGACTAAGAATTGCTACAAACATTCCAAATATGAAATCATAAACACCATTGATCAAACTTAAGCTAATTTAATTCTGAACACTAAACCCTAAATCTTTAAGAAATTTGAAAGATAGAACAACAAGAACTATGCGAGATAAACTAACACAAGAGATTTCACCAGGAAAACCACAATGCCTTCAATTGTATTAGATCATCAAACTGTTGCAACAATTCCACTGTTCTTATTACAATACTTGCTTCAAGAAATTTACAAAATGCTCTAGCTTGATTCTATTATCTCTTTTCTAACTATTAATGTCTCATGTCTAATTTTTCTAACCCTTCACAATGAGGCAGGAATGCCATTTATAATAAATCTCAAGATATGTCGACCCAGCCAAACATTTTTACAAACTAAGCATAACCGCCAAAACAAGTCAGCCTTAGGAAATCAAAATAAGGCACACATTAAATGCCATATATCATCTAGGTCGGCCTAGACACAGTCCCCGATGTAGTTCGGTCCAATGCATGCCTTATGATAATAGGGAAGCACAAATCTCAAAATGGCATTAAACACCATCTCTCTTATCCTTGCTCTGAGCCGATAATCCTTGGACCTTCAAGAATGTTCTATCCAACTCGGTGATAGGTGGCAAAGGAAATACCCTAAGCCGACATTGAATGGAATCAATTTCCTCTTTTGACTGTTTAACATTCTTATCCCAGTCATCCTTATGTGCTTGGTACTTATCCATTACTGCTAGTTATGTGGCTACATCATCTAACTGGTCGCTAGTTATAACACTCTCAGAATCTAGGGCATAAACTTCATGCCACCATTCCCTGAGTTGCTCCAGACTTAGGTATTTGGGAGCAATCTTTATCCTTCCAGTCATGACTTCAAAGAATGCAATGCAGCCCTCATAAACACCGGTTAGATCACCATCTATTTGTTTCTTTTGTTTCTAGATCTTTCTCATGGCCTTATTCTGAATTTGTAGAGCCTCAAACCATTCCCAGGGTTCATTCAACCTAGAAGAAGGAAGGATCCCATCCACAGCCAGTTGTTCCTTACCATGCTCCATGATAACCTTAGATTTTTGCAGCAAGAGGTCAATGTCTTCTTGGTCTTGGGACAACACAAATTCTAGCAATTCCTTAGCTCGGACTGCATCTTTCCCAACTGATAGGATATCCTTGATTGCACTATCTACCTTTATTTGCACATCCTTTAGCCAATCTGCTGCAGTTTGAGCTGAGGCTTTCATTTTCTCAATCCCGGAGATGGTTTCCTTAGGTAGAAAGCCAGGAGCAGTAGAAGAAAATGGGTGGAGAGACTACAGAGGCTTCGTCACCTCTTCCATGCATTTCCTAAGCCTTTCATTCTCCTTCCTAAGCTCTTGCTTGGTCTGAGCTTCCTTTCTCAACCTCCTGATTATCACTGCACTGGAGCCTTCATACTCATCAATGTCCTATTCCATAGAGGTTGGCCTAAGGTTGATGGTCTGCACATTGTAGTCTTTACTAGTGACCTCTTCTCTTGTCTTGTCTACAACGGGGGTGGCAATGTGGATAAATCGATTATTTGCTTCATCTCTCTCCATCTTTGAGACCACCCTAGTTGCCTTCTTCCTCTTCCCTTTGCCAATTTTGGGTAACATTTCATCCCAATTCAAGGGAGTGTCTTCGAGAACTACCTATTTCTTCCTTGCAATCTCCTTTTCAAGCCAATCCGAGGCTACAGGTTCTACCGGGATTTCCTTTGTTCTTGCTTCTTCTTGTTGTTCTGTTGTTTTCTCTTCTTCCTTTTCAGTTTTTTTATCTTCCTCTTTTTCAGGGAGCTACTCACCTTGATCACCTTCTTCAAGCTCCACCTCTTGCACTGGTGATGGGGTTTTAATAGGGATGTCTTCCTCTTTCCCAGGCGATCCGTTTCCTCTATCAATCTCTGGAGAATCTTCATACATCACTAGAGGATAAGGATGCTTTTCTACCTCTTCAACTTCAAGCTCTGCAACAGCCCCAAAGAGTTCCCCTTCCTTAAATGGCTCCGCCTCTCCGCTAGTTTCATGCTCCTCGGGAATTTCTTGCTCAAGTACGCTTGGTGGAGGGGAAGCAGCCTTGGATGGCTCTACATTTGTCATCTCTAGAGAAAGGTCCTTCTTTTGCATTGGCTCCATAGGGGATGGAGTCTTGGATCTCCTCATATAAACCTTGGTCTTCTCCCCTGAAATCTCCACACCAACAATACGAGGCTCCTCTTTTGAGGGAACCTGACCCTTCTTCTTTAAAGTCCTTGTTGTTCTTGTCTTCTTCGGTGGTGGAGGAGCATCCTCCTCTTCTGCTTTTTCTAGCTCTTCCTCATCAGAGGATTTACCAATCTTTAAAGTCTGACTTCTCTTCTTTCCTTTCGGCTTCCTTTTTGGTTCGGGCTCACTTTCTTTGGGGCCTCTAATCTTTATCTTGAAAGGAGAGCTCTTTGTAGTTTTCCCTTTGGGGTCGTCTTCCCCAAATTCTTCTAAAGTAGACATGGGATTGAGGTCTCCCATCAAAATTGAAGGTACAAGTTACCTTCTTACTCTCCAACTCCCAAATTTTATGCTTCAACCAAGAAGAGGTAAATTTCATAATGGGGGCCATTGCGTCTTCCAACTCTGTGACCTCATCTTCATTCCAATTGATTTCCCCGATCAACCTGTCCTTCACAGCTTCATAAGCATGATCCTGTACCAGGTTTCCATCATCCTCCAGTTGGTCTAGGATCAACTTGACATTGTACGGTCTGATTGCATCAACAGGAAGCCTGGAGTACCTCTTCTTTCTTGCCTCAAGGTCATCATTAATATTAGCCCAATAGTCCTCTAGGTCATCTTTATGTTGATACTCCCTAGTGGCCTTCTTCTATGCCTCTCCTATGATATCAAAGTTCATCCTTTTGGAGTAGAAGGAGAAACCATATGCTGCCGATTCATCTCCTGAGATGTGCACTGAACTGATGGAAGGGCACACTTCTTCTACACCAATTCCAAGAGGGAAATCTCCACCAAAGCCTGTCTTATGCTTTTCCTTCTTTACAATGGCATCAAACTCACAAATCTCTCTGATAATCTCCAATAGCACAATGTGATCTCTGGGGTACCTAGATAGCCTGTATGGAGCGACCAGGCATCCATCAATTCTAAGGTAGGTGAAGGTGGGAAATTGAATGAAACAGACCCCATAATTCTTTATCAATCCTTTGGCTCCATCTGACTGTCTCACATGCTCGGCATTCTAAAGCATCCAGGTGATATGCATAGTGAATGCATCATTAGCCCTGCGGTAGTCTTTGTGTCCTAGGTGCAATTCTGAATAGATTTCATAGATTATGTCTTGTCCAAATGTCCCTCGTGGATTCAAACCCCTGTATGGGTAGAATCTGGCAAGCACATACATGACATAAGAGGACATGGTGAACCTCTTAGTCTCTAGGGCGTTCCTCAGCTGTTTATCAATTTCAGAACTAATAAGCCCGGCCCAATGATAGTTTGTCCCTTGCTCAATTTTGGTGATCACATGGACCATCCAACTTTCCAATACTCCTGCACTCTTCAATCCTGCCACTCTGCTTAGAAATGTTATCGCATCATAGATATCTAACCTGAATTTAACTCTGTGCAACTGCTTGGTCAATTTAGAGTAGGGTTATTTTGGCTTCTCCAACCAAGCATTAATCCATTGTTGAGCCTTGATTGGCTCATTCTCATAGTATGTCCTGGCCAATTCCATGTTTAGAGCACATACTGAAGGAAAATCAGGCATGTCAAAAGCTTGGGCAATAGAGAGGGCTGAAATTAGCCAAGACTCTTCCCTCAGTACTGACAACCCTTTGCATATCAAAATCATACTGCCGGGCACATTCTAAAATCAACTCATAACAATGGATCGCTGGAGGGAAACCTGCCACATGAACCAACCCGGATTTCATCATTCCATTCCTTAGGACTGACAAGCTCTTCTCAGCTGTCCTCAGCTTGAAATCCTCGTATCTCCAAGCCCCCACATTGGTGTTAGACACCTCAGACCATACGGAAGAGATGTTTCTTTTAGGGAGCTGACTCTTAATATCTAATCTTAATCTCTTTGCCTCTTAAATGGATGACCCCTTTGTGTCACCCTTGGACTTTCCTGCTGTAGCCTTGCTTGATTCGGCCTACATTCACAAAGGACATCATTAGTATTCAATTATCATACATATTCAAATCCAAAGGTTAGCCTAAAATAATATAAAGCAATTAAAATTCATCACATATTATCAATTCTTGAAAGTCCAGAAAAATAAAGCAGTCCGGGAAAACCACGTTAACTGAGAAAATCCAGTCGGGGCAGAATTTTAGAGAAATCCGACCCAGACGGATTCTTGCTACCAAAACATCATTAATCAAATAAATCGTCAGTACAGCCAAAAAAATCATCAGATTATCATGTAATTTGTTCATTAGCAACAAGAAATAAGCATTCAGTATTTACTCCATCAATCCTGTCTTCAGAAAATCAAAGGAAATAAAACTAGACAGGAAAACCGGAAAAGTCCAGATGGGACGGATTTTCGTGGATAGTTTGAAATGTTCCAGAAATTACTCCACTCCACGGAATTAGCCGAAATCGGGAAAATCCGTGTGCGCAGAAATTTCGTGGACATCACGGGAACCCGACGATTGGCGACACGTGAGCCATTAATCAAACAATCATGCAATCTTTTCTACTTGGATTCTGATGGTCCTAAAATCGATGCTAACCAACAAGACTCAGAACACAAATGATTCCAAATTCCTAAAGCTCTCAAATGACAAGTCCTCATGACAAAACAATGATGCCCTAATTTTGATAACTAGACCCCCGCCATTAAAACTAGGGTGAGCTCGAGGTTTTAAAATATCATCTATAAAGATCAGTCTAGGCACTCTGAGTCCTCACAAGGCAGGGATTAGTTTAATATAAGTGCAAGATATAAAAGGATATGATGGTTTAACCATTTTCAACAATTTCAAGCAAAACACCCAAACCCTAATCTCGCCAAATATAATGAATTACACATTTGGAACAAAATCCTTCCCTGAATGCCCACAAACACTAACCTATTTGACATGTATTGGGCAAAAAAGACAGGGCATAGTGCGAGCAATGAAAATTCATACAAATGGGCCAAACCCTAATTTGATAAAGAAAAATCATGACCAAACGTAGGCCAACCTGAAATAACCATCATTCAACACCGAAACACTCAATCATTGCAAAAACAAATGGAAGGGCCATCGACAACCTACCATGGATCAACCCAGACGAAACTCGAGCCTGAAGAAGCGACAACACAATAGACACGCCCAAGCAATGGAAACCTCAAACAACACTCCAAACAATCCACATGCAAGTAGTTCAAGATCAATGCTCAAAACTCGAATAGAGGGAGCACTCAGACGCCAAGGCAGCAAACCAATGAATGATGGAGTTAAAATGATGCTGAGAAGGTTTTAAACCGATCCATTTACGCCTCTAAGCAAAGGTACCTCAGTCATTAATGAGCGACAAGATGCGTCTGACAAATCTGGAAACCCAAGCCGAGGATGGAATTTCAGAAAATCCCAAGATACACAGAAATCCAGATGAACACGAATTCTGTGGATATGGCAGAAATCGAGATTTTAACAAAGTTCAGGAATTTAGCGCAATCTGGGAAAATCTGCCAGAATCGAAAAATCTCGGGGTCAAGCAGAAACTCGGATTTGGAAAATGCAGCGATGAACAAACAGTAAACTAGAGCCCGGAAAAAATCCACCAGAGCCAAAAAATCTCGAATTCAGGTGAAAACACAGATTTTGCTTAAATCTAAATTTTAACCCATTTAAGCCTCAAGGCAAGATCAAATCCAACAAAACCAACATACCAAGACCTCAAAAAGATAAGTCCAATAAAACCAAAGGTCCAAAGACATCCACAAAGAGGGTCCCTACTCCGAGTGGAGCGTGTGTGCAAAAACTACACAACAAATGGCGAATCTGCTGGGAAATGCTCCTGAGCATTTCAATGACAAAATAGAATCAAGAACCCGAAACTCATGGTTTTGCAAACCAGATATCCAACCACCACCTCCATGTTTAAACAAAGAAACCCCTAGTCATTTAAAGTTTCTTATACCAGGGTCAGTGTGTGCACATGCATTCATTACCCCCCTCAGTTACAATAAGGACCAAACTTGGTATGAACAAGCTACGTAAAGATTCATACTCTAAAAGTAACCTGGATAGAGTCTCGCTGCCAGTCAGGCGTCCATAGCCCCAATGAGGTTATCGCTATGATCGTCTTGAACATAGCTCTACTGCCAGCCAGGCATCCATAGCCCCGGTAGAGATATTCAGATCCCCCTGATAAGTTGAATTCAGAATTTTTGATTTTCAATATCTTCTCTTTTTTCTTTTTATCTTTTCTATTCACTCATTTCATTCAACCTGTGAACAGTGAAGTCCACGCTCAGGGCTAAGGAACACAGTGGCACTAGAGCAGAAAAATATTTTTCACCTGTTCAGACCTTATAAGGACTTTTTGCAACTTTAGGTATATTAATAAGTAAAAGTGTGAGACCCCAATATAGTCCCGTTCAAACTGATTAGAAAACCTTTTGCCTCATCATAAGGATAAGTGACATTGGATAGAGAGTTCGTACCATGGTGTCCTGGAAGGATGATTAATGTTTGTAATGGAAATACTAAGAACATCAGACTCATTTTTCACCATTGCCATGTAGATGCACCCAAGGATCCCAAAAGGAGAAAGAATCAAGAGCAAGAGCACCGCAAACCAAAACAAACAAACCAAAGCAAACCTACTCTAATCAAAGTAAACAAGCAAAGAAAACTAAACTAACTATATACAGAACAAGGAGCTGAAAACAGCTCAGCACTGGAAATAATGTTTCAAATACTACCCATTGACAGGCAGTGGGATATCTTTTCCCGTGAGAGTCTTCAGACGGAAGGCATTATCTCCAAGTATTTCAGCAATCTGATATGGGCCAAACCAGAGTTTATCAAATTTTCCATGGTTCCCTTTCTCATCATGAGGCTTATTCCAATATAGGACAAGGTCAAAAATCCTGAAGGCTTTGACTTTAGCCCTCCTATCAAACCATATCTTAACTACCCCCTGTTGTTTGGCAAAATTTTCAAGGGCATTGTCCCATTTCTCTTCAAGGTGCAGTAGTTCTGTTAACCTAGCCTCCCTTCTGTCACCTTCATCATAAAACTCATTTACAAAGTGTAAAGTTGGGATCTTGAGTTGAATAGGAAATACTGGCTCCAAACCATACACTAAGTGATAAGGAGATGTTCCAATGGATGACTTAAGTCTGGTGCGATCTGTCCAAAGGGAAAACCGAAGCTGGGTGTGCCAGTCCTTTGGGTTCCTCTCTAACAGCTTACGGATGATAGTCAACAGGTTCTTATTAGAGGACACTACCAAGCCATTACCCTGAGGATAATAATTAGATGTAAACTTCACAATAATGTCATGATCAAAAGCCCATTTTAAAAATTTTAAAGATGTAAAAGCAGGACCATTATCACAGAAAATAGCAATAGGACATCCAAATCGATTAAGAATGGCTGATTCTAAAAAATCAATCACTACATCTGATGTACATTTCCTAAAAGCAAAAGCTTCAGTCCATCTATTAAAGTAGTCAGTACTAGTTAGAATGTACCTGTGTCCTGCAAAAGATGGTGGGTTAATGGGGCCTATGAAATCCATACCCCACTAAGCAAAAGGTCTTACCTTAGTGACCGATTGGAGCGGAAGTGCTACACACCTTTCTCTCGTTGCTACAGTCTGGCAAGTGTGATAGGTCCGTACATAATGGTGAACATCTTTGAACAATGTAGGCCAGTAATACCCTGCCCTCAAGATCTACTTTGTTGTGGCAATTGCATAGCCATGACCAGTACCATATTTCTCGTGAAATTCATTCATAACTCTTTCAGCTTCATGTTTCCCAAGACACCTCAGATAAATGCCTTCATGATTTTTCTTATATAGGACAGCTCCTTTCAACATGAAACCATCGCTCTTCAACCGTAGAGCTCATCTTTGAACTACATTAAGATGACCTAGAGGTCATTGATTCAGCAGATAATACAGTAGGTCCTCATACCAACCATCTGGAGAAACCTCTTCAATATTATAGTTCTGAACAGACAATTCAGGGCTTATCTCAGCCATAGTCTGAGTGAGTCCTTGCCCTCTTACCAGCTTCATGGGCTGAATCTCAATTCCATACTCTTGTAGCATGGTCACCCATTTAGCTTTGCACTCACCTAATTCATTTTGCATCAGAAGTAACTTAACTGCAGAATTAGGGACAATTGCATACACCTTATTTCTGAGGATCTAATGCCTAAATTTCTTTACTACTCTGACGAAGGCGTATGCTTGCTTTTCCACACTTGGGTATTTTAACTCAGCATCTTTTAATGGTGCACTCATAAAAGCAATAGGGTGCTCATTTCCCTCATCAGACTTTTGAGTTAACATTGCAGCACACGAATGACCGAAGCAAATGAATAGATGTAAAAGGGTTTGCTGTAATCAGGACTTACCAATACTGGAGCATCAGAAATGGCTCTTTTGATCTCTGCAAAAGCTTCCTTCGCTTCTATAGTCCATTCGACCTTGGCATCTTGTTTCAACATTGCATTTAACGGTTTAACAATTTCAGCAAATCCAGTAATGAATTTTCTGACGAAATTGATCTTACCAAAGAAGGACTTCATCTCCTTTTTGCTAGCAAGCGGCTGAATCTTCAATATGGCCTCCACTCTCTCTAGATCAATAGCAATTCCCTTTTCTTATATGACATGTCCCAATAGCTTTCCCTCTGTTACTCCGAAAATACACTTTTTAGGATTCAGGGATATTGCAAATTCTCTGCACTTCTGAAATACTTTGCGCAAATCTGAGACGTGATCCCCTCTGTTTTTCAAAAAAATAGTCAGGTCATCCATATAAATGATGATGCATTTGCCTATGATATCCTTGAAGGCAATATGCATAGATCTTTGGAACGTGGCCCCTGCATTAATGAGTCCAAAGGGCATCCTCCTATAGGAAAAGGTACCCCACTTAGTTCTGAAAGTAGTCTTGTGTCTATCCTCATACTGAACCATTACTTGATTGTACCCGAAATAACCGTCCAGAAAAGACATCATCTAGGATCCATTGACCACTTGAAACACTTCATCCAAAGAAGGAACTGGATAGTTATCTTTTTTTGATGATCTGTTTAGATTCCTGAAATCTACACAAAGCCTGATTTCTCCATTCTTTTTCCTTACTAGAACCAGGTTTGCCACCCATGTTGAATGCCTAATAGGAAATATGATTCGGGCTGACAGTAATTTATGAACTTCTTTCTGTATGAGTGGTTCCAACAATGCATTGATAGGTCTCTGTCTCTGTCTGAAAGGTTTAGCCCCCAGCTTCAGAGGTATAGTATGAGTTATGATTGATGTATCATAAGTCTTCAAGTCCTCATAACCCCAGGCTACTATGTCTGGAAAGCTGTGTAGGGCTTCAATTATCCCTTGTCATTCTTCTTGACTGCATACCTTACCGATGAAAATATTCTTAACATTGTCCATAGTTCCTAGATTGTGAGTGTCAGATTGTCCACTGATTGATTCTCTTTTTTTTACTATTATTCATGATCTCTGATCCTATCCATATAAAAAAATCACTCCAACTGTACCATTCCCCTTGGAATAGTATTAGACTTTAGATTCATCACACCTTTTAGATCCAATTTTGCTTCCTAACGTTCTGTTTCATCGATGATTTGAGAAGCAAAAACATCTGTATTTGTGATAAAATCCAGGATATGTTTGTCATCTTCAAATACCTGGAAATTAGTAACATTGTCCGGGACCGACGGAACAGGAGTCAATTCAACAGTAAACTTATCCAGCCCTGACAAAGATAAAGGTTGTAGAGTGCTTACTGCTTGAGCAAGAGCATCAGCAGTTTGATTCTTTTGTTGTGGTATTAGTTGGATATTGAAAGCGTCAAATCCCTTAATAAGGTCCCACACTCTGTGTCTATAATTGGTCATTCTCCTATCGTGGCATGAATACTGCTTCCTCACTTGTTTGACTACTAATTCTCAATCACCAAAAATTTGTAGAATTTTGACCTTTTTCTTAAGTGCTATGAGAAGTCCATGTATTAATGCTTCATACTCTACCACATTATTGGTACAGTGGAATTGAAGCCTATGGGCTGCGAAGAAATTCTTACCTTTTGGACTGATCAGTTCAAACCCTACTCCAGCTCTATGCTTGGATTTGGATCCATGAAATTTGAGAGTCCAGCCTTCAGCAGTGGTGGTCTTATTTATCATATCCTTTGGCTTGTCATTATTAGAAGACTCTTCGGTCACTACAAGTGGTTTATCTTCTTGATATTTATCTTGAGGGTTATGCACCTTTGTCTCCATAGCTTGGGTTGGATCGAGGCATTTCTGTACTTGCTCTACTGCTGTCTGGCACAAACAACACTCCAACTCTGAATGGGAAGCATTATGAACTCTACACCAATTTGGTAAGAGTAATTCCTTAAAACTTGTTTTCCTTCCCAGATGAGTCTGGTTTTCAACACACTGCTTGATGAACTCCTAGAAACTGCTTAATAGGCTGATCTGATTATCTTCAGGTTCTTCCTCAACTGATTTTGTTAAAACATCAACATGGCTGGATCCCATCTCAACATCAATAGGCATCGTATGTAGCATCAACACCTCCTCTGAGTCTGACTCTTCATATTGAGTTGACAACATGTAATTTCCGATTCCTACCTCTGATATCAGGACTTCTGTCGAAGTATTTTGGTACTCCGTGATCATGTATTTCATTCTTGGTTCTCTCTCAATTCTAATCTGATTTGGCACTCCCTTCCAGGGAAGCCACATGTGAGAATGGTCAGTGGACACATATCCATTTAAAGCCTTGGTGAAATCTCTTCCTAGAATCAAACTGTATGCATCAGGGATATCAGCTACCTGAATATTGATAACCTGTTGAATCCTTGGATCTGAAGCTATCTGCATATGAATCATATTTAATTCTCCCACCACACTTACTTCAATTCTATCCAACTGGGTCACTTTCTTTTGAGAGTCAGCCAGTGTAATTCCTAGAGCTCTACACACTCCAAATGGCATCACATTGGTGGAAGCACTAGAATCTAATAAGCAATTATGTAGATTCTTACCGAATATACGGACAGAGATCAGAAATGGTGGGGTTTCTGTCTTCCCTTGAAACAAAGTGGGTTGAGTATCCACCTGGGCCACTTGGGTTTTATCCTTTTCCTTTCCTTTATCTCAAGGGGGCAAGTTAGTCCAATTTTGTGCCTAGTTTTGTGTCTTTATAGGCTGAGAACTAGAAGTCTTGCTGATATTCTCATCATACGACTTATCCAAAGATATTGAATGTGCATCATAGATACTTAAAACAACTTTTCTAATTGTAGGGAATCTTAATAACTCAAATGCTGAAAGATTTACCTTTAATTTCTTGAACTCCTCAGCAACATATGAAGCCATTTGCTCCTTGTTCATATCAGTAGAAGCCTCCCCAGAAGGTTCCTCTACCTTATCCTTGCTTGCTTGAACAACTTTGTCCTTTTGTTGGTCAGTTTGAGCCTGTCTTTACTTTGAAAGATACTGCTTGGAAACATGTGGATAAGACAGACTATTGCTAGCATTAGGATCTGGAGGGGTACTAAAGGTGCTAGGAGGAATGGAGGTGGTAAAAGGTCCCCCGGCCTAGGGACGCCTATGAGGCATGTCTCTCAAACCTTTCCTCTGGAACAGTTGTACTTCTTCAACATAATTTTCTTCCTGATCAAGGGGGCCATTATCATTCATTGCTTCCTCATTGAATAATTGAGGAACCTCATCTCCATTACATATTTGGTCTGCCCTTTCTTCTTGAAAATCAGGTTCTTCTTCTGGGACATTTTCCTTGCTTGTTGGGAAAGGCGCATGATTTAACACCGCATAGGAGAGTCATATGATGCAGAGGGAACAATCTCATGTCCATTTGCATTATTTTCTACCTCATACTGAAAAATAGAGGCAGCAGTTTAGAATTCTGGGCACTCCAACTCTGAATGCTAACTTGTCTTATGGAGCCTGCACCATCCTGATAGGGCTGCTTTAGCCAAATATACGCCACTAGGAATATACGCCACTAGGAGGCTTGTCTTGACTGACTGGTTGATTTGCAGATTGGTTGATAATTTGATTAGCAGGTTGATCCAATGGGGTGGGGACTCCTCCATTATTAGGACCTGTATTCCAAGTTCGGCCATGTCCTTGTGATGGCCTCTTATCAAATCTTGATCCTTTACCTTGGCCTCTATCAAAATTCTACCTCCTATCATTATTGAATCCTATGTCACCATTGTAACCCTTGTCCTGATTATATCCTTTGTCGTTATGGAATCATCTTTCATTGCACTGTCCTTGGTCAAAACTCTGCCCTTGTGGAAACTCTCTGTTCTGATTGGATTGCATACTCTTCTAGGCAGCTTGTAGTTGGCTATCTTAATTTCTTAAATAGGTCACCTCCAGGTTTAGCTTCTTTATCTGCTCAGCCATTTCATCAATTCTTTCCCTATTTGGATCTCGATAAGGAAGTTGAGGTGGATTACTCTGAGGAGGAGCAGGTATTATAGCAGATCCCATAGACTGATGAAACACCTCAGAATTCTACAAATAGGCAGGAAAATTATTTGACTTTGACTGATACATGGGCTGATAAACCTGTTGTTGAGGGAAGTTTGTCATAGGAGTAACCTGATTCACAGGATGACCTAGGTGTGGTACCAAAGGTAACTGAGGAACGGGATTCATGATTGTAGTATGATTAGCAAGCACATGATTCACTGCCTGAACCTGGTTGGGATGTGCAACTGGTCCTAGAGAAGGTAATGGTCTAGTCAAGTGTTGTCTCAAATCCGTACTAAGCTTAATAGCCTCTATGTAAGCATCAGTTAGGGTAGCGGGAGGATTAGGTCTCCACTTCAGAAAGGTTGTTGTTAGGCTATCTAGGGCTTCATAATAGACTCCTAGGGCTGTATTATCATCTAAAACATATGGGTCTTGCAATCTGGTGTATGCATGGTGGAACCTATTATTAAAGCTAGATATTGGCTTATTAACCTCTCTCTTAACTTTGATGAATTGCAGATATAATTCATTGGCACTGATAGGTATTTGGAACTTCTGTAAAAAGGCAGTTTCAACATCATTCCAATTAAGTAAAAGGCCTCTTCTCCTAGTGAATAAGGAAACAACCTACAGGCGACATCCTCATGAGCAATCCCTCTCTCTTTGAGACAAGTTTGGAAAATCCTTATGTGTTCTTCTGCAGTCCTATTTGGGTCATTAACATGGAACTTTGAACAGAAATGCTCAGGGTTTTTGGGAATAGCATTGTAAGCATGGAAGAACAAGTGTGATGGATTATTAGCAAGGAAGGCCATTGGTAAGAGTGGTGGTGGTTGTTGTGGTTGGTTAATGACAGGCTAAGGCTGTTGAACAGAAATGGCCTCAGGGATGGGTATAGCCTCAACCTCAAGATGTGAAGATGTGGATGATGCTGGTGAAGCGATGGGTGATGATGATTCTCCCTTTCTCGAGTCCTTCTTGACCTAGTGGGGAATTATAATTCCTATAATTCCTCCTCTCCTGTGGATCTGGTATTTCTCCTATATCTTTTAAGAGAGATGGCGTTCAAGAAACGATCCAGTGTGCTCATTCAGGCCCTCCTTCTAGTGCCAATCTATTGATGGTATTTTTTGCACAGCAACAACTCAGACAGAATGCAATATTCTATCTCTCTTGAAAGGTAATCCTCAATAATAAATTACTGAAAATCACCCCAAGGTCTCTCAAGTGTCAAGTCCTGATGATGCATAAACAACTCAGATAATATGTGAAAACGCCGATAATCACAAAGGGACCTTATTACAAGAAAACTGTATCTTTCAATTTATAATATTTCTACAATATAATGATCTCTAATCCTAAATCTAACTAGATGATAAAGAAATAACAAAAGATAAGGGTGCAAGAATATATTGAAATCTAAACTATTCCTAGAGTGAACAATGTGAATGACAGATATCTGGAATGGACCAACCTCTAACAACCAATTTCTGCTTAAACCACAATGCAATATCACAAGAATGGTGCAATCTTCTAAGGTATATAGATTTTCAAATCATAGATATTCATCCACAATCGAACTAAGCACATATGAATATATGGTCCAGGTTGACTTCACTAGCCTACTACAATCAGATAGTTACTAGGAGTATAGACTAGGGATTGCTAGAAACATTCCAAATATGAAATCATAAACACCATTGATCAAACTTAAGCTAATTTAATTTTGAACACTAAACCCTAAATCTTTAAGCAATTTGAAAGATAGAACAACAAGAACCTGCGAGATAAACTAACACAAGAGATTTCACCAGGAAAACCACAATGCCTTCAATTGTATTAGATCATCAAACTGTTGCAACAATTCCACTGTTCTAATTACAATACTTGCTTCAAGAAATTTAAAATGATCTAGCTTGATTCTATTATCTCTTTTCTAACTATTAATGTCTCATGTCTAATTTTTCTAACCCTTCCCAATGAGGCAGGAATGCCCTTTATAATAAATCTCAAAATATGTAAGCCCAGTCATATATTTTTACAAACTAAGCATAACCACCAAAACAAGTCGTCCTTAGGAAATCAAAATAAGGCACACATTAAATGCCATATATCATCTAGGTCAGCCTAGAAATAGTCCTCGATGTAGTCTGGTCCAATGCATGCCCTATGATAATAGGGAAGCACAAATCTCAAAATGGCATTAAACACTGGCTCCCTTATCCTTGCTCTGAGCCAATAATCCTTGGACCTTCAAGAATGTTCTATCCAACTCGGTGATAGGTGGCAAAGGCAATACCCTAAGCCGACATTGAATGGAATCAATTTCCTCTTTTGACTGTTTAACAGTCTTATCCCAGTCATCCTTATGTGCTTGGTACTTATCCATTATTGCTAGGTATGTGGCTGCATTATCTAACTGGTGGCTAGTTATAACACTCTCAGAATCTGGGGCATAAACTTCATACCACCATTCCGTGAGTTGCTCCAGACTTAGGTATTTGGGAGCAATCTTTATCCTTCCAGTCATGACTTCAAAGAATGCAATGCAGCCCTCATAAACACCGGTTAGATCACCATCTATTTGTTTCTTTTGTTTCTGGATCTTTCTCATGGCCTTATTCTAAATTTGTAGAGCCTCAAACCATTCCCAGGGTCCATTCAACCTAGAAGAAGGAAGGATCCCATCCACAGCCAGTTGTTCCTTACCATGCTCCATGATAACCTTAGATTTTTGCAGCAAGAGGTCAATGTCTTCCTGGTCTTGGGACAACACATATTCTAGCAATTCCTTAGGTCGGACTGCATCTTTCCCAACTGATAGGATATCCTTGATTGCACTATCTCCCTTTATTTGCACATCCTTCAGCCAATTTGCTGCAGTTTGAGCTGAGGCTTTCATTTTCTCAATCCTGGAGATGGTTTCCTTAGGTAGAAAGCCAGGAGCAGCAGAAGAAGATGGTTGGAGATACTACAGAGGCTTCATCACCTCTTCCAAGAATTTCCTAAGTCTTTCATTCTCCTTCCTAAGCTCTTGCTTGGTCTGAGCTTCCTTTCTCAACCTCCCGATTATCACTACACTGGAGCCTTCATACTCATCAATGTCCTGTTCCATAGAGGTTGGCCCAAGGTTGATGGTCTGCACATTGTAGTCTTTACCAGTGACCTCTTCTCTTGTCTTGTCCGCGGCGGGGGTGGAAATGTGGATAACTCAGTTATTTGCTTCATCTCTCTCCATCTTTGAGACCACCCTAGTTTCCTTCTTCCTCTTCCCTTTGCCAATTTTGGATAGCATTTCATCCCAATCCAAGGGAGTGTCTTTGACAACTACCTGTTTCTTCCTTGCAATCTCCTTTTCAAGCCAATTTGGGGATGCAGGTTCTACCCGGATTTCCTCTGTTCTTGCTTCTTCTTGCTATTTTGTTATTTTCTCTTCTTCCTTTTCAGTTGTTTTATCTTCCTCCTTTTCAGGGAGCTGCTCACCTTGATCACCTTCTTCAAGCTCCACCTCTTGCACCGGTGATGGGGTTTTAACAGGGATGTCTTCCTCTTGCCCAGGCGATCCGTTTCCTCTACCAATCTGTGGAGAATCTTCATACATCACTAGAGGAGAAGGATGATTTTCTACCTCTTCAACTTCAAGCTCTGCAACAGCCCCAAAGAGTTCCCCTTCCTTAAATGGCTCCGCCTCTCCGCTAGTTTCATGCTCCTCGGGAATTTCCTGCTCAAGTACGCTTGGTGGATGGGAAGCAGCCTTAGATGGCTCTACATTTTTCATCTCTAGAGAAAGGTCTTTCGTTTGCATTGGCTCCTTAGGGGATGGAGTCCTGGATCTCCTCATATAAACCTTGGTCTTCTCCCTTGAACTCTCCACATCAACAATACGAGGCTCCTCTTTTAAGGCAACCTAACCCTTCTTCTTTGAAGTACTTGTTCTTGTCTTCTTCGGTGGCGGAGGAGCATCCTCCTCTTCTGCTTTTTCCAACTCTTCCTCATCAGAGGACTTACCAATCTTCAAAGTCTAACTTCTCTTCTTTCCTTTCGGCTTCCTTTTTGGTTTGGGATCACTTTCTTTGGTGCCTCTAATCTTTATCTTGAAAGGAGAGCTCTTTGTAGTTTTCCCTTTGGGGTCGTCTTCCTTGGATTCTTCTGAACTAGACATGGGATTGAGGGCTCCCATCAAATTAAGGGTACAAGTTACCTTCTCACTCTCCAACTCCCAAATTTTATGCTTCAACCAAGAAGAGGTAAATTTCATAACGGGGCCCATTAGGTCTTCCAACTCTGTGACCTCATCTTCATTCCAATTGATTTCCCCGATCGACCTGTCCTTCACAGCTTCATAAGCATGATCCTGTACCAGGTTTCCATCATCCTCCAGTTGGTCTGGGATCAACTTGACATTGTACTGTCTGATTGCATCGACAGGAAGCCTAGAGTACCTCTTCTTTCTTGCCTCAAGGTCATCCTTAATATTAGCCCAATAGTCCTCTAGGTCATCTTTATGCTGATACTCCCTAGTGGCCTTCTTCTGTGCCTCTCTTGTGATATCAAAGTTCATCATTTTGGAGTGGAAGGAGAAACCATATGCTGCCAATTCATCTCTTGTGGTGTGGGCTAATTAGATGGAAGGGAACACTTCTGCTACACCAATTCCAAGAGGGAAATCTCCACCAAAGCCTGTCTTATGCTTTTCCTCCTTTACAATGGCATCAAACTCACAAATCTGATGACAATCTCCAATAGCACAATGTGATCTGTGGGGTACCTAGGTAGCCTATATGGAGCGACCGGGCATCCATCAATTCTAAGGTAGGTGAAGGTGGGAAATTGAATGAACCAGGCCCCATAATTCTTTATCAATCCTTTGGCTCCATCTGACAGTCTCACATGCTCGGCATTCTAAAGCATCCGAGTGATATGCATAGTGAATGCATCATTAGCCCTGTGGTAGTCTTTGTGTCCTAGGTGCAATTCTGGATAGATCTCATAGGTTATGTCCTATCCAAATTTCCCTCGTGGATTCAAACCCCTGTATGGGTAGAATCTGGCAAGCACATACATGACATAGGAGGACATGGTGAACCTCTTAGTCTCTAGGATGTTCCTCAGCTATTTATCAATTTCAGAACTAATAAGCCCAGCCCAATGATAGTTGGTCCCTTGCTCAATTTTGGTGATCACATGGACCATCCAACTTTCTAATACTCCTGCACTCTTCAATCCTGCCACTCTACTCAGAAATGTTATCACATCATAGATATCTAACCTGAATTTAACTCTGTGCAACTGCTTGGGCAGTTTAGAGTAGTGTGATTTTGGCTTATCCAGCCAAGAATTAATCCATTATTGAGCCTTGATTGGATCATTCTCATAGTATGTCCTGGCCAAGTCCATGTTTAGAGCACATACTGAAGGCAAATCAGGCATGTCAAAAGCTTGGGCAATAGAGACAGGGCTAAAATTAGCCAAGACTCTTCCCTTAGTACTGACAACCCTTTGTGTATCAAAATCATACTGCTGGGCACATTCTAAAATCAACTCATAACATTGGATCGCTGGAGGGAAACCTGCCACATGAACCAACCCGTATTTCATCATTCCATTCCTTAGGACTGACAAGCTTTTCTCAGTTGTCCTCTACTTGAACTCCTCGTATCTCCAAGCCCCCACATTGGTGTCAGACACCTCGGACCATACGGAAGAGATTTTTCTTTCTGGGAGCTGACTCTTAATATCTAATCTTAATCTCTCTGCCTCTTAAATGGATGACCCCTCTGTGTCACCCTTGGACTTTCCTGCTGCAGCCTTGCTTGATTCGGCCTACATTCATAAAGGACATCATTAGTATTCAATCATCATGCATATTCCAATCCAAAGGTTAGCCTAAAATCATATAAAGCAATTAAAATCCATCACATATTATCAATCCTTGAAAGTCCAGAAAAATAAAGCAGTTCGGGAAAACCACCTTAACCGGGAAAATCTAGTCGCAGCGAAATTTCAGAGAAATTCAACCCAGACGGATTCTTGCTGCCAAAACATCATTAGTCAAATAAATCGTCAATACAGCCAAAAAAATCGTCAAATTATCATGTAATTTTTTCATTAGCAACAAGAAATAAGCATTCAGTATCTACTCCATCAATCCTATCTTTGAAAAATCGAAGGAAATAAAACTAGACAGGAAAACCGGAAAAGTCCAGATGGGACAGATTTTCGTGGACAGTTCGAAATGATCCGAAAATTACTCCACTCCACGGAATTATCCGAAACTGGGAAAATCCGTTTGCGCAGAAATTTCGCGGACACCACGGGAACCCGACAATTGGCGACACGCGAGCCATTAATCAAACAATCATGCAATCTTTTCTACTTGGATTCTAACGGTCCTGAAATTGATGCTAACCAACAAGACTCAGAACACAAATTATTCCAAATTCCCAGAGCTCTCAAATGACGAGTCCTCATGAAAAAACAACGATGCCCTAATTTCACTAACCAGACCCCTGCCATTAAAACCAGGGTGAGCTCGAGGTTTTAAAATATCATCTATAAAGATCATTCTGGGCACTCTGAGTCCTCACAAGGAAGGGATCAGTTTAATATAAGTGCAAGATATAAAAGTATATGACGGTTTAACCATTTTCAACAGTTTCAAGCAAAACACCCAAAACCCTAATCTCACCAAATATAATGAATTACGCATTTGGAACAAAATCCTTCCCTGAATGACCATCAACACTAACCTATTCGACATGTATTGGGAAAACAAGACAGGGCATAGTGCGAGCAATGAAAATTCATGCAAATGGGCCAAACCCTAATTCGATAAAGCAAAATCGTGACCAAATGTAGGCCGACCCGAAATAACCATCATTCAACACCGAAACACTCAATCATTGCAAAAAGAAATGGAAGGGCCATCGACAACCTACCATGGATCAACCAAGACGAAACTCGAGCCTAAAGAAGCGACAACACAACAGACACACCCAAGCAATGGAAACCTCAAACAGCGCTCCAAACAATCCACACGCAAGCGGTTCAAGATCAATGCTCAAAACTTGAATAGAGGGAGCACTCAGATGCCAGGGCAGCAAACCAGTGAATGATGGAGTTAAAATGATGCTTAGAAGGTTTTAAACCGATCCATTTATGCCTCTGAGCAAAGGTACCTTGGTCATTAATGAGCGACAAGACGCGTCTAACAAATCTGGAAACCTGAGCCCAGGACAGAATTTCAGAAAATCCCAAGATACGCGGAAATCTGGATGAACACAAATTCCACAGATATGGCAGAAACTGGGATTTTAACAAAGTTCAGGAATTTAGCGGTCGGGGAAAATCTGCCGAGAATCGAAAAAATCGAGTTAGGTAGAAACCCGGATTCGAAAAATTCAGCAATGAACATACAATAAACTAGAGCCCGGGAAAATCCGTCGGAGCTGGAAAATCCCGGAGTTAGGTGAAAACCTGGATTTTTCCTAAAACTCAATTTTAGCCAATTCAAAACCCCAAGGCAAGACTAAAGCCAACAAAACCAACATATCAAGACCTCAAAAAGATAGATCCAACAAAACCAAAGGTCAAAAAACACCAAAAAGAGGGTCCCTACTCGAGTGGGGTGTGTAAAAGCGCACAACACTAAGCCATAGCTCGTTGTGACTACAAATGGTCCCGACCAATTTGGTTCAAATTTTTCCTTGTTGTCTTGATCTAGTTGATTCTTCTAATTTTCCTTGAGGACAAAATTACATACTTGGAAGTTTTAATTATTGATCTTCTTGATATAACTACAATAAAGGTTGTTTTGGTAAGCTTGTAAATGATTTAGTGGATTGAGACATTTTTCATCTAGCAATTCTAGCTCATGTAATCTAGATATTATGTATTCGTCATTGTTCAAAAGATGTTGCAATGACACCCTCAAAGAAGGAAGTTCAACCTCAATAGGCAAGATTGCCTCAACGCCATAAACTAGGGAATATGGTGTATAACCAATAGGCGTTCAGATACTAGTATGGTAGGCCCATAAGGCCGGATTAAGTTGGAGGTGCCTGTCATGGCCAACATCATTCACTATATCCTTAAGTTTAGGATAGTTTTGTTAGATGTTTCAGCTTGACTGTTTCCCTAGTGTAGTATGGTGTGGAAAAGTGGTGCTGGATATGAAATTGGGAACAAAGACTTTAGACATCCCGATTTT
>VDFB02271358.1:126104015-126120921 GCA_007258455.2 Sequoia sempervirens
AATACCATAAAAGACTAGTAACATGAGATAGGGTAGGAAATGAACATAAGACATGATAGGAAATGACAAATTCAAAAGATGCAACATACTTTGTTGATATGTCCTTCAATATTCTTAAGAAGATCCATGATCTATTTATAAAGGAAGTGACTTCATAGATGCATCAAGTTCAATTATGCATCTTTTAAACAATGAGGAAGCATTTCAAGTTGTTGTCAAGCCCCTCTCACCATAACCCTATTGGACAGTCACACATCACATAGGAAGGTGAGTTGTTAGGTCACCCACAGATGTGATAGGTGGCTGTCCAATAAAGATAAAATGAGGATACTATGTGTATTTATTACACATAAAAAAAGAAGAGCAATGGTTGAATCAAGGTCATGATACAAGTACAAGGAAAATACCTTTGTAAGAGCTAGCTACAAGAGGCAAAGGGGATCGATAATATTCATTCATGGGTGTACTGGTGAAAGTGAATGCAATAGGTAAAGGTCATTGTCATTGATAAGGACAACCAACAATACATGCTACAATGTTCTCATGAAGGACAACAACAAAAACAAAATGTAAAGTTTCACAAGGCTCTATTCAAGGCCTTCACAATCAAACAATAGGTGAAGAAGTTGCCAGATAACATTCAATGCATAATGTTTTAAGGAAAGGCATAAAAGGAAAAGGCATTCAAGAAACATAAACTCTAGTTGACATAGATAATATGCCTATTGAAAACATGTCATTACAAGAGGTTTATGACAACAATGTAACCCTCATATCATGTGATCAAGATATAATTGCTTTGCTCATAACCTTTCATGTAGGGGTTTTGGTCATCATGATTGATCCAACATGGATCATGATTGCATACAAGAAAAAAAAAAGTTACAAATGAAAATTAAGTAGTTATGATTCAGGAGAGGTCTCATTTTGGAAGCCAAGGCTATAGAACAAGTATATATGAACAACAATTATGAGGTTTGTATATTTTGTATATATTTTTTTAGTTTGGGTTGTTTTGTCTGAACAATCCCTTTTTGGTTGTCTCTGCATCTTGGTCTGCTCTACCTGAGATTCTAGATTCTCGCTTCATTCTAGTGGAATGAACGTCCCCAACTGGAGCCACTAATGGAACTTCAGTATTTTGTTCCTTGTTTTTCACTCATGCCTTGCCTTATGTCTCTGGTCTTTCATGGTGTTCGAGTTTTCTAAGGGTTGGGATTTTAGCTTTGTCTTCATGTAAAACCCTAACGTTTATTTCACGCTTTGGATGGGTTATATTTCACTATTACTTTTGATGGGGTTTCAAAACAACTTCTGTCGTATCAATTCGTTTAGGATGAGTCCCTTTGATTTTAATACTTTATTTCCTTTGTAGGGGTTTATTTCCTAAGTCTTGGTTGGCCCCATGTTTCATCTTTTATAAAACAACTTATGTCATTGTTTACCATTGGCCTAGTCATGTCCCCTTGTCCTTTTTAATGAATGTTTTATTTTGCAGAAGGGATCAAATTTGTGCTATTGTTGATCAAATTGCCTTTTGATATCAATGGTTTCCTACCATCACATGATTGAAAGCTACAGGATTTTAACCGATTTTGATATCACAAGCGGGTACCATGTGTCTTTCTGGGGGATGAAATTGTGTGACCGTTGGTCAACTACCATTTGATATCGGCTATTCCCCGCCATCCCATGATGGCCCCACTATCGATCATGATATTACGGGCGGTTGCCATGTGTTTCATCTGATGAAGCCAAAAGAATAAAGGAAATATCATGGAACATTAATACGGCCTTAAGTACATTAAAATGCGGGTTACTAAAGTGATCTTAAGATGCACGTGATTCAAATCAATGGATGTGTTATAATCTTGATGGAAAAGTTGATCGAGGGTTAATGATAGGGCCGATGACTATGTTGAAGGATCAACGACTCGAGGGTTAATGATAGGGCCGATGACTATGTTGAAGGATCAATGACTCGAATTTAAATCTGCATCAAATATGGTTGGAGCCATTCCTGTAGCGCACAAGTGAGATTTGATAGTGGAAGAGACATTTATTGGCACAATTTGATCAAAATAAAATCAATTCTCTTGCTTTATGGGTGTTACAAAGAATTCAGGTATTTTGCAAAGTAGTTTCAGAGCCGAGAGCAAGGTTGTGAACCCTTACAGCTGAAATTTGGGATTTCTACGATAAGATCTGTGAGTTAATTTCTATGTTTCCTAGTCACTCTGTGCTTGAATTAAGAAAAAGATTTGTTGTACTTATCATATGGATTGTTGATAAATGTTTTAGGGCTATAGTTTATTTAAATTGTGAGAAATTGCAATATTTTTTTTTGTAATTTCATATCTTTGGTTAGTCCTAGATATTTGAAGTGTGAAGTTATAAGAAGCCCTAGTTTGTCCGAGATGGCACCACCCAAGCAACATTTTGGCTAGATTGACTATTTAAAAAGAAACTTGTATGATGATTTCCTAGATCAATTTCCCTTGTCAACGAATGATAGAAAGAAGGGATTGGTTCTTATGCGAGGGAAAATCTTAGGGGAAGGGTTAGTATACAATTGTTCCAACATAGCTAATGCTAGGGTTCCTCTCATGGGTTTGGAAATGTTCAGATTGTGGTATGGAAAGATGAATTTTTCTCACCCTTTTTCAAATGGATGGATGTATGATATGGGGAAGTTGGTGGTACCGAATGTTTTCCTTGATGTAGACCTGCTTAGGGCAGTAGTTGCAAGATATGACCTAGTCACATGGGTAATTAGGGATAATGATGGAAAGGTTTTGTTAAAAATTAAGAGAGATGATATTCAATAGATTTTTGACTTGAGTGAATCGAGTGAGGAATTGGTGCCTATCAACCTTGAGGAAATGAAGTAGGAATATGCAAAGTTGAAGTCTCTTTTTAGAGCTAAATTACTTCCACCTCATCTAGCCAGGGCAGGAGGTTCAAGATTTCATACTAGCCCTAGTGACCAGAAACCTTTCAAATTAAATTGTTTTGCAAATAATTTCCTAGCCACTTTTAATTCATTGTGTCAGATTTTGGGTTTCAGTCCTAGTGCAGTGATTCCCATTACATACATGTTCATGGGGTGCAAATACAACACCCTAACTTCTCTGTCACATATGAATTTTCTTCTTTTTTGGATGAGAGGATATATGAGGGGCTATCAAAGCTGCAAAAAAATGATACCGAAACTTAATTCTTTTGGTATTCTATGCTGATGCATATGTTTTTATTCAAGAATGCTGAATTCTTCTCCAAGAAGATGAAATTAAGGCAATTAGTTGATGGAGAAAGATTTCCAATATAGATATGGGTTGCAGATTTATCTTGTAATAAGGAAAGCACTAGTTATGTGCAATTTCATAATTGTTTTGCTTCTAGATTGAGGGCTAGATTGATTGTGAATGTACCTAGGATTCTTGAGGAATTACATGATTTCCTCAGGCCAAAGGGGAGGAAGCCATAATTAAAAGTTAGCTATAACTAGGGTGACATTATCCCATACCTAGTCAGCATTGTTTTGAGGGTATATGGTTTTCAAGGAGCCCCTCATATACTTCCACACAATGTGCCACCAAGAGTGGGGTTTGCAGAAGTTATGTGGCATATAGGTTGCATCCATGAGGACAACCTCATAGGGAGGGGTAAGGGAAATTTTTTCCTTGATTATACAGTGGTATCTGATTTTTCCTTTTCAAAAAGAGGTTGGGTGCACTTTGAAAAATTTCTTAAGGATTATCATTTGAGATGTGTTCCAAAGTGGCAATATGATCCTGAGGGTTTCTTTACCCTTTTTAGACAAAGAATAAAGGCTAACAAGTTTGTGCATGGGTTCAACTTTCTTGAGGACCTGATCAGAAATGATTTCGACCTAAATAAGGAGTTGAAGAAGGAAAAATGGATAGATTATGATAAGCCATTAGATATTGTGCACATGGATCCAAAATATGATCCACTATTGGAGTTCAGTCCCCACCATAAGAAATTTGATTTTCTGATGGAGAACTTCAAAGATATTATGGACACTTTGAGAACCAAAAAAGTAAACTTAGAGTTGAGTCTGGGTGTACTGGGTGTACAAGAACAAGGTGCTAGACCATTTGAAACAAAGCCAACATACCAGCCTACAAAAAAGTAGCCCATTTACAATAGAAAAACAGATAGCATTAGTGATGAGGAAGAAGTGGATAGAAAGGCGAAGCAAATTATGAAGTTTCCTTCACAACCAGGTCCAAAATTCAAAATTTTTGGGGCAATTAAGACCATTTATTTAGAGTTATCACCAGAAGATAGTTCCCCATCACCACCATTTGAGCCAAGCCCTAAAAGGCAATGAACTGATCAACCACAAGATAGTTTGATGGATGAAATTATTGTTACTAATCAGGACATGCAGGTTGGTATGCCTTCCCCTCCTAGGTTGGCTGAATTGGTTTTATTTGATTTAGATATGAAAGGAAAAAGTGTACAAGATACAAGAATGGAAGAATGTAAGGAGTTTCTAGATGACACTTCATTTGTAAAGACTCCTATTTTCTTGTAATTGGTATGGAGGATGAAGTTTGAAGAATATCAAAATAAATGTAAGGAGAGAAGAGAACTAAGACCTGACAGGTCAGACCAGGTGAATGATAAGGAAGTGAAAGCTGAATTAATGGAAAAACTTAAGAACATCACTTTTGAGGAATGAAAAAAATTGTTGAGTCAGGCTAGTGTATTGATTATACCTGAATGAGACATTTCAGATGTAGTGGACTTCAATTCTATTATGAAGTCCAAACATCCCTTGCAAGAATCTAAAGAAGAATTCAAGGCAACACTTCAAGGTTCTGCTTTCAATGAATAGTATGAAACCTTGTAAATTTGGGCATTGTCCCCACAAAGGAGAAAGCTAAATATTACATACATTAATCCAAATTTTAGAGGGGGATTAATAATAAAGAAAGCTTCAAAGACCTCAACCATTGAGACCACTAGTTTAACTATGAATGTGGCCAAATTGGCCCAAAAAATTGTTGAAAGGGAGGAGGTTGAAAAAAAATCCTAATGGAGAAGTATAACCCTCTGATTGAAGAATACAACAAGATGCAACAAAGGAATGTTGAGTTGCAAAATGAGGTGGAAAGGTTTAGGTATAAATAGATTGGGGAGACGTCAAGTGCTCTAGGTACTAGTACATTACCTTCTACAGTAGGGTCAGTTCCTCTTGCTTCTCCAATTGTTTCCACACCAGGGTTTCTCAGTCAGAAACCTACCTTAACCCCTTCTTTAGAGGAAATTGATGAAGAAACAAAGTGGTCTGTTGATCCTAAAAAGAAGCAAATCTTGCAAAGAATTGATGAGTTATAGACATCTTTGAAGGTAAGTGATGAGGGATCTATTTCAAAGAAAAAAGAGATTAGTACTACTATTTTAAGGAATTTGAATGAAAAGGTTGATAATAAATTGCTATCTATACATTATTTATATTCTTTTCTATTAGATGCAATAAAGAATATTGATAGGGATCAAGAGGGTATGTGCAAGATCATGATGGGTCAAAAGGTGGCGATATGATGGGTATGTGTAGGGTATGTGGGTGACAAGTTTTTTTACCCAAAAATGATGAAACGAAAAGATTTTTTAAAGGAGATTCTTAGCTTTCCATCAATATAAATTATGATATACTTTGAATTTAATAAAAAATTATTATTCATTTTATATTTGAATTATGACTAAAGTCCTGATTAATAGGCTAATTGAAAAAAATCTATATTTTTCAAATGGTATCACATTTTTTTAATCTAAAACATTTGTCACATTCTATGTTTTCCATACTATAGGATTAAAAAAAGAAAAATTGAATTTCATGAAGTTTTGACCAAGTTAAGGTGGTTATACATACAAGTTTTTTATATTTTTAAAAAGTTGTAATAAAAAAATATAATTAATTATTTACTTGGAAAAGAATTACAACAAAATATGCATCACATATGGACATGAATCCTCTACTTATATCTAAAATCTTATAAAAAAATATTATCATTTTATTGTGGTTAGGGTGGTCAGAAAGACACCTACTTATTTTTTCCCTGAAATTTAAGTACTACTACATTGAAATTTTAAAATTTCACCTAATAGATTTTTTCTGTCTTTTAAATAAGCCTAGTAGTTTAGAAACTAAATTCAATTTGCTATAGATTCTATTCTTACATATTTTTGAAATAATATAGATAACTTATTCAAATTTTTACATCAAGTTGCCTAATTCTGATTTTTCTGAATTTTGTGCCACTTAAGAGCCTATTTTTTCAATGATGATCCTACACATACCCAAGAGGTAGTGATACCATTGATTGAAAATTGGATTCCTAGGGATAGTGATCTAGATTTCATGTATAAGGCCTCAAGGTTTGATACAAACAATAGGCCCCAATCATTAAAGCCTACTCATGTGTTAGTAAAATCATTGTAAGGTTTTTAGACCTTACTAGATGACTTGAGTAGGAAGATTAGGGAGTTGGTGAAGAATTTCAATGATTTGGATAACACATTGTTACCTGATATAATTGATGAGCAGGGAAAAATAAAGTCACTCTTGCAGTGGCAAGATCAGGAAAATGAGGTCATCAATGACCAAATTAAATTAATTTGTGATGACCCAGATTATGACCTTTTGGTGAGCTGTATGGATAAAATTATTAGTACCAACTCATTTTTGGAATCTTTTGAAAGAGATGCAAATCAGGTAGCAGTAAAATACACACCTTATAATGCCAAGGTGAATGAGGTAATTAATTTTGACTGGCCAACTGATCAAGAATATCAAAGGTGGGTAAATAAATATTTGACTGAGGAATAAAAGAATGAATTACTAACGGGTGGTAAATCAGATGTTGTGGTTACAACGGCCTCTGATTTTGCTTTGATGGTGGTTTAAATGTGGGTTTCTTGTGGTTTTTTATTGTTTCCTGAATTTTCCTCAGTTGACATGATGAACAAGAATATTCTCTAGGGTGATGGCTATTGTAACGATTTTTGGAATATCACCAAATGCTTCATTTGGTTGGTGACATGTGTACTTTCTGGCCTGATGCTTGTTTTCTCCTTCATTTTCTATAAGAAAGATTTCAAGGCCAGAAGTATGGGTTAACAAGTTAGATAATTTTTGGTCAAGTCTAGGTGAAGTTGCAGAGAATATTGTAAAGTCCAATGGTTTTAGAGAGATACAATTTAGGTTTTGAGTTATTCTGTAATTGGTTTTGAATTCATGAGGATTTAATGTTGTATAATAGTAATAGCATTTGAGTTGAAATGATAAATTAAAACTCATGTCTATCCACTATACATGCATATCTAAATTTTGAATAAGATGACTAAGGGTTGTTTCATTCATCTCATTGTTGTGGTGTGTATAATCCTTATTTTAGCTTTAATTCAAGGAATTAATTTAAATGCTTGAATGGGATTATAGGCAGATATGTTCTATATAGGGATTTGATAAGTAGTATTGGGTGAGAATGCATACTGATGAAATTGTAATGCAATATTATCAGGGATCTTATAAGTTATATGTTATGTTTTAAATATGTCAATAACTTTTAGATACTTATGAATTTGACTCCTACAATGAATATATGGCACTGATCTAAGTTGTACTTATTTGTGTAGTTCAATAATTGTTTGTCTTTTCCTAGAGCTTTCTACAAATTACAAATTAATGACTATATTTTACTATGGATTGTGTTGTAGTTATCTCATGCTCCACATAGTTGATATTATTGGTGAACAACCAGTTTTATTCAATATTATCCTATTGTGTTGAGCTATTCAATGGGATTATCTATTATGTGTTAATGTTGTTTATGATATTGGTGCAGAGGTTGTAAACATTAAGGGATCACCCTCTCGAGTCTTATAGAGCCCAAAGTGTAGGAGGATTTTTAAAGTCCTCGTCAGTTAGTCCAGGTCCTTCGAGCTACCATTGATTGGAATTGGAAATCCCATAGGTAGATTAGAAGACCAACCTAGTTACAGTGCAAAAGACAAACCAACACCCTCTACCTTTAACCCTAAACCCTAAACCATTAACCCTTAAAATATAAGCCCTTAAACCCTCTACCCTCTATCTCTCTCCCACTTTAAACTCTAAACCTTTCCTTGTATTCTTTTATAATTTTCATTATTCTTATTTGTTTTACACTTACATTTACAAATACACATACATATGCATTTACTGTTTTCATTTATTTCTTATGTAATTTAATAGTTTGATCGATTTCATATTATATGTGTTGAAGACTTTAAAATTTGAATTACATTAATTTATGGATATGTTGTTTCTATAACACTACAAAGCCATATGCTCCTTGCATTTAGAAATACACATTTATATACATAGATATATATTTCTTTAATGATATGTTGCATTTATTATTCTAGGAGAGCATCTAGTAATTACATTTATATTTACATTTAAAAACAAATATACATACATACATACATATGTGTGTGTGTGTGTATCATTTATATTCAGTGTTTAGTAGAAACAACCCATTAGGTTTGTACATGGATAAAAATTCATAAAATCAGATCTCCCATACATGTTTTGTTGAAACCTAGGCTTGAATCTCTCATTTCACATGCTTTTCTTCACAAAACTCTTGAGGACAACAACTCTACCTTCTTTATTTCTTATCCTACGCCCTATTCATGAATCCTACAATTACAACAGTAACCATGGGGTCTCTTACACAAGCTACAATAATCACAAAAAGTGTAAGAGCCCCTTTATATCATGTTTGGACTACAAAACCCTCAAAAATAGGGTAATCGGGCTGTATGCAAAGAAATGAAGTTTTCTAACTCAAATCAAAACCTTAAGCCTTCAAATCAGATTCAAATTAAAGATAACACATTTCTTCATGATCTAGAATTGATCTCACATCAAAATATGGCTGCATTTGACTGTATAGTGCTGCATAACATGAAAAATATAGAAATTTTGAATGTCAAGAGCTTGTATTTTAAATCCTCAACCATCAACAACCATTATGATGATCACTTTATGCCTTTTAAAGGCCTTTACATGTCAACCACTGAAAAACCACCTCTACAACTGAATTTTTAATCTTTTATGATCACATGAAACATAAAACACACTAATTTCAAGGTTGTTAACATCACTATTGAAATGTTTTAAGTTTGTGACCTTTCAAACATTAAAAAGTACATCATTAAATTAATTATGTAATGCCATAAAAATTAAAAATATCATGAATTAATTATGTAACCACATAAGTCAAATATAATTCTATCAAGAAATTAATATCAAATAGATAGTATAATTGCATAACTTATACATTTCAATGTCATTGATCTTCTTCTTCATCCAACTATTTGTTTGTATCCTTCGATCATCTAGATTCAACATTGTAAGGATTGGTCATATCATCATCATTGTCATCGATATTAGTTTTGATAATGTCATCATCCACATAGATATCATCTTCATGAAAATTAACTCCTACATTATCATGATCTAGTTCCTCCTCTTTGACATCTTTGTCAGGGACATCATCAACTAGCTGTTTGTCCTGATCATCATCTACATCATCTTCTAGTTCTTCGACATTTTCTTCTTTCACCACATTATACTTTACCAGCCTTCCTCTTGCATCATTTCTAACAAAAAATGACCAACTCGGTTTACCTGGAACCTCTCAGTAAAATACCTACTCACATTGGCTTGGAAGAACATAGGGCTCATTTCCAGCTTACTCGATCAACCTTATATTTGATGAGGGCGTAGCCCAAGACTTAGAAAATAACCCACAAAGAAGAGAATAATTTTATTATTCATAAAATGGAGCTTCTTACATGTAGAGGATCTCAAATCCCCAAGTTCTACAACACATGCCAGTTATAGAAAGCTACAAAATAACCCTTTTGTAATATGCGAGCTTGTCTCCGAAAAGCTACCCAAAAATTAGAAACCCGCCCATAAATAGAGATCCTCTTTAGTTTGGAGCCAAAACAACATTCAAATTTGAGTTTAGATGGTTTGGCGCTGAAAATTACAACTTGAAGTTCAAATTTGAAAAGAACATTTGCAATTGTATCTTCTAGAAAGTGCGCTAACTTCCCGAGGCCATAACTTTTGATCCGGGACTCCGATTCGTGAACCGTTTGAACCGTTGGAAAGGTCTCAAAGTCAATAACATGCTTAAAATCACCTACGCCAATTTCAGCAAGTTTTAGGGCCATTACAAGAAATCTAAGTGCCTCAAATCTAACTCAAAATATTTTCAGGTACAAATTTGCGAAACTAAAACTGCAATATCTTTCAACCCAATAATAAAAAATAAAAACCATAAATTGAGAATTTCATTATGACAAAAAGGGTATCCAAAAATGTAAAAACATCTAAAAATTGAGAAACTTGAAATTTAACTATTTTTAGGTGATGCAAGATTGCCCTTACACCACTGGATGCTCATACATCAGTATTGTTGTGTAGTTTTTGCACACACGCCCCACTCGGAGTAGGGACCCTCTTTTCGGATGTCTTTGGACCTTTGGTTTTATTGGACATATCTTTTTGAGGTCTTGGTATGTTGGTTTTGTTGGCTTTGATCTTGCCTTGAGGCTTAAATGGGTTAAAATTGAGATTTAAGCAAAATTCGGGTTTTCACCTGAATCCGGGATTTTCTGGCTCCAGTGGATTTTTTTCGGGCTCTAGTTTACTATCTGTTCATCGCTGCATTTTCTGAATCCGGGTTTCTACTTGACCCTGGGATTTTTTCGATTCTGGCGAATTTTCCCGAATTGCGCTAAATTCCTGAACTTTGTTAAAATCCCAGTTTCTGCCATATCTGTGGAATTTGTGTTCATCCAGATTTCCGCGTATCTTGGGATTTTCTGAAATTCTGTCCTGGGCTCAGGTTTCCAGATTTGTTAGACGCGTCTTGTCGCTCATTAATGACCAAGGTACCTTTGCTCAGAGGCATAAATGGATCGGTTTAAAACCTTCTAAGCATCATTTTAACTCCATCATTCACTGGTTTGCTGCCCTGGCATCTGAGTGCTCCCTCTATTCAAGTTTTGAGCATTGATCTTGAACCGCTTGCGTGTGGATTGTTTGGAGCGCTGTTTGAGGTTTCCATTGCTTGGGTGTGTCTGTTGTGTTGTCGCTTCTTTAGGCTCGAGTTTCGTCTTGGTTGATCCATGGTAGGTTGTCGATGGCCCTTCCATTTCTTTTTGCAATGATTGAGTGTTTCGGTGTTGAATGATGGTTATTTCGGGTCGGCCTACATTTGGTCACGATTTTGCTTTATCGAATTAGGGTTTGGCCCATTTGCATGAATTTTCATTGCTCGCACTATGCCCTGTCTTGTTTTCCCAATACATGTCGAATAGGTTAGTGTTGATGGTCATTCAGGGAAGGATTTTGTTCCAAATGCGTAATTCATTATATTTGGTGAGATTAGGGTTTTGGGTGTTTTGCTTGAAACTGTTGAAAATGGTTAAACCGTCATATACTTTTATATCTTGCACTTATATTAAACTGATCCCTTCCTTGTGAGGACTCAGAGTGCCCAGAATGATCTTTATAGATGATATTTTAAAACCTCGAGCTCACCCTGGTTTTAATGGCAGGGGTCTGGTTAGTGAAATTAGGGCATCGTTGTTTTTTCATGAGGACTCGTCATTTGAGAGCTCTGGGAATTTGGAATAATTTGTGTTCTGAGTCTTGTTGGTTAGCATCAATTTCAGGACCGTTAGAATCCAAGTAGAAAAGATTGCATGATTGTTTGATTAATGGCTCGCGTGTCGCCAATTGTCGGGTTCCCGTGGTGTCCGCGAAATTTCTGCGCAAACGGATTTTCCCAGTTTCGGATAATTCCGTGGAGTGGAGTAATTTTCGGATCATTTCGAACTGTCCACGAAAATCTGTCCCATCTGGACTTTTCCGGTTTTCCTGTCTAGTTTTATTTCCTTCGATTTTTCAAAGATAGGATTGATGGAGTAGATACTGAATGCTTATTTCTTGTTGCTAATGAAAAAATTACATGATAATTTGACGATTTTTTTGGCTGTATTGACGATTTATTTGACTAATGATGTTTTGGCAGCAAGAATCCGTCTGGGTTGAATTTCTCTGAAATTTCGCTGCGACTAGATTTTCCCGGTTAAGGTGGTTTTCCCGAACTGCTTTATTTTTCTGGACTTTCAAGGATTGATAATATGTGATGGATTTTAATTGCTTTATATGATTTTAGGCTAACCTTTGGATTGGAATATGCATGATGATTGAATACTAATGATGTCCTTTATGAATGTAGGCCGAATCAAGCAAGGCTGCAGCAGGAAAGTCCAAGGGTGACACAGAGGGGTCATCCATTTAAGAGGCAGAGAGATTAAGATTAGATATTAAGAGTCAGCTCCCAGAAAGAAAAATCTCTTCCGTATGGTCCGAGGTGTCTGACACCAATGTGGGGGCTTGGAGATACGAGGAGTTCAAGTAGAGGACAACTGAGAAAAGCTTGTCAGTCCTAAGGAATGGAATGATGAAATACGGGTTGGTTCATGTGGCAGGTTTCCCTCCAGCGATCCAATGTTATGAGTTGATTTTAGAATGTGCCCAGCAGTATGATTTTGATACACAAAGGGTTGTCAGTACTAAGGGAAGAGTCTTGGCTAATTTTAGCCCTGTCTCTATTGCCCAAGCTTTTGACATGCCTGATTTGCCTTCAGTATGTGCTCTAAACATGGACTTGGCCAGGACATACTATGAGAATGATCCAATCAAGGCTCAATAATGGATTAATTCTTGGCTGGATAAGCCAAAATCACACTACTCTAAACTGCCCAAGCAGTTGCACAGAGTTAAATTCAGGTTAGATATCTATGATGTGATAACATTTCTGAGTAGAGTGGCAGGATTGAAGAGTGCAGGAGTATTAGAAAGTTGGATGGTCCATGTGATCACCAAAATTGAGCAAGGGACCAACTATCATTGGGCTGGGCTTATTAGTTCTGAAATTGATAAATAGCTGAGGAACATCCTAGAGACTAAGAGGTTCACCATGTCCTCCTATGTCATGTATGTGCTTGCCAGATTCTACCCATACAGGGGTTTGAATCCACGAGGGAAATTTGGATAGGACATAACCTATGAGATCTATCCAGAATTGCACCTAGGACACAAAGACTACCACAGGGCTAATGATGCATTCACTATGCATATCACTCGGATGCTTTAGAATGCCGAGCATGTGAGACTGTCAGATGGAGCCAAAGGATTGATAAAGAATTATGGGGCCTGGTTCATTCAATTTCCCACCTTCACCTACCTTAGAATTGATGGATGCCCGGTCGCTCCATATAGGCTACCTAGGTACCCCACAGATCACATTGTGCTATTGGAGATTGTCATCAGATTTGTGAGTTTGATGCCATTGTAAAGGAGGAAAAGCATAAGACAGGCTTTGGTGGAGATTTCCCTCTTGGAATTGGTGTAGCAGAAGTGTTCCCTTCCATCTAATTAGCCCACACCACAAGAGATGAATTGGCAGCATATGGTTTCTCCTTCCACTCCAAAATGATGAACTTTGATATCACAAGAGAGGCACAGAAGAAGGCCACTAGGGAGTATCAGCATAAAGATGACCTAGAGGACTATTGGGCTAATATTAAGGATGACCTTGAGGCAAGAAAGAAGAGGTACTCTAGGCTTCCTGTCGATGCAATCAGACAGTACAATGTCAAGTTGATCCCAGACCAACTGGAGGATGATGGAAACCTGGTACAGGATCATGCTTATGAAGCTGTGAAGGACAGGTCGATCGGGGAAATCAATTGGAATGAAGATGAGGTCACAGAGTTGGAAGACCTAATGGGCCCCGTTATGAAATTTACCTCTTCTTGGTTGAAGCATAAAATTTGGGAGTTGGAGAGTGAGAAGGTAACTTGTACCCTTAATTTGATGGGAGCCCTCAATCCCATGTCTAGTTCAGAAGAATCCAAGGAAGACGACCCCAAAGGGAAAACTACAAAGAGCTCTCCTTTCAAGATAAAGATTAGAGGCACCAAAGAAAGTGATCCCAAACCAAAAAGGAAGCCGAAAGGAAAGAAGAGAAGTTAGACTTTGAAGATTGGTAAGTCCTCTGATGAGGAAGAGTTGGAAAAAGCAGAAGAGGAGGATGCTCCTCCGCCACCGAAGAAGACAAGAACAAGTACTTCAAAGAAGAAGGGTTAGGTTGCCTTAAAAGAGGAGCCTCGTATTGTTGATGTGGAGAGTTCAAGGGAGAAGACCAAGGTTTATATGAGGAGATCCAGGACTCCATCCCCTAAGGAGCCAATGCAAACGAAAGACCTTTCTCTAGAGATGAAAAATGTAGAGCCATCTAAGGCTGCTTCCCATCCACCAAGCGTACTTGAGCAGGAAATTCCCGAGGAGCATGAAACTAGCGGAGAGGCGGAGCCATTTAAGGAAGGGGAACTCTTTGGGGCTGTTGCAGAGCTTGAAGTTGAAGAGGTAGAAAATCATCCTTCTCCTCTAGTGATGTATGAAGATTCTCCACAGATTGGTAGAGGAAACGGATCGCCTGGGCAAGAGGAAGACATCCCTGTTAAAACCCCATCACCGGTGCAAGAGGTGGAGCTTGAAGAAGGTGATCAAGGTGAGCAGCTCCCTGAAAAGGAGGAAGATAAAACAACTGAAAAGGAAGAAGAGAAAATAACAAAATAGCAAGAAGAAGCAAGAACAGAGGAAATCCGGGTAGAACCTGCATCCCCAAATTGGCTTGAAAAGGAGATTGCAAGGAAGAAACAGGTAGTTGTCAAAGACACTCCCTTGGATTGGGATGAAATGCTATCCAAAATTGGCAAAGGGAAGAGGAAGAAGGAAACTAGGGTGGTCTCAAAGATGGAGAGAGATGAAGCAAATAACTGAGTTATCCACATTTCCACCCCCGCCGCGGACAAGACAAGAGAAGAGGTCACTGGTAAAGACTACAATGTGCAGACCATCAACCTTGGGCCAACCTCTATGGAACAGGACATTGATGAGTATGAAGGCTCCAGTGTAGTGATAATCGGGAGGTTGAGAAAGGAAGCTCAGACCAAGCAAGAGCTTAGGAAGGAGAATGAAAGACTTAGGAAATTCTTGGAAGAGGTGATGAAGCCTCTGTAGTATCTCCAACCATCTTCTTCTGCTGCTCCTGGCTTTCTACCTAAGGAAACCATCTCCAGGATTGAGAAAATGAAAGCCTCAGCTCAAACTGCAGCAAATTGGCTGAAGGATGTGCAAATAAAGGGAGATAGTGCAATCAAGGATATCCTATCAGTTGGGAAAGATGCAGTCCGACCTAAGGAATTGCTAGAATATGTGTTGTCCCAAGACCAGGAAGACATTGACCTCTTGCTGCAAAAATCTAAGGTTATCATGGAGCATGGTAAGGAACAACTGGCTGTGGATGGGATCCTTCCTTCTTCTAGGTTGAATGGACCCTGGGAATGGTTTGAGGCTCTACAAATTTAGAATAAGGCCATGAGAAAGATCCAGAAACAAAAGAAACAAATAGATGGTGATCTAACCGGTGTTTATGAGGGCTGCATTGCATTCTTTGAAGTCATGACTGGAAGGATAAAGATTGCTCCCAAATACCTAAGTCTGGAGCAACTCACGGAATGGTGGTATGAAGTTTATGCCCCAGATTCTGAGAGTGTTATAACTAGCCACCAGTTAGATAATGCAGCCACATACCTAGCAATAATGGATAAGTACCAAGCACATAAGGATGACTGGGATAAGACTGTTAAACAGTCAAAAGAGGAAATTGATTCCATTCAATGTCGGCTTAGGGTATTGCCTTTGCCACCTATCACCGAGTTGGATAGAACATTCTTGAAGGTCCAAGGATTATTGGCTCAGAGCAAGGATAAGGGAGCCAGTGTTTAATGCCATTTTGAGATTTGTGCTTCCCTATTATCATAGGGCATGCATTGGACCAGACTACATCGAGGACTATTTCTAGGCTGACCTAGATGATATATGGCATTTAATGTGTGCCTTATTTTGATTTCCTAAGGACGACTTGTTTTGGTGGTTATGCTTAGTTTGTAAAAATATATGACTGGGCTTACATATTTTGAGATTTATTATAAAGGGCATTCCTGCCTCATTGGGAAGGGTTAGAAAAATTAGACATGAGACATTAATAGTTAGAAAAGAGATAATAGAATCAAGCTAGATCATTTTAAATTTCTTGAAGCAAGTATTGTAATTAGAACAGTGGAATTGTTGCAACAGTTTGATGATCTAATACAATTGAAGGCATTGTGGTTTTCCTGGTGAAATCTCTTGTGTTAGTTTATCTCGCAGGTTCTTGTTGTTCTATCTTTCAAATTGCTTAAAGATTTAGGGTTTAGTGTTCAAAATTAAATTAGCTTAAGTTTGATCAATGGTGTTTATGATTTCATATTTGGAATGTTTCTAGCAATCCCTAGTCTATACTCCTAGTAACTATCTGATTGTAGTAGGCTAGTGAAGTCAACCTGGACCATATATTCATATGTGCTTAGTTCGATTGTGGATGAATATCTATGATTTGAAAATCTATATACCTTAGAAGATTGCACCATTCTTGTGATATTGCATTGTGGTTTAAGCAGAAATTGGTTGTTAGAGGTTGGTCCATTCCAGATATCTGTCATTCACATTGTTCACTCTAGGAATAGTTTAGATTTCAATATATTCTTGCACCCTTATCTTTTGTTATTTCTTTATCATCTAGTTAGATTTAGGATTAGAGATCATTATATTGTAGAAATATTATAAATTGAAAGATACAGTTTTCTTGTAATAAGGTCCCTTTGTGATTATCGGCGTTTTCACATATTA
>VDFB02271358.1:126121021-126143629 GCA_007258455.2 Sequoia sempervirens
AATCATGGAGTATAAAATTCTTGTTCCCATAGTTTAAAACAAACCAACAAATCAGATGGCTCCATTTGAATTTGAGGTGAAAATTTTTCAATTGGATTTTTTTGGACTCAAAAGTACTGACAAAATTAATGTATTAAAGAAGAACAATGAATTGGTGTATACATCATTGCTAAAGAAAGATAGAGAGAAAAAAGGTTACAAGCTCAAATTGAAAAGTTATAGGTAGACCTAGCAAATGAGAAAGTAAAGAGGAAAGCAACAGATAAAAAAGCAATGAATTAGAAAAAAGAATTAAAAAATCTGCCTCTACACCAACAAGCAAAGAGGATAAGAAGAATGAGACTACAATGAATGAACTGAAGCAAAGGCTAGATGAGAGCAACAAGAAATATGATGAGGAAAAATACACTTCAAAAAAATTAAGACTAAGCATTATAAATGGAAATGCATAGTGGGAACAAAAAATGGAGGAGAGAAAAAGAAATGAATGACTAGAGGCAGAGCTGATGGAAGCAAAAAATGAAATTAAGTCTTGTCAAAATAAGTTATCTGCATTTTGTAGAGAAACAATGAGGCATATGAAACTAAAGATTTGGGATGAAATAATGCAGGGGATTGATAATTTGTGTGACATGTTTCAATTGATTGATGCTATCAAACAACATCATAATAAGATCAACAAATATTTAATGAACAACAAAAATGTGCTAGCATTATAGAAATCAACAAATAAAATTCAACAAACAGTCTACAAAGAAAATGACAATGTTTTGAAATCAAAAGTGATTACTAATTGGCTTGCTACATCAATGGCATTATCATCTATCATTGAAAAGTCTTGGAGAATGCATGAGACAGAGGAATATTTGCATTTGGTTGCAGACAAGATGAAGGTGAATGAATAGGTAAGGAACTTCATAGAGCTTTGTTTTCTAGAGGCTTTTGACAAAAATGAGCAATTCATTAGAAAGAATAATTTAAAAAATAAGATGGAGGATGTAAGGAAGATTGATTTGGACCAGTTTCCTTATAACTTAAATGTGGTGACCTATTTGGATTCCATCAAACCATTACTAACCCTGAATGCAAAATTGACTGAAGAATCGAAGATAGGTTCCAATTTGAATCATGAATTGTTAAAAAATATTCAAGTCAAACAACATCAGTTAGAACAATGACAATTCCAACACTTGAAGAGTGGAAGTTGCTAGAAAAGGTGATGCAGTGATTTAATTTTTGATAATATGAGTTTCCAAGTTCCAACTTAGCTCTGTACAGAGTTGTCTTTGAGAAACATTTTGCATTACCAATTCCTCTATGTATTCCTTCATGTGATAATCAATTTAAAAGCTCAAATTTAGACTTCAATAATGTGTTGATGTTCAATTATCTATATTATTTATTATATCATTTGAAGAAAAAGTCTGGTAGTGGTTTCAATTTCTAGATACACTTAAAAATATTATTGATGTTCATTGTTGTATATGCTACTAATACTATTGTTAATATTTTATTAATCTAATAAGCATTAAGTTGAATGATGAATCGCTGAGTACATGCTCAAGTTTTACTTTTAACAAAATTAAAATATGAACTATAAGGTGATTTTAATTCCAGGCATCCATAATCTTAGTGAAATTGCATTACAATTCACACTCAATACTCAATCTCCATGACTAGTTAGTAGATCCACTAAAAAATTATATGAATTCATGATTTAATGATTTAGTCAAGGTAATTTAAATGGTTGATTAAACCAAATCCAAAATTAAAACAAACATCAATGCATATTGCATAATATTAATGACAAAAAAATTAATGAAAGATCATTGATCAGATTTCATTAATAATTCATGTAAAATGTTATAGTTGGAGAGACGATAGACTCAAAATAAGGGAGAAAAACAAGCTTAGTCGCTAGTCCTCATAATTTTATAACCTTGTCACGGAGTTCTAAATTTTCATAACTTCCTGATTCCTTGACTTGGTTGATGGTTCACTTTGTTGAGTTGCACGTCTTTCTTGGTCATCTTTCTAGTCAGTGCCAGTGGGTCAAAGATTTTGAAAACTTTGAAACTTTAGAATTTAGTTCTAAGGTTCCAAGTTTCAATGACCACGTGACATTATAGACTTATCTTTCCTTTCAAAGGCGCCATCATCTGACACCTCATTGAATGCTATGTATAGACTAATATAAAATATAAAATACAATATAAAATATAAAATATCACAATTTCATGGAATACAACATAAAATAGCAACTACAGTTTGAATTTGGAATATGATTCATGAAGTGAAATATAAAATAAAATATCATGAAGTGCAATTATTCACAATTTCATTAAATACAATATAAAATATCATTAACTACAGTATGGAACAATGGAAAATGATCCATGAAGTATAGTATAAATACCTAAAAGTTGCTAATTCTCTTCCATTTCCCAAATAGAGTTAGGGTCCTCAAACTAACATTCATCATCAGATAAAGTAAAAGAGTCATCTTGAATTTGATTCCAAGTCTGCTCTTCATTTTCTTTGGCCTGTGTCTCAAATTCAACATTCATTGTGTGATTTGTGTCAATTTCATTTGTCCCAGTCGCACTACCACTACCACCACCACTGCCACCAATACCCACATTTGGAATTGGAGTGTTACACAACCCAGACCTTCTTCTTTCACATGTGGACCTCCAAATTGTGAGTTCCCTTTCAAAAGGAAAATTAGAAACATTATTCATAGTTCCTTTCAACCTCAAGCAATTTTCCAAATTCTTGTTTAGTTTGTTTCTTAACATAGATTTCAAAAACCCCATTGTACTTAAATCAACAAGTTTGAAATATTCTGATATTGAACCACACAATATTTCACTCTAACCTAAGTTTGTCCAAACCTTTTTTATTGATCTTAGTTCAAAGGCATTTTCCTTTCCCATGGATGTATATTGTTCCCTCATAGCTGTTGCAAATCTCCCAAATTGTTTTCTAAGCTTAGCTTCATTTAAAATTCCTTCTATATTTTGCTCATCGTATGTTACACTTTTTGAAAATTGTTCAATCAAGATTTTTACTTGATCATGAAAATATTTTGGGTTCTCTCAATTTTCCCAAAATTGAGGGCACACAATACCCATGGCTTCAAGTATTTCATGTCAAGGGAATCTTTCACATATCTCTGAGGAAAGAGATTTTGCAATTTCCTTCAAATTATCACCAATAGATTTAACAATGCCTTTAAAATCTTCCTCCTTTATAGCTACTTGTCTAATAGAGCACTTGGATATCTTACAATGGTACATTGGTATCTCATATCCATGTACACATATGCATAAGTGTCTGCTTGCATTAAACAATAATTAATTATCAAGATTCTTCAAATCAATAATTTTTCGCCACATGAAATAATTTGGTCCATCTTGTGTTAGCTCTAGATATAGATGATTGAGGGACAAGCATTTAGGTTTATGTAGATTGGAATATTCATTAATATACATAGTTCTGTCTTGGGCTTTTTTCACAAGATTGTTCATCTCATCCAACATGGGGAGAAGACTAGCTAAAGTCAAGAGTGTCTCTATATTGCTTAACCTATGTAAGAGGTCAGGAGCTTTTTCTACTATGTTGCAATGCTCCTACATCACTCCAATCAAGGATTGATATTCTGAAAGAACTCATTGTGCTATTCCATGTAGGGAGATCCATCTAGTATTGACATCCTTAAGAAGGTTATTTCCTGGTGTTATTCCCTCAGCAAAATTTTGAAATTATGTGAAACATTTGGGACTTCAACAGAAGTATGCATGGATCTCGTGGACTAGATTTTCAACTTTTGATACTGTAGGAAACTTGCTTACAATCTTGAATGCTAAATTCATTCTATGAGCCATGCAGTGAATTCCAACCATGTATGGTGCACAAGTAGTTTGTAACTTTGTGCAAACACCAGTCCTTTGACCTTGCATCACTGTAGCTCTATCAACTCCTACATACATCAACTTTTTGGCAATTGTCAACTCATCCATACCTGCAATTTCATTCAAAGATTTCTTAACTAGTTCAAATTTATTTTGTGATGTTAAACTATCCTTCATTTTATGAACATAGAGAAGATGAGCTGGGCGAAAATGTTTTTCTACAGTATACAAATGCATACAGACCCAAGAAGTATTGTCTACTGCAGTAACTTCATCTAAAAATAATGCAATGGAATTTGACTCTTTTACTTTCTCCTTTAAATCTTCCTTTTCAACTGCAGCAAGACAATTTTCTCATTCCCATCCAACATTTACTAACCAATGTGACAAGGGATAGTAAGGAACATTCAAAAAAGATAATAAACTAGAATATTCTAGGTAGTCTATCATAGGATGCCCTTTGGAAAAAATATGAAAAACAACGCCCATCTTAACAGTTTTCGACATAGTTTTTTCTTCCATTGCTTTTCCAAATTGAGCCTCAAGTGTACCTTTACATGCAACAATGTTCAACATTATTTTTTCACGCTCTTCATAATCCCTGGCATACCTAACATGAAGAAATTCTTCCTTTGATTTCCATTGTATGACTGATTGTTCCTTTCCGTCTATGATTTGTTTTTCATAAAATTTACTTATATGCTTTTCTATAGTGTTAATCTTTAGCTGCAACATCTTGGTTGTTCCACATTTCCAGCTACAAATATTACATTTTGAATTTTTTACCTTATCAATATCATTTGCATTGTCAATCCCCCCTATTACCATGAATGGGTGCTTTGACAACCAACCAAGTTGAAAATTCCTTGTCATTTCCCACTCGTGCCCCACTTTTTATTTGCTTCGTCTTTTCTTGCTACCAACATCATCATCCTCATCCAATCCAATTATCTCATTTTGGCTAATGGGCCCACGATATCCCTTGGAAAATCTTCTACAATATTACCATCCTTATTTGATACATTTTGATTTACATCAATGACAATCTCAACTTGACCTTCTGGTGGCAATGAGGTATTGTGAATGCTACCAATATTTGGTGGAAGAGTTGATGATGTAGCTCCATCTTTCCCTAATGGATCATAAGCTTCAGAAATCCAAAGTAATATTGTATGGTACGTCTAATTTTTTGGTGTTTTGATGGCCTCCCAATCTCTTCACCACCCTAAGGAGTGACAAGAGTCTCTTCACCACACTAAGGAGCTTGAGGAGAAGCAATAGTCTCTTTACCACCCTAAGGAATGACAGGAGTTTGAGGAGTGGTGGGAGGCTTACCCTTGCTGCTCGAGTCACTTAACATATTGATCTTTGATTTGCTCGACATATTCATCTCACTTCAAAATTTTGAATAAAAACTGGGAAAAAATGTCTTCTTGTTTAAGGATAGAGAATAATAATATAGATCCCATTCCCTACTCAATATCATCTTTAAGACTGAAGCAAAAATGGAAAATAGATAATGAAAACTTATTATTATTAGAACTAATAAAACTATAAAAAAATGATAACTCACCTTTAATTCTATGGTTTTAGCTTTCGCTAACTTCTGAATCGAGAAGTAGAACATTAGAACCGAACAAAATGTGTAAGAATAAATGATACTTTTGATTGTATTTATATCAATCCATGATTCCATATTTGGCGAATTCCATGGGATTTTTAAATGGTATATTAAAAATTTGGCGAATATTTTGTGCTTATACAACAATACGTTGTAATTTTCAAGGAAAAATGTGTCCTCAAATGTAATTATCTTTTAATGTTATTGGAAAAATAGATCCTCATAAGCAATTATTTATAAATTTTAATTGGCGAAATGGGTCTTCACAATCAACTATTTGTAAATTTTAACTGGTGAAATGGGTCTTGATACAATGTTGTTTTAATAGTATTAGCGAATATGTAGGTGTTTTATTAAAAAAAATTAGGATTCCAGGCCAAAATATTAGTCAGTCCTATTAGCTCTTAAAAACACAGGCGGAATTCCTCAAGAGGCTGCCAATCTCTTGATACGCTTTAGGGTAACAGACAAGGTCAAAAGCTTTCAACCTTCTACTCTTCAGGTGTTGCTAGACCTAGGCGGGTGTACCTTTATAAATTGAGTAGACTTATCTTATGATTATCCTTCTGAAATGCTTTGTCCACAATGGTAGATGATAGTGAACAAATGAAATCAAACTTGATAGCAATCTTCTGATCTAAATCCTAAAATGTTTAATGAAAAGATGTAAAGAAATTGAATGAATCAAATGATAAAATGCAGAGCCCAGTGCCTTGTTGGGTATGCAAAGTCAAATGAAACATAAGTGGGCAACTTATTCTACAAAAAATCAAATTGTAGGCATATGATCTATTCATAACTTGTATAAACAATGCAGGATTATAACTACTAAGCTCTACTTTAATAATCTAGATAAATCTTCCTGATTACTGTGATCAATGAAAAGGATTTAATCTCTACATGAGAGAACCAGTCAATTAATCACACAGATACAACAAATGTGCACTGATAAACTAAAAATAAACTTGTTACTTCAATTTAAACAACCATAAAGAATTAACATGGAAACATCTTAGCAATACTTCTCAATAAACTCAACATACAATTAATACCAAAAATAACCTACCACCAGCTGATTTTCATTGAATTCACCATTTTAAAACATGCACATAGTCTCTGATAAGAGAAATCTATTCTAATATAGCCATTCCTAATCTACTGTATATGATCTAAAATCTCATCATAATCAATTACAATCGGGGTGTATATAAACACTAGCAATCAGGAAACAAATCACTTCCAAATCATGTCGGCCACCATAGAAATTGGGCTCAGTCACACCGGCTTCCAACAGTATTTAGAAATCTTCATATGTCAGCACACAACATTTAAAAATTGTTAATCGCTAGTGAACCAATTGCCAGGACAATCCAGTAGTATGCCGAAGGCAATTCAAAGGTTTATCACTGTCTATCCATGTTCCTCTGTTCTTTGTGTTATTCGCTTTCGCCGTGACCATTTGTTCACTATGCCGAAGTCAAGAAGTATCCATTTGTCCTCTTTATGTTTTGTTATAGCTCGAAATGAACCTCTGTTTGATCCACTGTCGTTGTAACCTCCATCTATCGAGGATACCTCTCATAGAATACTTTGAGTCATACCAAAAGTCTTCAAACATCCCTAAGTTGTTGTGACAAATTTTTACTCTTTCTGATAAGCATATTTCGTTTGATCTGCTTTGGTGTGACTTTCAAAGTTGGGGAGAGGTTATAGAGATTACCGAGTTATAGCAAAAGTCCATACGAAACATAACAGTCATTGTGACATAAGTCCCTTCTCGCTGACAAGCCTATCTACCCCGTGTATGTTGCTATAACATCCAACCCTTGGTGAGACGTCACATAGAGTATATTGTTATATTGAAAGCCCCGAGCTTATACCTGTTCACCAAGACAACACAAAACTCTTTCCGAAAGCCATTTGATAGAAACCTTTAGTAACCCGTCGGTGAGACAAATACACATCGCTATGTCCTCCTACCTTCAACTCTTACTGAAAGCTTCTTGCACAAGTTGGTGTGACACCACAGAATCATTATGAAACTCCACCAAAGATATTAACTTATGCTGATAAGACAAATCTGCAACCTCAGGTCGGTGAGACAATAAGATATCACCAAGACCCAATCCCGAATACCATGACTCTGGCCAAAGAAATCCATTCGATAGAAACCTTTAGTAACCCGTCGGTGAGATAAATACACATTGCTATGTCCTCCTACTGCAAACTTCAACTCTTACTGAAAGCTTCTTGCACAAGTCAGTGTGACACCATAGAATCGTTATGACACTCCACTGAAGATCTTAACTTATGTCGATAAGACAAATCTGCAACTTCAGGTCAGTGAGACAATAAGATATCGCTAAGACCCAATCTCGAATACCATGAGTTTGGCTGAAGAAAAACCATATGAGCTAATTGGTAAGACACAATAAATTCGCTATGACCATATATCAACGGTATGACTTATGTTGATATGAATCTTTTTTGTCGCTGAAACAAAAGAAGTGTCTTGCCGATAATTGCCAGTGAATAAACTTCAATCGCTATGACACAGGAAATGTCTTGCTAATAGGTAACACAAATGTTTACAAACAAAAGAATGGATCGGGGAAACATTAATACTGTCACACCGATAGAAACAAAAATATGAAAAATGCAGTCCGATGGAAACACGGGATAAAGTATGCAAAACGTAAGCCAAATTTCATGATGGAAGGGAAGATGTGCCTATGATAAGGACTCATATGGGAACTCAGGGGGATGAAAATTTGTGAAATTAGGCAGAAATTTATAGTCCCAATAGTGGCTCCATTTGGGGATGAATGATAGTCAGATCATTGCAAGGATCCAAATCTTTGGGTGAGCAAACCAGACACAAAATGATGAACCAGTGAGCATCAATGGAATGAATGGAAATGGAGGTGAATGCAAAATGGAGATGAATGCAAAATGAAAGTGAACCAAAAACCTAAACTACTGTGCATGGAAAAAAATTTAAAGAGGGAAAGCAAGAGTTGTCGATGCACTGGCAACCCTTAATCCTTTGTGTTTCAACTTCACCTGTCTTGAGCTGTTACGATCTGAAACTCAAACCATACTTTCCCCTATCAAATACCTAGTTTTGTCTTGAGTTCATCAGATTCTTCTTGAAGACATTCAAGCAATCTACCTTGTTACTGAAAGTTTTTAGAGAATCACTATGCTCAGCTTGGCCCAAAATCCCTATACCATCCTACAGTTCAAATTCTTTATCAGGGTGGGACAAACCCTATTATCTCCAACATACAAAATATACACATATTCAATGCAAAATTCCTCATTATCTATCTCACTGTTGTGTATTATGAAACATTCTCCTAGCTGTATAAAAATTTCACAATCAATGTGCTTCTCTTGAAAAACAAAAAACTCTGTCATATCATTGTTGTTTGAGGAAAACAAGTCAGAAACCTTTTGCATCTCATCAATATCTCTATTCAGAGACAACACTGGATCATGACTCATATCCTCCATATCATGCATATGTGAACCAATAAAATCTGGACTTCTATCATCCTTGGTATGCAAACAAATGTCTTCTTCACATGAATTAGAAATTTCAAAATCACATACCTCATCCTAAATGGAAACAGACTTTTGATCAACACCAAAGGTTTCACCATCATTCCAGGAGATACACAGGGTGTCATAAGAATCTTTACACAAAGATCTTTCACTGTCAAAACAAATGTAAGCTAGACATAAAACTTCATGATCATCTTCCTGTGCATAACCCTGGAATTCAGGGGTTAACAAATTTGAAACCTATTCACTGCTGAGCAAACAAGTCTCGGCATTTTCAATACTACAGTTACATTCTTCACTTTTGTCATCATCAAAAAGAAGTCCAAGATCATTAGAGAAAAAATCAGAAACATTACCAGCATAGTTATTTATTTCATCATTTTTCTTGTTTGAAATCATCTCCTCTCTTTCATAAAGTGGATTTGAAAATACCCGAAGTTTGTTTATGGGCATACCTTTGCATAATATCATCTGATCTTCATTTAAATCTTCATTATATGATGGGTTTGAAAAAAATTGGAAATCATTTTCAGATACACAAACCTCTTCTTCATCAAATGTGTCTTCATAGCTATATTGAGCAGACACCTCAACAGAATGTGGCTCTGTATAATATTCTTCATAGTCAGAAAGGACCTACTATTTAGCCATATGGACATTGTATTTCTGACTTGAAACATCATGCTGATAACCTTCATTCTCTGAAGGTGAGTTCCTTTCCACAACACGGTGAAAGTTATTTGAAGTCAAGTATATTGTATGATCTTCTCTATTGTTTCCTATCAACATTCCCTCTTCCTGCATTCTTTGGGCTACAACACAATGATCTGGGGAATGTGGCTTATCACAAAATTCATAGAAGTAATTGTTACTTACCATGTAGGTTCCCCTCTTGCTCAATGGATCAGGAGCATCTTTGTTTCTAGGCCTAGCTGTTATAAGTTTCTCATCCTTCCAGTCTATATTATAAGGCATGTCATGCAACCTCGGCCTTTCATTTCTATAAGTATTCTCCTATCTGCATTGATAATTGTTGCTTTGTTGATGAACCCTAGGATTGTATCTTTTATCAATTATCCCTGCAACCCTCCTATTGTTTTCAATTGTCTGTGCCATCTTCTGAGCTTCAGCCAAATCTCTTGGGAATCTATTTCTTAGTTCATACCCTATTTTAGGATCAAAAGCATTCAAATAAACACTCAGTGCTACAAAATCAGGAAACTTTGATCCAGGAGTTATTTTATTCTTTAACTTATTGAATCTCTTATTAAAATCATAAATGGTGTCATTTTGATCCTTCTGAATCCATACTAATTCATGAAGAGCATCATTTGGTGCACTTGGATTCCCATATTGCTCAAGGAATTGATCCTAAAACCCTTGGAGAGAATCAATAGAGACTACTGGCAAGCTATTGAACCAATCCCTAGCATCTTCAACAAGTGATATCATGAATAGCCTCATCCATACATCTTCATATGGCACACCCAAATCTTGGATGAAAGCATTGAAACTTCTTAAATGCTCCTCAACAGTAATCACATTACTTCTTATAAACTTAGGAACCGTATCCCTCCAACTACCATCCATTGGATAAGGGGATAATTGAATCTGTACAAAATCAAACTATCTGAACATTGTTGTGTAATGATGAGGGGGGGCACTAGGTGGGTACTGATGCTGGTACTGTGGCATATACTATTGACCATGAGGTGGTTGTGGTGAGTATATATTTTTTTGTGCATGATATGCATTACCTCCATTATGAAAATTTCTAATTGTACTATTAGGAATTTGAGGAATCCAATGCCTTCCTACATTTGTGTACTCATTCGTTCCATACACAAATTCCATTCTTCATCAAGTTTTTTCAGAGTCACCACCTACTTTTTCAAAAGTAGGAAAATGATTCTTTTCTGATCTTCTTCCCAGCAGAATCACCCTTTCTGAATCTTCTCAAATTATAACCTTTTCTTCATTGACTTTATGTGATGGTCTTCAACCGAACTTTCTAATGTTATCCCCAACAGAGTCACCAATTTATTAGCCCTCAAAAACTTAAGTGAAATGCCTCAAGAGGTTGCCAATTTCTTGATATGCTTTAGGATAACAGACAAGGTCAAAAGCTTTCAACCTTCTACTCTTTAGGTGCTGCTAGACCTAGGCGAGTGTACTTTCTGAATTGAGTAGCCTTATCTTATGATTATCCTTCCGAAATGCTTTTTCCACAATGGCAGATGACAGTGAACAAATGAAATCAATCTTGATAGCAATCTTCTGATTTAAATCCTAAAATGTTTAATGAACAGATGTAAAGAAACTGAATGAATCAAATGATGAAATGCAGAGACCAGTGCCTTGTTGGGTATGCAGAGTCAAATGAAACATAAGTGGGCAACTTATTCTACAGAAAATCAAATTGTAGGCATATGATCTATTGTTAACTTTTATAAACAATGCAGGATTATAACTACTAAGCTCTACTTTAATAATCCAAATGAATCTTCCTAATTACTATGATCAACAAAAAGGATTTAATCTCTACTTGAGAGAACTAGTCAATTAATCACACAGATACACCAAATGTGCGCTGATAAACTAAAAATAAGCTTGTTACTTCAATTTAAACAACCAAAAAGAATCAACATGGAGACAACTTAGCAATACTTCTCAATAAAATCAACATACAATTGACACCAGAAATAACCTACCACTAGCTCATTTTGATTGAATTCGCCATTTTAAAACATGCACATAGTCTCTAATAAGAGAAATATATTCTAATATAGCCATTCCTAATCTATTGTATATGATCTAAAATCTCATCATAATCAATTACAATCGGGGTGCATATATACACTAGCAATCAAGAAACAAATCACTTCCAAATCATGTTGGCCACCATAGAAATCAGGTTCAGTCATGTTGGCTTCCAATAGTATTTAGAAATCTTCATATGTCAGCCCTCAACATTTGAAAATTGTTAATCTCTAGTGAACCAGTCACCAGGACAATCCAATAGTATGCCGAAGGCAATTCAATCGTTTATCACTGTCTGCTCGTGTTTCTTTGTTCTTTGTGTTATTCGCTTTTTTCGTGACCATCTGTTCACTACACCAAAGTCAAGAAGTATCCATTTGTCCTCTTTATGTTTTGCTATAGCTCGAAATGAACCCTTGTTTGATCCACTATCACTGTAACCTCCATTTATAGGGGAGACCTCTAATAGAATACTTTGAGTCATACCGAAAGTCTTCAACCATCCCTGAGTCGCTATGACAAATTTGTACTCTTGCCGATAAGTATATTTCATTTGATCCACTTCATTGTGACTTTCAAAGTCAGGGAGAGGTTATAGAGATTACCGAGTTATAACGAAAGTCCATACGAAACATAACAGTCGCTGTGACATAAGTCCCTTCTCACCGACAAGCCTATCTGCCCCATGTATGTTGCTATAACATCCAACCCTCGGTGAGATGTCATGTAGAGTATATTGTTATACCGAAACCCCCGAGCTTATACCTGTTCGCCAAGACAACACAAAACTCTTGCCAAAAGCCATTCAATAAAAACCTTTAGTAACCCATCGGTGAGATAAATACACATTGCTATGTCCTCCTACTACAAACTTCAACTCTTACCAAAAGCTTCTTGCACAAGTCGGTGTGACAACACAGAATCGTTATGACACTCCACCGCAGATCTTAACTTATGCTGATAAGACAAATCTGCAACCTCAGGTCAGCGAGACAATAAGATATTTCCAAGACCTAATCTCGAATACCACAACTCTGGCTGAAGAAAACCCATATGAGCTAATCAGTAAGACATAATAAATTCACTATGACCATATATCGATGGTATGACTTATGCCGATATGAATCTTTTTTGTCATTGAAACAAAAGAAGTGTCTTGTCAATAATTGCCAGTGAATAAAATTCAATCGCTGTGACATAGGAAATGTCTTGCCGATAGGCAACACAGACATTTACAAGCAGAAGAATGGATCGGGGAAACCTTAATACTATCACACCGATAGAAATAAAAATATGAAAAATGCAGTCCGATAGAAACACAGGATAAAGTATGCAAAATGTAAGTTGACTGTCATGATGGAAGGGAAGATGTGCCTATGATAAGGACTCATATGGGAACTCAGGGGGATGAAAATTTGTGAAATTAGGCAGAAATTTATAGTCCCAACAAGTCCAATTGAAATGCATAGTTTGACAATGGAAAATTTCTTGCTTAAATATGCCTCATAAAAAAACTCATTGGTGAATGGACATGCATTGGACCTATAGTTCAAAAATCCGAGTGATTTGGACACCCTATTGGGTGTGAGAAATTCACCAATTTCAACTTGGCCGATTCGTAGAATTCACTAATTGGCGAAGATTCACCACTAAAATTTTCCTTGATCCTCTACATATTTACTAGACTTTTGTAAGTGAATTGAGTCACACTTTGATGCCAGGCTTTGTGGTTCTAAATCCAGGGAAATGATACTATGTCATATTCACTAAAGCCATCAATAGGAATATGAAGGTACGCCCAAAATAGGAAAGGCCACCCAAAAAGAAAGTGTGCTCCACAATCAAATATCCCACAACCAACTAAAGATTGAACTCACACCAAGAAAGGTCTCTTTTAAGGGTGGGGTCTGCTATCACCACCACTAAAGCCACCTTCCGCACATGCCTCACAGAGGTAAAAAAAACACAACATTCAATCGTAATACCATGGCCTAACTGAGTAGACAAGCTCTAAAAATCACCCTTTACATAGAAAATCAACCCACAATTAAAATCGTGGCCTCCAGATGTCAAACAAAAAAATAACACAAAAGCAAATATAAACGCTAGATCACTCTTTTGAGCCTGAGTTAGAATAAACATGATGTAGAAGACACTTTGACAATTTGGATGATGGGGAACGACGGGACGACATCAATGCGGCTGTGAAGCAAAGCCGTGTAGATTCAGTAAAAAAAACTTTGCCTCAAACGGTGCTCCCGCGACCTCACAAACCCGTTCTTTCCTCCAAAAAAGAAAAGAATGCCTCCAATTGACGAAGTTGGGTTGATTTTTCTTTCCTGTGAATTGAAGAATGCATAGAAAATTAAATAAATAGTATGCAACTAAATAGTTTTACCTTACAGACTGAGAACTCTCTGTTCTACTCTGATATCAAAAGAAATAGTGAAACATAGATATTAGCAACAATCACAGTGAAGACAAAATGCACAAACTCAACCTGTATATTAGATAGATAAGGAGATGTATACAAAGGAGATTAGGCAAGCATGAGGTGGTGAAGACAATCAACATCTCTCCAGTCTCCAAACCAGTCGAGCAACAAATGTTAATAATGCCAATGACTCACTCTATCCACAATGAATGCGTAAGTAGGCTTATCATCCTATGTGTATGCAAACTATTAAGTATACACTAATAGTTTTACTCCTAGCTTATTTTATTATGTAATAACTTAAGTTTAATTAATGTATTCTTAGATAATTTTTTTTGTGTCTCAAGTCATAAGATTAAAAAATATGTCATAATATTTAATATTATCCTATATTTTAGCCTTGCTTATAAATACATGGGTTACTCATTGTATTATAATCATATTATATATTTTCACCCTTCGATAGAATATAATTATTCTCTCATTTTGGACATCTATTGTGTTTCCATTGAAACTCATTGATCTTGGGTGGCTATCTCTATTAAAATTATTACATTGTATAAAAATATTATATACTACTCTTACATAGAGCTTTCCTAATGTGTAACCTACACCAATTCAAAAAATAAATAAACAAAAATCAATCTAGGTTAATTGATAATAGCTTAAAATATAAATTTTACAAGTGTACTTTTTATTTTTGGAATGTAAATAAGAAGATAGGGATACTTAAATTGTTGACTAAAGAACTATTGTCATGTGATAAAGATTGTAAAATATTTTGTATCTCTAGTTTGGAATTGTACTATTCCTATCATAATAGTATTTTATATTTCTCATTGAAACTATGCTTAATTAGAGAACAATTACATGTTTGGGACAAGTTCAAGGTCATGGATTGGTCCTCTCAATCTGAATTTATAAAATTTTATCTTCAACTAAATCGTTGAATACTTGTTTACTCTACTCTTTGTAGAAACATGACGAGTAACACTATTTAAAAATACCTTAAAGGGTTGGAATTTTAGTGCAAGGAGATAAGTTCTCCCAGATCAACCCTTGGAAAGTGTACAAAGATCTAAGATAGAAAGCAAGGGTTGTATCATGTAGAATTTTTCTTTTGAAAGAACTAGATGGAATTGTGTTTCTATTAATTTTTATAATGCTCCATAATGAGATTATTTTTTAAAATTTAGATTATTAGAATGAATGCAGTAGTTACTTTTATAAATACTAGCATATAACACCAAATCACACAAAATTGTGCATAACTACATTTGAGTGACAAAGGTAAGGGATGATAGTAGGCCAATTTTGAATTTAGAAATTTAGAAAAGAAGGGGAGAAGTTCATGACATTGGATTCACCCCTATAACCCTGGGAATGTCCCAAGATGTTCAAACAATTAGATTTTGGAGGCCAATGGCTATATGGAGGTGGGCGAATATATTAATGTTATAAATGTGTGAATAAGGTGAATGTATAGGCATGTGTACATACAAGGATATAGTGTATGTTGAGTTTGAATTTCTACAAGATTCAACCATTTAATACTATGTACATCTCTTAAAACATTTCTTCAAAATAAAAAAATAACATGAAAATATCATTAAGAATATCAAATATTGAATAATGTTATGTTTCACCATCTATATTTTTTGTTGCATGCTATTTTCAAATTTCAATTATTTATTTGTAATATTTTTTAAAATTATGACTAAATTTTTGTATATCACAATATGAAAAGTTTAATAGTCATAAAATTATTAGAAATTATGAAATCTACAATGTTTAGTAACTATTTTCTTTTAAAAACATTTTTATAAATACACAAAAATGTTGACACTATTTGCATACTTCAATTTTCCCAGATTTATTTTCTATTATTTTGTTGGATGTCATTCCCTTACTTTATTGATTGCATTTCTATGATTTAGTTTAGAAGTTTCCTATTTTGAATGGTTTTGAATTTTTGAATGTTTAGTTGGGAAGTCTACATAGGAATATAAGTAACTAGAACGTGTAGAACACAACTTTGTAATTAACGATTGTTGTAATTGTCTTAAGTAATGTTAAACTAATCTATTTGTCATACGTCTATGGTAAAACCATGGTTTCATTTAGTAGTAAGTGTGATTGAATTTTAAAATTAAGTAGATTTTTATAAATAGTTTATGGAATTAATGATTGGATGATTTTTATTTTTATTTTATACAATTATTTAAACTTTAATTTATTTTATTATGTAAATTTAAATATGAAATTCAAAAGAAAGGAAATATTTACATTCATTTTTTTAATTAATTAATTTATTTTTTGTGTTGGAGATATCACAAAAGGGATTCGTTATCCATTTTGTCAAAATCCACCTGATACATGACCTTGACTTCATCCCCCTTTTTAGGCATCACATGTCACATGATCAATGAAATTAAGTGACACTCATTTTATAACTCAAAAAATCATTGGTTAAATTATCTAAGATTCGTGTAAATTGCAGTGGCAGACTCTATGAAAATAATATTGCCATAAGATAAAAAGAAGATACTGTAAATTAAAGTGTCGTATTCTCTGGTCCAATCAGATGATGTATTCATTACTCTTAAAAGGAAAGATAAGACTCAACTTGAACATTACCAAAAGCAAGCTTATGAAATCAATGAACTCCCACCAATTAGAATCTGAATAGTTTGATGAAGCAGAAAACTTTATGTCCAGATTTAGTTTTGGATTTGGACATTGAATTTATGACGATCCGGATTTTTTGGAATTGATTTTGTCTCTTTTGTAGGATGCTGTTAAAAGGAATAGGATGTGATAATGAAGAAATCATCACATTTTTTTTTGTGGCTTGCCTATCCTCTCATTAAACCAAAGTGAGGCAAACAATGATGGATTAAATTGCAAAGCAATTCAGTTCATTACTGTATGAATTTTTGTGCACTGTAAATTCTTTTTGTTGGGAAAAGTAAAAGATAAAGAAAAAATGATGGATAGGGGAAAGGATGAAATCCTAGAAGCAATGTTTATTTCACCTAACAAAAGCCAAATTTAATGATGGAGGGAATGAAGGTGTATGAGTTTTGCTAGGGTTTTGTGTTTTCTACGTTCACCTGTTTGCGTCATACTGGGCATCCTACATAGGAAAACCCTCTTTTCTTGTGTGTACGACCGCATTTACTATGGTTTTTTGTTTTAATATGCCTTCAACTGACTCTAACCCAGTAGTTCTTACTGGTGTTAGCGTTTTGACGATGATAATCAATGGCTCCTCCTCCAAACAAACATCCCCAAAAATTTGTTCTAAAATTATTTCACGAGGTAAGTGCTCTAATTCACTAGCTGATGTGGTTTTAACTTTACCAGATTTTGATACTTCCTATCAATGGCTTGAGTAGTACACCCTTGTTGGATTTTTTTTGGGAGAATTCCCCCTTAAAGTGTGCTTAAAGATTGGGTTAACAAGGCTTGGGTCCCTCATGGGGTCTGCCTTGATATGGTCCAAAACTTAACCAAGGGTTTCTTTTTGTTCCACTTTGTGGAGGTCAATCATGTGCAGACCATCTTAAGTCATGGGCCTTGGTATGTCCGGTCCTCTTTGTTAGTTTTTCAAGCTTGGACTCATGAATTTGTTGTCTCAGATGACACCAAGTTGTGGGTCCTAGTATGGATTGAATTAATTGGTCTACCTTTGCATTGTGTGCCATTTTTGAATAGTATAGCCTCCTCACTAGGGAGGGTTATTTGCATTGAGCTAGATAGGTTCTTACAAGCCTGCCCCCAAAAGAGGGTTTGTGTGGAAGTTGACCTCTCCAAAGATTTAAAAGACTCCATTGATATTCAAATTGGTGCTTTCTGCCACACCCATAAGGTCACCTATTTTAATCTACCCAACACGTGATATAGGTGTTAGTTTATAGACCAAAAGATAAAGGACTTCCCTTTAGTAGTGCCTCGTACACCTTCTCTGCCATGAGATGTTAAAAATCCTCGTTTAGAAGCTACATCTACTGCCAAACTTGATGCGAAATGGACTACGGTCACGAACCTAAAGAATAAATCAATTGGTTCTAGGTTGCGTCATGTGACCTCTGAGCCAGTGAAAGTTGTTTCAAACCCTTCTGTGAAGGGGAAAGAAGCTCCGGTTGGAGCTAATTATGTTTCACAGTAGCCTAGGCCAAAGGCTACACCTTGGCTAGTTGCTATCATGTTAACACAACCGAATGTGGCTTCTCCGGTGATAGGAGCTCACAGGTGTTTTCATAGCCCTTCCCCTCTTAGGGAAGAAGGGGAATATGTTTATGAAAAATGAAGGATGTCCTCCCCTTCCATTTAGATTGGATCGGTTCCAGTAGAATTTTTATAGAATCATTTCTCTTCTCTAACTGAAGAGGAATCGAGTTTCAAAATCATGGAGGAGTTTCACTCATGAAGTTCCTTTCATGGAATGTTCGAGGTCTGACAAACCTCTCTAGAAAGTATTTTTTCAGGGATTCCTTGTGTAAGTACTCTGGTGTTGAAGTGCTTTGTCTTCAAGAAGTTAAAATTTCTAGTTTTTTGCTTGCCATGGCTAGTCGTTCTATTTGGCCAACTAGTAAAATGTTTTGTACTACCCACGATGCTGGGCGAGGTAGAACTATTATCCTTTTGGCCCCACAGTGGCACTCCTCTATGGTCGACCACAGGTTTGATCCCACTCATCAGCTCGTTTGGATCCTTCTCAACATTGATAATCATTCCTTTGGGATTATTAATGTCTATGATTCTAATGATGTTGTGGAACACTCTTTGCTCTGGCATTGGATTGTTGATTCTTTACCAATTGCTACCTGGTTACTTTGTGGGGACTTCAATATGGTAGAAATGGCATCTAACAAAGATGACACTTTTCCATTCAAATGGACAGTTGTGGAAAGAGAGGCATGGTTTTACATGTGCAATAAATTGGGGCTTTTTGATCCCAATATTGGTCATCGCTATTCTCATTCTCTCTAGCACACTTGGTGCAATTACTAAGCTAGTTCTGACAAAATATTTAAGCACCTTGATCATGCCATGATCTTGCCACAATCTTTTTTCTCATTTGTCAACTCTTCTCTCCTAGTTAAACTATTAGTGGATGTGACTTTTTCATATCATTTCCCCATTTCCTTTTGCATTGAATGGGAGACTTGACAACCTAGTACTTGTAAAACTCAATTTTTTTTAAACATGTCTTTACTTTGTCACAAGCTTACCCTGGCCCACATTCGTAGAGTTTAAAATTTGGATTGTAGGCTAGCTCATCATACAAGCTAGATTTCTTGGTGGAATAAGGTTATCATCCGCACGACTAGATTTTTGTGCATTTATGGGCACCAGTTGGCTATTTTTCATCAACGGTCTTATGAGGCTACAACTGCTAACCTCCGTATTGCCTCCGAGGCTTTGGCGGTCAACCCCTTTTCTCTTCCTTACAAGTCTAGGTGGCAGAGCTAAGGCATAAGAAACAAATTGCTGATAGCTATGTTGTTAAAGGAGCACAAATCAAATCTCGGTTGCACTGGCTAAAAGTTGGTGATCGTGCCTCCAAAGAGTTTTTCTTGGCTTTGTGTGCCAGGCACTCATCCCTAGGCATTAAAAAAATAAAAGATGGTGCTCAGGTTCTCTCTGAGCTACCTGAGATTCTTTAGGCCTTTGTGCATCATTATGAGAAAGTTTTCACTGCATAGGATGTCATGCCTATGCGAAAGCAAACCCTTCAGGATTTCCTTGCTATTGTGCAAAATAAGGTTTTTTTAGCTCATAATTTTTTTTGTGATCAACTTTTATCAGTTGATGATATCAAAGAGGTTGTTTACTCCATAGCTGATGACAAAGCCCTGGGAATTGATGGATTCCCTTGTGAATTCTACAAAGCCATGTGTGATGATATTGGGCATGATCTGCATCAAGTTTACTTAGAAGCTTTTCACTCTAATTCCTTAGGTAACTTAATGAATAAAGGTAACATAAAATTCATACCTAAATTGGGTGACCCAAAAGACATCTATAATTGGAGAACTATCATGCTTTTTAATGTCTCCTACAAGATTATCACCAAGGCTCTGGCTCTTAAAATATGACATCTTCTACCTTAGATCATGTGCCTAGAACAAACTAGGTTCATCAAATCCAAATTTATTTTGGATAATATCATTGTTGTTTTGGAAGACATGGAATGGGCTAGAAACTCAAACTAGAAAGTCATGTTCATTAAGATTGACTTTTCCAAGGTTTATGATCGTATTGAATGGTCATTTATTCTTGCTATGCTACAAGTCTTGGGTTTTGGGCCCAATTTCATTTAATTTGTTCAAATGCTATTTGTAGATGCCTCAACTTGTATTACCATCAATGGTCCTCAATCCTCTGCCTTTGGACTCTTTCGTTCCATTAGGCAAGGGTGCCCACTGGCGCCCTCTTTATATGTGCTTGTAGTTGAGGGTTTTGGTTATCTTTTGGCCAATGCGGTTTCCTAGTGGCGAGTCAGGGGAATTTCTTTACCCAACTCTTAGGCTCAGCTTGTTAATGTCCATTTTACTGATGACTCATTCCTCACCCTTCTGGAGGACGAAGATTCCATTGTAGTGGCTCTTGAGTGTCTTAATACCTTCTATCTTGTCTTTGGCTCTTCCATCCACTGGCATAAAACTTTGTGTTACTGATAATCTATCTTGCCCTGGCCGTAGTGGTTGCAACAATATGGTTGGAAGTGGATTGGGCCTAGTGAATTTTTTTGGTTTCTAGGCATTCCCTTTGCTTTTTAGGCATCTCAAGTTGAGTTGTGGCAAGTTGTGCTCTCCAGAGTTGAGCAAAAGCTTACTTATTAGGTTACTAAGCCCCTCTCTTTAGTAGGGAAATTCCAGGTGTGTTCCAAAATCCTAGCGGCCACCCATGTTTATTATTTTTCTTGTTGGCCCCCCTCCAAAGCTACCTATGGCAAGCTTAAGAAGCTGCTTCGTGATTTTCTCTGGGCCTCCTCTAAAAATTATAGAGGGTTTCATTGCATGGCTTGAAAATTCTGTTGTCTTCCTAGAGATTTGGGAGGCCTCGGGTTACTTTCTACTCAATGGCAAGGGACTGCTTTGGGTGTTAAATGGATTATTTGTGCCCTTAATGGGGACAAGGCCTGGAAAATTCTTCTCAGGAATTGTATTAAATCCATCTTCCCTATTTATAGACCTACCTAGAAGGGGATTGGCTTTCAAACCCTTCTTTTCATGAATGAGCTAGTCCAGATTGTTGGGACTTTTGTGGCTAAAAGCATATGACAGGCCTGAGAAGTTGTCAAACTTGGCTCCGATGGGCTGACTTTGGTTTTCGAGATGGGATTTCTCTCAACCAACACAATGTTTGGTGGTCGTCTCTATTTTCTAGCAATGGTCAACCGTTGGCTAAGTCGCTAGGGCTTAAGGCGCTCAGATTTCACAAGAAAGGTATCCAGACCCTGCAATAGATTTTTTCCAAACCCACCATGCATATAATGTCATGGGATGCTTTTCGTGCCCAGTATAGGATTCTTAACTAGGAATGTGCTACTTATGATGGTTTGGTGAATGCCATTCCCACTGAAATGCTTCATAAGGTTGGAATTTGTGGGACCAAACCTTGGTGGAAAGACTGGAAGTGGTATCCAAACACCCCTTTCAGGAATTACAAGCCTTGGCTTGGCTATAAGTGGCTCTCACCACATTTTCCAATGATTTAGAGTCTAAACCAAAGGTGGCTTCTTCAATCTCCCGCTCATGTCTAGCATAAAATATTTGCTACACCTTGGTCTACAAGTGTTGAGTTGAAGCTTTCCCACTTTTCCTGGTGTATTATTTTCTAGGGCTTGCATGTCGGCTCTTGACTAATCCACCTGGGGGTCCGGGACCCTCACTGCCCTTTTTTTGGGAAAGCTAAGAATTTTAAGCATCTTTTCTAGTTTTTTCCTAGATCTCAGCAGCTTTGGACTTGGATTCATGACCTTTTTTGGCCCTTTTGGCCATAACCTTTCTCTTGGCATATGGTGTTACTTGGAGATTCTCCTAAAATTCCTACAAAATTCACCCAGCTTTGGCACACTTTTAGGGTGGAAATTCTCTTCAATATTTGGAAGGACACAAATGCTTGAATTTTTCACATTCTTAAATGGATATTCATGTATCTTTATATGCTAAAGCTATGATTTTCTCTAATGTGTTTTTATAGGTTCAAGTGCAAGCTAACAAAATTTCACTTGAGGTTTCTCACCTCTAGGTTCTCCTAAACCACTAGGGTAATGCCCGTTGTACTGTTGCTCGGGTCCC
>VDFB02271358.1:126143729-126165910 GCA_007258455.2 Sequoia sempervirens
TCCATTCATTTCTCATAATTTTTGTAGGGGGAATCCAAGGAAGAGAATCTAGGAAGCATAAAAAAAAATTATTTTCAAGATTCAAGAGCCAAAGCTTGCTGATTTTTCAAAGTTCTTCATAAATTTCAAACTAGCACACAAACAAGCTTGCTTTTTCATGCCTTTTTCATCCAGAGCATCAATTTTTTGGAGGTCATGGTTTTCAATTTTTAGTGATCTGGGTCATCTCAACTCATGATTTTGAACAATTTTTGAAGAGATTTCTCAAGTTGCAACAATTGCTTTTTTTTTTTGCATGTCCAAGAAATCATCAAAAATTTCAAGATTTGATCATCTAGGTCCTTCTAAAACATACTTCTGAACAAAACCTAGATCTCATCTTTTTTGTGAAAAAAAATTAGATTCTAGGGTTTGTTTTTATTGCACTTTTTTTAGATTTTATGATTTTTTTCACTTTTTTTGTATTTTTTCCTTTTTAACTTTTTTTTGTTGTAACCAAAATACCTTTTTGCTAGGTTTTCATCCAGGTGACCATTTTTTTAGGACATTTTCTTATTTTTTTTATATTTCTTTAGGACTTTTTATGTGCATTGGATGAATTAGGTGTAGAACTTCTTAAGATTCAGATTGTTGATAGGTTCTTTGAATAGGTCCCCTTCAAGTGTAGATAATTGATAGGCTCCAAACCTATAGATTGATACAATGACAAAGGGACCTAGCCAATTTGGTTCAAATTTTCCCTTCTTTTCTCTATCATGTTGATTACAAGGATTTTCTTTCAAGACCAAGTCACCAACTTGAAATGTTCTTGGTTTTAATTTATGATTATAACTCATGTACATCCTTTGTTGATATGAATTCAAATGATCCACAACTTGTTGACGACATTCATCCAACAATTCTAACTCATGTAGCCTATAAACCCAATAATCTTCATTTGGAATGATCCCCTTTAGTGACACACAGAGTAATGGTAGCTCAACCTCAATAGGTAAAATGGCCTCTGATCCATAAGCAAGAGTGTATGGAATGTATCCTATTGGGGTGTGGATGTTGGTTATGTAAGCCCACAAAGTAGGGTTCAATTGAACATTCCAATCACGTCTAGCATTGTTGAAAATTTTCTTCAAGATTTTCAGGATGGTTTTGTTTGAGGCCTCTACCTGGCCATTTCCCTAAGGGTAGTACAGTGTAGAAAATTGATGTTGGATATGAAAACTTTCACAAAGTTCTTGGATGTCCCAATTCTTGAAAGGTCTACCATTTTCGGTGACAATGGACTGAGGAATGTCGTATTAATAGATGATGTAATTTAGGATTTAAAAGAGGTAATTTGTTTTCTAGTGATTGCAGTTAGGGGAACAACTTCAATCCACTTTGTAAAATATTGCATGGTTGTGATGATGAATTTGTGTCCATTTAATGAAGGTGGATGAATTTACCTATAAGATTTAGTCCCCACTAACAAAAAGGCCATGTTGATGCAAATGATTGTAGTTCTTGGGCTGGTGCATGTATCAGGTTTCCGTGGATTTGACATTTTTGGCATTTCTTGACAAATTGAAAAGACTCATTTTCCATATTCGGCCAGTAATACCCCAAGTGTAGGAGTTTTTTAGCGAAAGTTAATCCACTTGAATGAGTTCCAAAAACACCTTCATGAACCTCACGTAAAGCGGTTTCAACTTCGTTATGTTCAAGACACTGAAAGAGACTACCATCTAGACCTTGTTGATAAAGTACATCAACTTTCAGGGTATGTTGAGTCACTTGTCAAATAAAGTTACATTTCTAGTTTCAGGATAAATGGAGTGGTAGGGTATTGTCTCTTAGATAGGTGTAGATCTTCTCATAGATAGAAGCTTTAGCCTCAACTAGATGGTATATTACTTGGGATTCAAGGTTATCATAGGCAGGGTTAAATAGTTGTTCCACCATGAACTCATAATGAGATTGTTTCTCTAGTATCTCTAGGAGAGAAGCAATGGTGGCCATAGCATCAACAACTTTGTTATCCCCTCTTGGAATATGCTGAAATTTGGTCTGCACAAATTACTTCTTGAAATCATCCATCATTCTTTTATATGGCATCAATTTGTCATCTTTTGTTTGTTAATTTTCATTCACCTGATTTCTGACCAATTGAGAATCTCTGTAGACTCACAACTCTATGATTTTCCACACTACGGTTTTATTGATACCAATGATCAATGCTTCATACTTAGTTGTGTTGTTAGTAAAAGGAAACATTAACCTGTAAGACTTTGAAATGGTGTGTCCTTGAGGCATGATAAATAGGATTCCTGCACCTAATCCATGTGCGCATAAGATCAATCAAAGTATAACACCCACTGTTGTGTTGACACTGTAAGGAAATTTGCATATGGAAACTCAATGTTCATGGGATGATCATCTTGTAATGGTGCTTCAACTAGCTAGTCAGCTATTGCTTGACCCTTGATTTCTTTTTTGTCCACATACTAGATGTCAAACTCACTCAATATCATTACCCACTTGGCTAGTCTTCCTATCAGGGTAGCTTTGTTGAGTAGATACTTCAATGGATCAATTTTTGCTATGAGTTTGATGGTGTGGGTTAATATGTAGTGTCTTAGTTGTTGAGTAGAAAATACTACCACCAAACAAGCTTTTTCAATAAATGTGTAGTTGATTTCATATCCATTCAAGGTTTTGTTGGTGTAATAAATAACCCTTTCCTTCCCCATAGAATCTTCCTACGCGAGTAGAGTGCCCAAGGATACCTATGTTGTTGCTATGTAGAGTAATAATGGTTTTCCTTCTGTTGATGGTACTAGTATAGGTGGAGACATCAAATACTATTTTAGTTGATTAAAAGTTTCTTCACATTTTTCATCCTATTTGAAAGAAATGTTCTTGTGTAAGAAGTGATTAAAAGGATGAGTTTTATCTTCCAGTTGTGTGATGAACCTTCTAATAGATTGAAATCATCCTTGTAAAGATCTAAGTTGGTTGATATTTTTTGGAGGAGGCATCTCCATGATAGCTTTGGGTTTCCCAGAATCCACCTCAATGCCTTTATCCGATACTATATATCCTAAAATTTTAGCCGATGTCACGCCAAATATACATTTCTTGGGATTTAACCACACATTGAATTTCTCCAACCTGGTGAAAATTTTGTCTAGGATTTCTAGATGTCCTTGTCTAGTAAATGATTTGGCTAGAAATTCATCTACATAATCCTCCATAAAGGTGTGCATCATGTCATGAATGATGGTGGTCATTGCTCATTGATAAGTAGCCCCAACATTCTTCAACCCAAAAGGCATGAAATTCCAACAGAAATTACCCCATGGACATGTAAAAGTAGTTTTCTCTTGATCTTCTGATGCTATTTTTGTTTGATTGTAGCCAGAAAATCCATCCATAAGTGATAGCATTGCATGACCTGCTATTAAATCCATGATGATGTCAATGTTGGGCAAAGGAAAATCATCTTTCGAACAAGTCCTATTAAGATCTCTAAAATCCGTACATATCGTGATGTTGTTATCTAGTTTTGAAACTAGCACAATGTTTCATATCCATTCAACATAATCAATTGGATGGATAAATCATGCATCTAGTAGTTTCTTCAATTCAGCTTTCACCAATAAGGCGATGTGCGGATGCATTTTTCTCAATTTTTGCTTCAGTGCATTCACTCTAGGTGGTAGGGATAAATGGTGCATGATAATATTTGGACCTATACCTGGCATGTCAACGTAGGACCAAGAAAAATTGACTTGTCTCTCTTCAAAGAATTTGGTGAAGCTGGGTTTTTCTTCCTTTGTCATGGATGTTGCTAGATGTAGGGTCTTCACTATTTCAGTTGTGCCAATGTTGATGGACTGTATAGGATCAATTAGCACTGAATATATCTCATGATATTGTTTGGGAAGAGTGTCAAATCTCCCATCTTTCAATGCCTCTGAGAGGTTTTCACCATTATATGCACTCTTTATTTTTACTTTTTCTTGATCTAATACTACCATTAAATGGTTTTCACCATTAGATCAATTTTTTATATTCCTTGTTTTGCAAATGAGAGACTTGGAACTCCCCTTGTTTAAAGCTTCATTATGAGATTCACTAGTGGAACATTTTTTAGGATTATCAGAGCAAAGGAAGTTCACAATGGCGTCATCATTTGGAAAAATAGGGATGTCAAGCAGCTCAGTTTGGTCCCAGTTAATTAGTTTGAGGTGTATCAATGGAAAGGAATCATCATATTGGTTAAGGTCAAAAGCGGTGAGTGTCATGATAGCAATGTCATCAAAGTGTTTGATATCAATATCGAACACTTTGATTTTACTCCATTCTAAAGGATCTATCCCGCTTGAAGTCTGATTGTCTTCACTAGACTCATCGATATGTTGTGATCCAAATTCAAGTGGTCTAGAACTTGAGATTTTTCCCTCCATAAATTTTGGTGCATACCTTTGTATCACATCAATTTCTTTGTCATGACAAGATTCTTTAGAGAGGGAATCCCATTCATACTCATTGGAATCGGTTTCAGAATTATCTTGCAATTGGAGGATTTGCTCAACAATTTGTTGCCCGATTTCTTCTTTTGACTCTTCTTTGTATCCTAGTCTCGTTTTGTCCTTGGATTTCATTGTGATAACCTATATTGGTTCAAAAATTCCCTCTTTTATTTTGTCTATAGGACCTATTCCATCATATCCCATCTTCTCTAGGATTGTAAACCCTTTACCATATGGCTCTATTAAAACATTGGAAGTTGGTGTGTGTGATGCTTGTTCATCTTTGTACAACTAGTTTAAAACATCCTTGTCTTCAGATTCATCTACTAAAGTTCCTACTTTTATAAGATTATCATCAAAGAGTGTGGCTGGTTGTGAGGATTGTTGTCTTGAGGTTGATGGCTGCCCATATGACTTAGGAGAAGATATCAACTATGAAAGACACAAGGATTTCTCAATTGAATATTCCCCCATGCCTTTGTCTTTCAATTGGATCTTTTCAAACTATTTTTATAAGGAATTGAGTTGAATTTCATGATTTGATGGGATAGAATCACCAATACCTTTTTCTTTAGACTGAACCTTTTGCTCAAACTAATTTGACAAAGAATTTAATTGACTTATGTTACTTAATGGAGTAGAATCACTAATACTCTTATCTTTTGACTGGTCCTTTTTCTCAACCCATTTTGATAAGGAATTTATTTTTCTTTCATTGTTTGATGAACTAGGAGTGGGAGCTTCTCTATTATATGGCATAAAAGTATCTTGGACTATTTTAAGCATGTTGCAATATTGAGGATTATTGGAATCATGTAAAATGGTGATTTCTTCCCAATTATAAGGGAACTTCAAGCACTAGTGATATGTTGATAGAACTGCTTGCATCCCATGAATCCAAGGACATCCCAAGAGTATAGTGTATGTCAACTCCTTGTCTAACACTTGGAAAATTATATCTTTTACAACCGGTCCCACTTGAATTGGTAACACAATTAATCCTTGGGAAGATCTCTCTTCATCATCATAGGCTTTTATAGTGATTTTTTTTTTAGCAGCAATTGCATTTTTTGAATATCAAAGTGCACAGATAAGTTTTAAACTGTAGATATTTAGGCTAGCTCCACCATTTGTTAGAACATGTTTGACCTAGTGTTTGTGAATTAAAACCTCAATGTGGAGAGAAGCATTTTGTGGATGGGTGAGTGATACATCATAGTTTTTCATAAAATGATAGGCAATGAGGTGTGGTCAAGTGTACCACTATATCTTGAAATTGGAAAACTTCCAGGTCATTTTGTACTGTGGTGGCTACTAGAGCTTGTTCTAGAATTTCTTTGTGAGTTGGAGAAATTTTGAGCAGTTCCAATATTGATATTTGAGTTGGGATTTTCTAAAATTGATCAACTATGTTGTATTGAGTTGTAGGGGCAAAAGGTGTCTTAGATGTGGCTCCTTTCAATATTACTTTGGCCTGCCCTCTTGTGGTTGCATTGATTGGTTGATGATCTTGTTTTTCTCTTATTTTAATGACATTAATCTGATTATTAGTTGCATTAAAGTTTGTGATCAAATTTATTGGTATGATGTTATTGATTTGATGTGATTTGGTGTTGATGTCATGAACATGAGTTTCAGTTGTAACAATGCTTTGTTCATGCTCAATTGTGATGTCATTAATTTGATTCTCAACTGCGATAATGTACTTTTGGCCCTTGATTTTGATGTCCTTAGTTTGATCTTCAACTACCTCAATATGGAGAATGGTAGAATCATAAAAATAGTTCACATTTTTCCCTTTGGTGTTTGATGATGAGGAATCCCCTTTTTTGTAGTTTAGTAAAGGATTCTTCAATGCTCCATGATCATCATTTGTTTGGGGTTCTACAAATATTTCTTTTCTATCAATCAAGTCTTGTACCAAATGTTTCAGTTGCATGCAATCATTTTTTTTATGGCCTTTGCTTCTACGAAAGAAACAATAATGTGCATCATTCCACCATGAAGGTTTAACCCTTGGTTCCTAATCTTATACCTCTGGTAATGTTATAACCTTGGCTACAAGAAGTTTCTTTAATGTTGATTCAAGTGACTATCCCAAAGGAGTAAATCTTCTTCGATTTGTTGATGTTTGATATGGTGGTGGTTTAGAATTGGTATTGTTTGAATTGATTGAATTGATGTTATGTTTGGTGTTTTTATTGGAATTTTGGTTGGTGTTTTGATTAGTCTTGGTGGTAGCTATTGTCAAGTTAAATATTGGTTTTGCATTTTGTGTTTCAGTTGCACCATCATTATTACTAGCATTCTTGTTTCTTTGCCAAAAATTTGGTTTATCATTGTTGTTATAATGATTGGATGAGTTTTTTGAGTTTTTTCCTTCATTGTATATTTTCAAGACTCCTCTCTTGACCAAGGCTTCTTCGATTTTGATTCCATTTTCAATCATTTTCTCAAAGGTAAGTGGACATTGCAATTCAAGTCTATAGCTCATCTCATCATTTAGATTGTCAATGAAGATTTCCATCTTTCCCTTTTCAGGTATGGAACGAGCATATCTTGCAAACAACCTTCTCCATCTTTGTAAAAATATGAGAAAGGATTCACCATTTTTTTTTTGTATTTGTACCATAGATTTTTGGCACCATAATTCTTTTTAGTGCTTCTAGGGTTTTTCACCTAAAAGAGGAAAGAAGGGCCAAAATGCTTGTCCAAATTCAAAGTTAATGCAATTTGGATGGAATAAGGATGCAATATTCCTAGATTCAATGTTTGAATGCAAGAAACTAATAATATTAATTGAATAATGAATGAAAACTAAGGAAACAAAGAATGTTTGAAAACACATTGTGTAATGCAAAACTAAACAAAAATGAACCAAACTAAAAGTGTGCACTGAGAATGTGGATGAAGACTATAAATGATATTTAAAATGCTACTGATGCTAATTTTCAGGCCTGGAAGGACTCATTCGCCATTCTGGACAAATCAGTCCTAGTTTTACAAAACTATGTTGAGACCTATTTCTGACAAAAGGGTATCTAAAAATGTAGAAAACTCAAAATTGACCTAGAAATGGGAATCATTCACCACCCATGGGGAATGATTCCACTTTTTCAAAATTTTTGATTATTCAAAGGTGGAATCTGGAGCTCTCAGTCTATCCTGGACTATGCACGCCGACTATTGGTGCTCTCTATATTCTAACAAAACAGTCCCCAAAAGGTCTAATGGGGGATGCAATCTAAATCAAAGCTTCAAAGGTTGACAAGAAGATCACCCAGATCATATCAATTATGCAATAAGGTCTAAAAATCAATATCATGTCCACACATATTCCTACAATGTAAGATTTCATAAAAATGTACTACCTCTCGCACAGATTGAGTGTATGCATCTTGTTTTACACTCTTTGTGCTTATGGTTGTATTCTTTTTCTGATAAATGAAAGGTGGATACCCCCTATGGTAACATTTTGCCAAAAAAAATAGCAATAGCACTATTTTGAAATTTTATCAAGACATTGAACCATATCTCATCTTCCTTAACAAACCAAAAAGAAATGAAATTATTGTTATAATTGGACCCAAACATTTAACCCTTGTTCATGTGACTAGAAATAGTAGGAAATAAAAGACACAGAGAAAATATCAGTTTTACTAAAATTGGAACAAAGGCATTGAATCCTACCTCATTTGCTCAAAAACCTGATTAAGACATTAAAACTGTATCTCATTTGTTGAAAAGATCAACCAAGACATTGAACCTACTTCCTTTACTAATAACCTCAAACAAGACAATGCACCCTAACTCACGTACATATAAATAACAGAAAGATTATAGTTTTAATACTAAAACAAAAAAAATCAAACAAGATAACAAACCCTACCTCGTATGCCTAGGGAAAAAACATAAAACTAAATAAAAGCATAAATAAAAAAGCGTTAGTGCTTTAGAAATAGCATTGCTGCTGAATTTGAACAAAAACATTGATCCCTTCCTCAACTCAACCAAGATATTGAATCGTATGGTATGTGCTTAAAAATTTTAAACAACAGAACAAACTTAAAATAAAATAAAACAAAAACAAAAAGATTCTAGCATTATCCACTAGAACAGGAAACTGGAACAAGATAATAATCGCTACTTCATGGGAGTTGAAAAAAATAACTAAAAGCATAAAGAAAGTAGAATCACTACCAAAATTTGACCAAGTCATTGAACTCAAACTTATGTACCTAAAACAACATAAATTAAAAAAGAAAAACCATGTTTCTTCTTGGGTTCGAGATGGTAGTTCCTCATTTTTTTTACCTAGGTTCAATATAGCTTGGTTATAGCACTATATCATATAAAAATAGCCATAATTTGAACAAATTAAACAAAAGAAAACACAAAACATAATTGATGATAGTTCAATGCCAAATTTTAAAGATAAATCAAAACAGTTTATGTTTATAATTATGGCATATGTTAAAAATAGAGCAATAGTCAGGAGTCAAGCTACCTAGTGACAAGAAAGGTTTAACTTATTGGTTTTATGTTTTTTCATTGGAATTTTTTTCTTTTGTATGTTTTTTTTTGTCATGGCTGCACAAGTTTTCCCTAGATACCGCTAGGGTAGACCACAACCTTACTGGATTGGCCCCAGATTCATCTCAAACATATCCAAGTAGCTCAAACAAATCTGGGCATGACCCACGGAAAGAAGCATATTTCCTACATACCATACATGGGACATGCAGAGTGATTACAGTACCAAGCACAGGCCCAATTTTTTTGGTACACACCTGCTTCCAACAGAACCAGGTGCCAAAGCAGAAAAACTATAGCACTGTCATTGAAATTGAAAAGACCCCACCTTTTTTTCTTATATATATGATAAAATGCAGAAAGAAAATGGCATTATTGTTGAAATTGGACCAAAATATGGAACCGTGCACCAATGCCTAGAAAAAACAAAACAAGAAGCAGATAAATCATAGAATTATAATTGAAACTAGACCAAGACATTAAACTCTACCTCATGTGCCTAAAATAACAAAATAAGAGAAGATTTTCCAAAATTAAACCAAGACATTGAAGCCTTATCTCACATGCATTTAGAGAGAGAGAGAGAGAACAAAAGCATAAAGAAAATGATGAAATCAAACTAAAATATTGAGCCTTAAGTTATGTGCCTAAAATAATAAGGAAAACTAGAAAAAATGTGGCATTATTGCTGAAATTGGAGAGAAACGTGTTTTAAAATAAAGAACTGATGAAAAATGCAAAAGGAAAATTCAATCTACTGAAACCTCATGTAACTAAAAATAAGAGGAAAAAAGGCATAAAATTTATAACATTGTTGATCAAACTAGAATGATACATTAATTTCCATCCCATGTGCCCTAAAAAACATGAATAAAGCAAAATAAAATAGTTGTGTTGACATTGAACCCTAACTCATGTGTTTACATGTTAGCAAAACCAAAAAAAGAATGGCAAAAAGAAAATGAAATAATTTGTAGGTATCCAAAGCATTCAAGCAATCAAACAAGAAAGATCCAAGACCTTGAAGTGATGTACATGACTTCAGCCCTTCAAGGAAGCCATTGAAGGGTGGTGAGTTGCAACACTCTGTGATTTCATCATTCCTTCTTATACATTATCATTGTATCATTAACATTGCCATTATGGAAGTGGAAACAATAACATGGGGTTTGACTAAGGCAAGCCCCTAAATGGCACATCTCTTCTCTTTGTGAATGTGCATATTTTAGGTTTAAACGATATTGAGGGAAGTTTGAAGACTCATTTTTCATTGTTGCAATTGAATCCCTACACCTTTTCAACTCATGGAAACTCACCTATAGAATTATCTTACAATGTTTCAATAACTTTGCAACCAAGAATAAAAACCTCAAATCTGTCATTAGAGAACCTCAAAAGTAGAGAAAAAGTAGCATACAAGGAACCATACACCTTAGGGAAACTTTGTCCCTCTATAGTGATCAGAACCAACTTTTTACAATAGGTGCATAGTTCTTTGCACTTCCTAGATTTGCTTACAAGTTGTTTTAGTCTGTTAATCATCGAGATATTACAAATTTCATAATAGGGAACATTGTTGAATTAGGTCAATCATAGAAAATAAATTTTAGTCCATTTCTAAGGCTCAAAAAGGATTAGATCTAGGTTTGATTGACTCACCTTCATGGTTGAAATTTAATCCAAACACCTTGTTAATTTACATCCTAATGTACCCATGAAAAAGGAGAAAAAAATAATCCTAGGTTTACACATTAAACTTAGGGTTCCCTTTTTCTTATGTTACATTTTGGTGAACCTAGCCTTTCAACATTACATACCTTTTGATACTCATCCTAGATCTAGGTTTTGCATTGCATTATTTTGAATTTCTCATCTAGGGTTTCACTTTTGCATCATAAAATACATAAAAGTTTAAAGAATTACATATAATTTTGCATCATAGGTTGCATTAGGATTTATTTCAATCACTTAGATTTGATCTACATTAAAAATTGCATTCATAATTATCATTTGCATTATTACACATTTATTTTTGCATCACATTGTCTTAATTTGAGAAAATTCTAGAAAAAAGCTCAGTTGCAAACCTATTTGCACACAAAAGAAAAATCTTTAGATAGTATAATAAACATGGGTATGTGTAGGATCATCATGGAAAAAACAAGCCCTTAAGTGGCAAAAAATAAAATAAAAATCAGTGTTAGGCAACCTGATGTTAAAATTTGAATAAGTTATCTATATTATTTCAAAAATATGTAAGAATATAATTTGTAAAAAAATGAATGTAGTTTCTAAACTACTAGGTTTATTTATTTTTTTAAAATCTATTTGGTGAAAATTTCAAATTTCAATGCAGTAGTACTTAAATTTCAAGGAAAAAATAAGTAGGTGTCTGTCTGACCACCCTAACCACAATAAAATGATAATATTTTTTTATAAAATTTTATATAGAAGTAGAGGACTCATGTCCGGATGTGATGCATATTTTTTTATAATTTTTTTCCAAGTAAATAATTAATTATGATTTTTTTATTACAACTTTTAAATAATATAAAAACTCATATGTCTGACCACCTTAACATGGTCAAAACTTCATGAAATTCATTTTTATTTTTTTAAATCCTATAGCATGCAAAGCATAGAATGTGACGCATGTTTCATATTCAAAAAATGTGATACCATTTCAAAGCTATAGATGTTTTTCAATCATCCTATCAATCAGGACTTTAGTCGTAATTCAAATAGAAAATGAATAATAATTATTTATTAAATTCAAAGTAAAGCATAATTTATATTGGTGGAAATCTGAAAATCTCCTTTAAAAACCCTTTTCGTTTCATCAATTTTGGATTAAAAAAAGTCTTCAGCCACATACCCATCATATCGCCACTTTTTGGCCCATCATGATCCTACACATACCCACATTCAACTATTGAATTTTCAAAACCGCTATCAAGGACTCAAATTCCCTTAGGTACCTCTATCCTTGTACACTTTCATTAATAAACTTTTTCACACATCTTTGTCTTTGTGCCTTCAGTATGTTTGTGCTTGTAGATCTCTATTTTGGCATTCTTAGTTGCATATAACTTTCTTTGGACCTAGATACTTAATGACGCTCTTAATTTTATGTAACAGATCTATGGAGTGAGACTAGAATAAGGAGGAGATATGACTCTTTCCTTTAAATTTTTTTCATTTTCTAGTGTTGTAGTTTCTACAAAATATGTGCCCTATGATTCAAAATTTCCTAGAAGAACCAAATCATATGGCACTTCATTTTCACAAATCCATACTATATCACCAACGTGGATCTCTTGAACTTTGAAGATATTTCTTGATGCCTTTGATTCACTTGCTTGTCATAAATATATCTATCATAATTATCCCAAGCTTCTTTCATTGTTGAAACTAAAAATATAATGAGAAGAGGCATCCACTTGTAGGATTAACAAACTTGTAATATTTTGTGAAATTTTTGAAATGATGAATTTATATATAAACTATTTCCCAATAAGCCATCTTAGATATAACCATCATTTCAAGCATAAATGTTTCGTGAGTAGCTTCAATCTTGAGTTGATGAGAATTAGTTGTTCATATGAAATGGTAAGACACCAATTAAGTATTTCAGAGGAGAAGTGTTATGTCACATTTTCCCCAAGAGAAGAGAAAAGTAAGAAATAAACCTTTAAAATTAAAAGGGAGATATAAAAATAAAGGATATTATGATCCTTTGGTTAAGAAATAGATTAATAAAGAATATGTATAAACATTCTTTAAAAAGGGGAAGAATAATTAATAATTTAAATAATTATTAAAATACAACCTTTATGAAAGGGTGTGATGGTTAGGAACCACCCCTTAAGGCTTATGTAAAAAATTTATGTGAGACTTGGAAAGGGAAGTAGAGAACATTCAAGGAGAGAAGAGAAAAAGGAAAACAAAAATTAAGTGGGCACAAAAGAGTGAAGGTTAGGGTCATTGGCTGGTATTGAGACATTTGGAGAAGGGGCACACATTGTGTGTCCAAATTGGGGTACAACATACACCTGTGAGTGTCCTGGCCAAAGGTATGTTATTTATACCATGAGATAGGTTGGGGTTTGTGTAAAAAAAAGTTTCCTTTGAGGGTGCTTCCTTGTCATGGAGAGCCTAGACTTATAACTATTCTTTGGATTGTCAGATAGTAGTCTCTTTGTGATTTATAGATATGTGTTAATCTATATGAATTATATGGATGTGTATTCAATTTACTATGTTAATTATTTACTTTAAAATCTTTGTCTAATTATTACATACTATATTTTACCTTGGTTATTTTATTAGTTATTCACATCATCCTAGTAACATTATGTCTTGTAGATTATCTTAAAATCTAATATTTAATCTATTAAATTTGTTTCTAATAATCAAACAAATTTAGGAGGATAAGTGACATTACATTGGGCATCAAAGCCTAATGATTAGGCCTTCCTATCTTTAAATTTTTCGTACAACTTAGAATTTCATATTAAATGTTTGTGTGAGGATTTAATGTTGGATCTCCATAATAAGAACCCAAAACTTTAACTTGATTGAACTCAAACCCTTGAAAGTGAGGACAAGTGATATCACTCAATTTTTTTCATACTTATCTTTTTCTTAAACATACTCGTGAAGTTCTCTCCATTAGAGTTTCATATTTCAAAAATTTATTGTGTGCTTTCAAATTTCATTTTAACCAACCTATGGAAGATATATTTCCATCCAAACCCTTACCTATTGCAATGGAATGCATTTAACAATAACATTAACTTTGATATTATATATGATTTAATGAGAAATGAATAATTCTTTACATTTTTTATTTTTACAACTTAAATATGTTCTATGAAAATACCTTGTGTTGAACCATTCTTTAATAGATATGGTTGAAAGTTGCTTCAAGATAAACACATCTTCTACAGTAAATTGTTATAACAATTTTTTAATGTGCTTTTAGTCTTTGGAAAATCAATACCCAATAATTTTTACATTTGAATTTAATACTATTATAGTTTAGAATTAGTTGGGATGTCTCCTCATAGACTAAGGTGGACTTTAGGTTCAAGTGCATAGTGCTTAGTCTCCAAATTCTTGGCCAATTGTACATATCTACAAGTCTCTTCATTAAAGAACTAGCGTCGCATTTGTAAGGATTGTGACCTCTTTCATCATGGGTTATGTCTTTATGAAGTGACATCCGATCTGATATTTCTAAACAAATCATACACATTCATTTTATGAATTGTAGAGTCAAATTATCATTGCATCCTCATGGATCACAATCCACAATAAGTTCTAACTTATAATGAGATGCATTTGTCTTCAAAAGGTGGTCCAGAAATGGCACTCCCACTGCATTCAAGACTTTTGCCAACCGAGTCCTTATCATCTCCTTGGCATAATTTGGTTGCTAGAAGTAGCCCAGATAGGCGTTGTTCATCCCTTTCACCTCTTCGAAGCTTTAAGCACTCTTCCAACCCATTGCCTGAACCCATCACGTTCTAACTAGAAGATGAAATTTGACGCCACCTTTTATCTTCTGTAGTGTTTGATGTGGTTTGCTACTTAAAATTCTAGTAATCATGTGCCATCTACATGGGTATTTATGATATATAATCACACTATTTCTTTTCTATACACATCACTGAACGATCGCAGTGTTTGAGTCCTTTTAAAAGCTTGTAGATACCAATCACAATATTATTTGACAGAGAAGAATTTTTTTTTAATTGATCAAGGCTCCTCTCAACACTCCAGAACATTGTAGATCAGTCTGTGGTCGATTCATCCACCAACTACTTATTCCATGAGTGGAAGTCATTCACTTTTTGCAAATCATTAATGAAGTATTGATGATATAGCCTAGAATCACTCGTGTATTTCATGTTCAGTTACGGTTAGAAAGAGACACGGTGTAATGAATTTCATTAAAACATAGTCCCTACTCATATTTAAAAGAACAATATCATATCTTCTGGCCCTCAAAAATAATGGAATTCTCCTACATAGATTTTCTTATACCATTCCCTATTTGTCTTTACATATTGTCTGTCGATGGAAACCATGATTACACTAGAATCTATCATTACATTATATATTGGAATTTAATTTAACTTCTGGTGACTAAATGCTGGGTATTGCAAGCATCTCACGAGTCCTTACAAGAATTAACAATAGCTTATTCACACATTGAGAATTACAGGCTTTGGTCATAAGTATATCTCATATAGTTCTCTAGATAAATAACTCAATGCCTTCGAATAATGGACATCAATTCTCTCGATCCATAACAAGAATTTCCATCCTCATTCTCGTGACTTTTGATCTGACTACATTCTCCTAAGAAATCAACGACGGTATTAAAACTCAACTATTTGTTGTACTTACAAACATACTAATATAAGTTCGATTCCCCAATAAAAATGATAATGAAATGTATGGTTGCGATAATACAAACCTATTTACAGGACTTAAGATAAAAGTAATCTTGGCATTCGTGTCACAAAACTAATAATAAAAGTATCATTTTAAGATATTAAGGGAGAGGAGCCGATGGTGGATAGGGTAACTTTGAGTGAAGAGTCCAAATCATCAGCGTCTGAGTCGGACAAAAAAAAATGTCCATGTCTCTTGACCGTTGAGCTGGCATCCCCCCATTTTTTTCTGGCAAAAATTGGGCACATTTATCAATGTTTTCGGACCATTGTTCAAAAACCACAAAAAAAGAGTAAAAAAAAAGTCATGGACCGGTCACTAAGTCATGTAATATTGGTATGCTGATGTGGCATTACATCTTTGTTCAGTTTATGTATTTTTTGAATTAAAGTGATTTACAATTGAATATTAAGTGTAAATTTATTGGTACTTTTATTGCCCAAAAGTGGGCCCCAGGCTGTCTAAAACTATACCCACAATAGGTCCTATACCCACGATTGACTCATCTCCCTTAATCAAAAGAAATTCCATATGACTCACTCCCAAAACATAATTAATAATAAATGGTTGTCATAACATAGCATTCTATCAAAATTGTGTGAGATCATCTGTATGATGAGATACACCAAACAAAACTACCTCTAGTCTCTAAGAAATTTTCATGGATAAAAACCATAAAATTGATGGCATTCTATCCCAAGGTTTCCAAATGTAACACATACGCTAGTGCATCATTCTAACTGGCCACCATTGGCTAAACTAGCTTGTGTTGGATATGTGGTGTCAAGTCATTGAAAAAAAAAAAACAGAAAATTTATTTTTCAGAATCGATGGTTTGTGATCTTCATTATTTACCGTACACCATATCCTTGGCACCTCTCTTGGGATGATTGGAAGCCAATTTTAATTAGCATCCACATTTGTTAAATATAGGTCAAAGTGGTTTTCCCTCATTATCCCTTGCGTTCACAGGTTCTGTTGAAGTTTCACATGGTACAACCACCTCTACCATGGTAGCACCCTGATCCATAAACTGTTCTATTAAATTTGTTGCTTTTCCTATGTTAAATTTGTACGTATGGCCAAGTCATATCCTACAAGCTGTGATATATTGATTCCATATAAATAATGTGACCTTGACCAATTCATAAGTTTATATTCTTCTTAATGTCACATCTATATGGATTATTCTTTCCATATGGGAAATATTTTGGCATCATATTGAGTTAGGTTTGTGATAAGATTAGTCAATGAATAAGAAAGTTTCTTTTTAGTTGAGATTCACCATACAAAATGAATGGTTTAAAATTTATTTTATTTGTTTCATATATGATTTTTTCACTAACTATTAAAACCTCTTAAGTAGTAGTTTGGTATATATATATATATATATATGTGAACCTTATTAGAAATTTCTTCAAAGGAAATTATTTAAATTACTAATTCATTTATTATTAGGATTTAAATGTTATAGAAAGCCTAATTTTGAATCATAGAACTCTAAAATTTGTATATAATTTTGGATGATCCATGAAGCTCTTAAAAAATAATTTATCTATCACAAAATTTCAAATAAGAGGTTATCATTTTAGTGGAATTAGTTCATATTTCTATTTGAGAAGTACCCTCTTATATAAGAAGTTGTCTTTAAAGTAAGATTTAGTGTACTAGTATTTTAGGGTGAAAATTATACATCCATAATGTCTATTTTGAATGTTTTACTATATTTGTTATGTTTATTCAAAATAAACATCCAAACTTACAATGGGCCCATAACCCATAGGCCCTTAGATCAACATTCTAAAATTAGAAAAAGAAACTATGGTTGGAATAATATATATATATATATATATATATATATATATATATATATACATAAATGAAAAAAAAAAAATTATATTATCATCAAACATGAGGACATGTCAATTTTTACAAGGGGAGACACCACCTCTAATTTTTTTAATGTAGGTTAGATTGACCAAATATATTAAAATTTTCATTTGTCTATTTGAAGAGTCTACGATTGAAAACAATACTAAACGATGCAATGAAGGACTTAACTTGTCTTCACAAGTTAGAATTCATTTTTAGATATCTCAAACCTAATCATATTTTGGTAGATAATGGTGTCATAATCAAATCGAAAAATATTGGAATACATTTTTTTTGTTAAGGAAAATGGGAAGCCCAAAAAAAGAATTCTTATGGTCCCTTGGGATCACTATTGTAGAATTTTTTTGTCATAAACCTCCTTACATGAAGAAAGATATAACTTAGAAATTTAATTTTTTGAATGAGTCTAATCTCATGAAGCATGGATCTTGATGTGTTAAAACAAGATTAATAAATAATAAGGGATGGGTTAGCTATAGATACTGGGTGCATCCTAGTTAATACAATTTTATTCTAGGTGGGTGCACTCTAGTTAGATTAAATGAAGGGTTATTTCTAATGTTTTTCTAATGGATTATTTTATGCATTTTAATAATTTACTATTGTTCTATTCATGTGTTAAGATGCCTAGAAAAAAATACCATATTTTATTCTATTGTACTTGATCAACTCAATAACTTTGTACATGTGCCTTATAAAGTATTGTATATGAAAAGCAGATAATCATGTAGTCCAAAATGCATGATTATCATCTTAAAATATATTGAGTATATAGAATATACTAAAGTTCAACTATGAACTTAACTACATAGTATGGGTTATACACATGTGTCATTCACTAGGTAAATGATACGTCAACACATGATATAATAATTTTGTAAATTTAATGTAGAAGTTACATGTAAGTGATTAAAACATCCATATTAAAGAAAATGGGTTACATGAGAGAAAAATGATAAAATTGAAACATATGTGATTAAACATATAGAATATCATTAGTTTCTTTGACTGTAACTTCCTGGTATGTATATATGTATAGTTCTTGTCATTGGAAAAGTATATTAAAAGAAGAAAAGGATGTAGATGAAGTATTTATATATATATAGAAATATTATGAAGAATATATACATTCAATATCAGTTTCTTCAATTATTGATTATGTATTTTCTAAGTTGTGATATAGATGCATCTTGTGCTACTGAGGATAATAATTAATTTAAAAGGAGAGAATCGTTATGTGATTTTTTCCCCAAGAGAAGAGAAAACTATGAAATAACCCTTTAAAAGTGAAAGGGAGATAGAAAAATAAAGTATATGAGTTATGATCCTTTGGTTAAGAGAGAGATTAATAAAGAATATGTATAAATACTCTTTAAAAAGGGGAAGAATAATTAATTATTTAAATAATTATTAAAAAGAAACCTTTGTGAAAGGTGTGATGGTTTAGAAACCATCCCTTAAGGCTTATATAATGTATTTATGTGAGACTTAAAGAGGTACATGGAGATCATTCAAGGAGAGAAGAGAAAAAGGAAAAGAGAAATTGAGAGGGCACAAAGGAGTGAATGTTAGGGTCATTGGCTGACTTTGAGGCATTTGGAGAAGGGGCACACAGTGTGTGTCTAATTCAAGGTACATCATACACCTAGGAGTGTCCTGGCTAGGGCTGTGTTATTTATGTCATGAGGTAGGTTGGGTTCTTTGTAAGAACTTGTTTCCTCTAGGGTTGCTTCTTTGTCGAGGAGAACCTGGACTTGTAACTATTCCTTTGAGTGTCGAATAGCAGCCTCTTAGTGATTTAAAGATATGTGTTAATCTATATGAATTATATGGATGTGTATTCACTTTACTATGTTAATTATTTACTTCAAAATCCTTGTCTAATTATTACATGCTATAGTTTACCTTGGTTATTTTATTAGTTATTTGAACATCATCCTAGTAAAATTATGTCTTGTATATTATCTTAAAATCTAACATAATTTAATCTATTAAATCCATTATTAATAATCAAACAACTTTAGGAGGATAAGTGACATTACAAGAAGACTCTAATTTTGGTATTAAAACTCCTTGTTTAGTGTGACAACATTACCAACATTGAAATTGATTAATTTTTTTGGTTTTGCTCATTTTCATACCATTTTTTGTGGTATCGTTGCTCTTGATCAACAAATTTGGCTATCTAAGGGTTTTCTCACCATAAGTTTCAAGATAAGAGGTACACTCTAGACTCCATAGACTTTGCTTCCTCGTCCTTGATTAAGTGCAGGCATAAATGACTTTAAAAACCATAGAGAAGCCTAAAATTTCTATTATAACAAACTCAACAGGATCATTTGTTTCAAACAATTATAAAAGCAACCTTTCTATTGATACAAGAGTATGAAAATGAATTGATCAATTGCCTATTTTTTAAATATTATAAAAATGAAAGCCTAAGTAGGCTACATGATTAATTATCAAAACTTGTCTTGTCTATTTCTTTTTTTGGTTCTAATATTTCACATTCTATTTGTATTTATACTAAAGGATGCAACTCCAATGGCCCAGTATTACAACTAAGTGTTGATTTAGATATATCTTCTATTTTACCATATCTTTGGATATTATTAAAGTCTCATTTTGATGATGAATGCATTATCAGAGGATTAGCAATAGAAAAAAAAATGGATCCCAAAGTATCTATAACTACAACCAGGGATTGATTGGAAATGCATGAACTAATTGGACAACATATGAGAATTGACTAAAGCTCCAGTTACAACTAGTTATGTATATAGGGGGGTGGATTTCTATATTTGGTTGTAAATGGAGCTTTTCTTTGTGTTGCTTTGCAAATTTATGAAGGATTCAAACCATAAACTTTACCTCATGTTTGTATGTTGAGAAATTTAATGGTACTTGGTGAGATACATGGAAGATAAATATGGAAGATCTTCTTGAAGAAATTGACAAGTAGAGAGTGTTATAAAAATATACAAATCCATCAAGAATGTTTGATGATATTGGTAATAGTTGAAAAATAAGGCATGAGGAACCATTCAATTATTCCTTGTAGATTCCATCCTCTTAAACATATTCACAAAGATCACTACATACAAGATATGGAAGAAGATAGGTGATATTTATCAAAGTACTTAAATCTAATCAATAAATTAAATCTCATAAGAAATTTATATTCTTTAAAACTAAAATATGGTGACTTGGTGTAGATCATTTGAATTAATTTAATCTAATTTTGAGTTATCTAGTTCATGTAGATGTTAAGATGAAATAATAAGATAAGTATATCTATTTACTTTGTTCTTTACATGAATCTTGTGAAGATCTAGTTATTTCTATCAATGAAAGTGGTGCAAAGGTCAAGATGGATAGTTTTGTTGGAACTTTTCTTTCAAAGGAGATGAGAATAAACTCCATGAATCATAGATTGAAGGATGTCTTACATATTTAGAAGGAACAAGGATAAAGGTGAGTCAAAAGGGGAAAAGAATAAAGATGTGTCCAAATCAAAATGATGGTCAAAACCTCCATAGAAGAGAAAATGTGAGTGCTAGAGTTATGGGAAAAGATGGGATGTAAAGAATAAATACAAATGGTGAAGACTTATGGCTAGAAATTATTGAATTGCAAAATTTTGGGAAAATCCTAAAGGACATCAAAGTCACCCTGATTGCATTAATTATGAAGAAATTGATGTAAACTTCATTTAAAGACTTATGGCCAATATCACTTTGCAATACAACGTACATTATTTTTTAAAATAATAAAAATAAACTAAAGAAAATTCTTCCAAAGATCATTTCAAAATAGCAAAGTAGGTTTACCCCAAGAAAAATATAATAGATTATATTGTGATTGTACAAGAAACTATTCACTCAATCAAGCCAACTAATTAAAGAAGTATGGTTTTTAAATTGGATATTAACAAATCCTATGACAAATTAAATTATATATTTCTAATGAAAATAATGGAAAAACATGGCTTCCAAGAAGAATGGATAAATTGGATCTTTAACTGCATTTCAAGTGTGGGGTATTCAGTCTTGATAAACAACTCCTCATTTGGCTTCTTCAAATCTAACAGAGCTTTAAGGTAAGGAGACTCCCTCTCCCCTTTCCTTTTTGTAATCATGAAGAAATATCTCGGTCAGGAAATCAAAACATGCTCCAATCAAGGTCATTAGAATGACATTAAGGTGGCATATCAGCTTTCCAATATATCACTCATGAAAAAATAGCAAATGATATTATACTTTATGCTGAAATGGAGATTCAAGAAGCCAACACCATACAACCTCTCTTGGAGAAATATGTGGTAGTTTCAAGACAAATTATCAATAAGAAAAATTCAAACATCTATTTCTTTAATATCAGGAACTCTACCCAAATATGAATAAAGTCAATCTCGAGCTTCAATATAAGATATTTTATATGTAAGTATCAATTAGGGGAAATTTACACAAAAAATGGGCCTCCTAAGGATGACATCATTAGCTTTTTAAGTTATCAAAAATCAACTAAAAGATGACATCAACCTGTACGGTGACATCATCTGAAATAAAATTAAAATTATTTATTTTATAAAATAAAACTTTCTAAAATCTTATGAATGAACTCATGATGGTTAATTTAACTCTACATATCCTATTCTATCTTATTCATCTTTCTAAATATAAAATATTATTTTTGTTTTTTAGATTTATATTCTTAGTTCTATTATAGAAATTTTTATATTTTCAAAAAAAAAAAATTATTCTTTAAGAAAAACATTTAAAA
>VDFB02271358.1:126166010-126458069 GCA_007258455.2 Sequoia sempervirens
TCCCTCTCTTTCTCACCCTCCACCTCCTAATTACTCTTGGGTATATGTGTGCAAAAATTGGATAACCGATTTAGATTGGATATCTGATTTATAGCACCAAAGTATTACATTTTAAAATGTTTTTCAAATTAGATATTAGACACGAATTGGATATCTGATTTGTAGTACTTTGGCTTCGTCATTGCTATGGAGCAATGTACTAACAGCCAACCCCAAAAAAAAAGTCAACTCAGGATTTTCGCATTTTTTGGTGAGTTCAAAACACTACTTTTTTCATGTTGCCACTCTTTGGCCCATCATGATCCTGCACATACCTAGGTCTAAATCAGGTAGTTTTTATTGCTAAGGTGGACCACTCCTTTCTTCGAAGGCCATACACTTATTATTGGGTCAAGTGTTCTTTCCTTTAGAAAATTCCTATTGCCTTTTTGATAGGTTAATTATGATTTGATTAGATGGGTTGTGAAGCACTTATTTCAAACAAATATCTATATAAAATAAGTATATTGGCATGAAATTAAATATGATTTGTATTCCAATGTAAAAACTACAAATAATGGAAACAATTCTTTCAACACATAAAATATTATGTAGTAGTCAATTAAAATGAAAAAGCTTACTCTATATTAGTTAGGATACACAACTAAGAAAATGATCTAAAGTTACTTATTTATCCTAGAGGAACTAAGTATATAGTATACAAAGAAAACCAACAAACCCACAACTACCTCTATTTTGAAGGAGTTTATTTTTCTCCCCTTCGTGATCTCGCTAATATTGTCTAATTATTTTTAAAAGATGAAGGGTCATAACACAACTTTATTCAACCCAGTAAATAGCTTGGTTAATGAAACTTGACAAATGAAACAAAACAACTGATACATTTTGAATTTCATGTTGAATGAAGAGTGGTGACAATTATCTACTTATATTTTAATAAAACACTATTTTTATAAGGATTGACATTAGAAAGATAAGTGTTACTTATAGTTTAATAAAACACTATTATAGTTTTACCAACATATACTATTGTATTCTTGCATGGCTTCTTAGTTAATATATGGGGAGAGATAGATATATATATATATATATATATATATATATATATATATATATATATATATATATATATATATATATATATGGGAAGAGAAGAGAGATGGAGATATAGGAAGAGAAAGGAAGAGAGGTGGAGATAGAGAGTCGACAAGGGGGGATAGGGGGAGATGGTGAGGGATAGAGAGGGGGGAGAAAGGGATATAGATAGAAAGAGATAGAGAGAGGAGTGAGAGGAGATAAAATAGAAATAGAGATAGAGATATAGAGTAGATATGGAGAGATGGAGTGAATGAAAGATAAAGGGGGGAGATGGAGAGATAGCTCAATATATAGAGGGGGGAAGAGGTGGGAGTGACATAGATAGTGGGAGATATAGAGATATAGAGAACGATAGGGAGAGATATATTAATCACCCTCCTTATATCTCTATCTATTCATCCTTATCTCTTTATATCTCTACCCCTCTCTATCTCTTTGTCTCCCTTTCTATTTGTATGTTTGTCATTATCTCCCTCTCTCTCTATATTTTCTTCCCTATATTTATCTTTGTCTCCTTAAGTGTGCAATGGGTACATTGAAGAGGTCTTAAAGGAGAATTATCATATCTTTAATCAAATGGCATGCTACCTTGAGCATAACTCCCCAAGGACACATGCCATCCTTGGATTGTTGACATGAAACAACCAATCAAAATTTAGTTTCTCTCTCTCATATTAATATATATTACTATTATATTAATTATATTTTGTATTATATAAAAATATACTTATTATTAATTATTAATTATAATAATTTTATACGCATTTAATAATTTTGTTAAAGAATATAATATATAATTATAATAATTTGAATAATTATATTATTTATTATATAAAATATATCTAATATATACTTAACTATATTGTAGAATATTAAAACCTAGCTAAATGACGCCAAATTTTTGAACTTCATTAACATACTATAAAACCTAACAAAACTAGGTTGTAGCTCATCAAATTGGAGAAGTGAAAGGTCAATACCGACACCAAGGAAGAGTTTGGAGTAGTGAAAACAAGGTCAATGCCAGCGCAGAGGAAGAGTTTGGAGTAGTGAAAACAAGGTCATTGCCAGCGCCAAGGAAGAGTTTGGAGTTAAAGCAAGGTAAATACCAATGCCGATGAAGAGTTTAGAGGAGTGAACACAAGGTCAATATCAGTGCCGAGGAAGAGTTTGGAGGAGTGAAAACAAGGTCAATACCAGTGTTGACGAAGAGTTTGGAGGAGTGAAAACAAGGTCAATGTTAGCACCAAGAAGAGTTTGGAGGAGTGAAAACAAGGTCAATACCAGTTCCAAGGATGAGGTTGGGGGCACTCAAGGAAAATTGATGACCAAGGGGCAATGCGTACTGTAAGTTTGGCACCCCGATTCTCTTTAACCTTCAATTTTCATGCCTAGTTTCCAAAGATATTCTCGTACATTGGCAGCCCCATTCTCATAAAATGGTATAAGATATAAGAAAAAAAATTAAATAGCTTAGTTGAGGTCTAGGATTTCATCACACATAGCCTTCATCGCATGAGTTTGAAGCAATTATAGACTTAGCCCAAGTATATCCTAGGCTAAGGTAGACATAATGAATGAAAATAGAGGCATGCCATTCTTCTTTAATACTTCCACCACAAACATATGCAAGGTGTTGGTTGTTTTTTGGTAAGCAGGTTGATCTTCTAATATCCCTATGGTATTTCCAATTCTAATAAAGGGAAGCTCTTATGACCTAGACCAACTGACGAGGATTTGAAAGACCTCCTACACATTGGGCTCTACAAGACTTGAGAGGGTGATCCCTTAATGCATTTACAACCTCTGTACCATCATCATAAACAACATTAACAACAACATATAATATCATTTAATAGCTCAACATAATAGGATAATACTGAATAGAATTGGTTGTTTATCAATAATATCTACTATTTGGAGCATGAGATAACTACAACAACATTTCACAGTAGAAGACAGTCATTGATTTGCAATTTGTAGTAGGCTCTAGGTAAGGGAAAATAAATATTGAACTGTGCAAATAATACAAGTTAGATCATTGCCATATATCCATTGGAGGAGTCAAATTTATAAGCATCTAAGGGTTTATGAAATATTTAACACATAACATATAAGATCCTTGATAACATTGCTTTACAATCTCATCAATATGTATTCTAACCCAATACTACTTATCAAATACTTATACATAACATATCCACCTACAATCCCATTCAAGCATTTTAATAAATTCCTTGAATTAAACCTAAAACAAGAATCATACACACCACAACAGTGAGATGAACAAAACAACCCTTGATCATTTTATTCAAAATTTAGATATTCTTGTACAATGGAGAGACATGAGTCTGAATTAATCATATCAATTCAAATTCCAGTACTGTCATAAAACATCAAATCCCCATGAATTCAAAACCTACTACAAAATGACTCAAAACCTAAATTGCATTTTCCTTAAAACCATTAGACTTTACAATTTGCTCTGCAACTTCATCTAGACTCAACCAAACATATCTAACTTGCTAACTTGTACTTCTAGCCTTGAAATCCTTCTTATAGAAAAAGAAGGATCAAATAAGCATCAGGTCAGAAAGCACACATGTCACTAGCCAATTGGACCGCCGTGTGATATTCCAAAAATTTGTTACAACAGCAATCTCCCTAGAGAATCTTCTTGTTCATCGTGCCCACTGAGAATGGTTGATACAACAACAAAAAAATTCAAGAATTTCACACCTAGAATGTCACCAAAAAACAAAACTGGAATCTGTTGTAACTGCAACAGCTGATTTATCAACCGTTAGCAGCCTACTCTTTTTCACTCTTCCTTAGTTAAATATACATTTACCCATTTCTTGTACTCTTCATTAGTTGGCCAATCAAAATTGATCACCTCATTCACCTTGACACTATAATGTTTGTAATTAACTACCACCTGATTTGCTTCTGTTTCAAAAGACTCCAAGAATGAGCCAATGCTAATGATTTTATTCATATAGTTCACCAGCAAATCATAATCTAAGTTACCCTATTTTGAGGGTTTTGTAGTCTATACATGATATAAAGGGGCTCTTACACTTTTTGTGATTACTGTAGCTTGTGTAAGAAGCCCTATGGATACTATTGTAATTGTAGGATGCATGAATAGGGCGTAGGATGAGAAATAAATAAGGTATATCTGCTATCCTCAATAGTTTTGTGAAGAAAAGCAAGTGAAATGAGAGGTTCAAGCCTAGGTTTCAACAAAACATGTATGGGAGATCTAATTTTATGAATTTTTATCCATGTGTAGACCTAATGGGTTGTTTCTAAACACTGAATATAAATGACATCCATACACACACACATATGTATGTATGTATGTATGTATGTATGTATGTATGTATGTATATGTATTTTTAAATGTAAATGTAAATGCAATTACTGGATGCTCTCCTAGAACAATACATGCAACATATCATTAAAGAAATCTATATCTATGTATATAAATATGTATTTCTAAATGGAAGTGTAAATGAAAAGAGAATATGGTTTTGTAGTGTTATAGATACAACATATCCATAAATTAATGTAATTGAAACTCTAAAGTCTTCAACACATATAATATGAAATCGATCAAACTATTAAACTACATGAGAAATAAATGAAAACAATAAATGCATATGTATGTGTATTTGTAAATGTAAGTGTAAAATAAATAAGAATAATGAAAATTATAAAAGAATACAAGGAAACCTGTCTCCTCCCTTCTTGTTAGTGATAACCTCCTCCACACACAACCCTTAAAAATTATGAATAGAGGAATATAATCTTTGAATAAATCAAAGTTGATTCTCTCCTACTTGATGTAATTAGTCATTTTATCCTTACAAACATTTATAGTGATTACTAGAGGCACATAGACCAATTCTTCATAATAGAAGAATTTGACCATACTTTTCCAATGATGGCATTATGAGAAAACCTTAGGTTAAATGAATAATTCCTAGCTAAGTTCTTTAAATCATGTCCAACCATATAAGAGAAGACCGCTACTATGTGTACCTGGATACCATGGAGAAAGGCTAGTCTTTGCGCTCTTTCATCAATCATCCTACCTTAAAACATACCAAAAGTCTCTTAGCAATTAGACATAGGAAGATTTAATGACTTAAAAAATATTTATTGCCAAAGTGTAAACCTATGGTGACTTAACCAGGCCTAGTACACACTCCCTCCCCGTTAACCACTTAGACATATGAAATTAAATGTAAATTTATTTTTATTTTTAGTCATGTAGGTGTCCAATAAACCACTTGGTGGTGTTTCCCTTCAAGTTTATTTACTTGAATGAAGAGTAAAAGTCCTTTGATTACAATTAGAGAATACATTTGAGGCCTTGGTTGTGTAACTAGTGGACCATAGTCACATTTAACACTTGTTACAAAGTTTGGTAGTTAAAACATTAAGTAGATTTGCTTTGTGATGGATAGATTTGGACAGTAGTAACAATAGTTTGCAATCTATCAAGACTTGATTACCTTATAACCTATGAAATTCTAGTGATGAAATGACAGATTAATCATAATGTCACCTTGGGATCACATCACCATGAAAGAACTTCATCCAACATCCTTATGAGTGTAGGTACCACCAAATAGGTATTTGTCAGATTTTTCTTCCTCAAGTGAGGGAAATTCAAGAAGAGAAGAGGAAAGCAAGACATGTAGTATGTCTAAAAGAGGGAGATCAACTAGAGGTCAAAAGATTAGAAGAAAATTCTGTAAAAGCATAAAATTTTTTCTTGTTGAAGGGGGGTCATGTTCTTATGATGATGAGAGCATAGGTGACGTCGAGGTTCCCTTGAGGTACAAACATCTACACAAACAATGGGTACCCAAGGAACTTCCTCCAATAAACACTAATTTTGTGTCAACGAGAGGATATATAACATAGCACCATCTTCAGTACATGGTTTGGGCCTATTTTGCATGGACGGCATAAAGGTTTGTTACGACAAAGTTATTGAATTGATGGAGTATGTCGAACCCTGTTACAGTTACAATTGGATGCAACTAGTTCAACATACACGAAGTATGCATACGTATGCACTATCAGTAAATTATATACAACTAAAAGATAAGGATCAAAATAAAGGAATGGCTATGTACATTGACGGAAGGTCAAAATTATCAAGGAATATTGTAGGTTTTATAAATAGTACATGACCTAGGTCAACAAATAAGCAACCCAATTGCATATTCGAGGTGCACGAGGGAAACTGTGTATTCGTATGTGCGATAAAATAAATAACTGCAATGGAAGAGTTGCTAATCGATTATAATTTGAATTGCTTAGTTATAAACAAAGTTACTATGGGGGTGGTACATACTATGTACCATTTTACCCAACCTCCAATTAATGACACGAATATACCATTTTATTCTTATGTTTTTTTTCATAAGTCTATTGGTTTCATTTCAGTAATGTTTTTTTATATTTTATTTTTGTCACATTGGTACATTGATCGTATGGAGAAGGCTCTGGACTAGACCATAGATTGTAATGTATCTTCACGCACTTCTACCCGAGAGGTTTACCTCATTGTAATTGTACAAATTAGATATGAGCAAAAAATTTTATTATTATATTTTTTTCATAAGTTTATTAGGTTAATTTCGATAATGTTTTTAATATTCTTGTTGCAATTGACTGATCGGGGAAAGGCACCAACAGTAGAGGAGAGCATCCATAGTGAGGTGCAATCAATATTTTGTGATGATGACATCGCTTATTCAGCAAACCCTCTCGATACGATAAAGAAGATCCAAAAAAAATGCAATGAATAAATGGTTAAGTTGATTTTCACAGTGCCTCAAAAAGATGAGCTAATAGAGAGGGTTAAAATATTGTCTAAGAGATTACAAAACTTGCAAGTAACCTGTCATGAGGTCTTTAATTATAACATAAGTCTATTCATGGTTTTATATTTTGTACTCTTTTATGTCATGAACTAAAATATGTGTTGTTTTTATAGGGTTATTTTCCTCCTCATGATGCTCCTAGCCATGATTAGGGTACTGCAAGTGTTGCCTAAGGAGTAGGGGTTGGTACAACTGTCCATCCTAATCTTCCTACGCATACATCACATCATCTAACCCCATCATCCGTGCCTATATTTTCATCTAAAATGTTGGCAACACATACCATTCAGGCATCCATTAATGCACCCTTTGACAGCAAACACATTCCAGAACATGTGTCAGGACATGTACCTAGGGATGTAGAGGCCACTAGTACTAGTGATATTTTAGTAGTATTTCCTAGATCTTCCTGTATTACTAGTACAAGAACATTGTTGGTCACACTTGTGGTGACCAAGGATTTCATTCCCATAAAGATAGAGAAGGTCCTAGGTACTTTAAAATGTTTTAATTATTATTATATATAATCCAATTGAAATTTACTTATTGATCGCTCTTTTTAGACTATTGATCCCATGATCATTTTGTAGGAAATGATGTTTTCTATAAACATCTAAGTGATATTACATTGGAGCTCTTTGGGACCACCATACATATATGGTGGAATGCCCAAAATCAAGATTTAAAAGATGAGCTCATTAACCATTTAGTTGTGTTGTTTGGTGATAAAACATTCAACCAAAACAAAGTGCTTAAGAAAGTTGGTACCTATCTAAAGTATGTGAGGGACCAATATAGGTCACATTTAGAGAACAAAAAGTATGAGCATCCCCCCATGATTCTAGAGAGGGAGTGGAAGGACCTGGTGTCAGATGGAAAGGAGAAGGCTAAAAAGAAAAAAGGAAAGACACCACCGGACCAAGGAAGGTATGTGATACTATCAACAATGTAATTATATATTGATTACTCTTTCTTTTTACATAATCTAATGTATTTCAAACTTTTCATTGGCTGCTCGACACATTGAAGGCAACAAAGGCAAGACTAGAAAAACATGGGCAACACAAACTTGGCTCTGGTGGTTATATGAAATTAGCCACACGAATTGTAAGTATCAATAAATGCAATATACTATCCAAATAATAAATTGAAAACAATTTTGGTTTTATCACACCATAGAAGAAAAATTCATGATCTTATGCAAAAATGTAGGGCTCTGAATTCAACAAAGTTCCCATAGAAGAGGACCTGAAGATTTCCTTCTAGCAAGGCTATGGAGTAATGGTTGAAAGCCTAAGAGTCTTGATTGGGCAAACACAACCTTCCACTACATCCAACACGCAAGTAAATAAACTCAATAAACTAATTACATGCCTATTTGTTTTAAACATTCAAGTAATGATAATATTGCACATGACATTGGAATGCAGCTTGGTGAAGGTGGAGCACGACGTGTAGATGAAGGTCATGGTGTACATCTTGGTACTTTAGAGAATGTAGAGTGTAATCAAAAAGTTGAGCATGATCAAGCTAGAGAAGATCAGGAACATGATGTGGCCCCATCAGGTAAAGAGGACCACTCTAAATTTGTTTTAAACATATTTAATTGCAATTGGTGTATTAATTAATGTAACCTTTCGTGTTTCAACTTTAGATCATGTAGAGCGTGATCAACGTGTTGAGCATGATCAGGCCAGAGAAGATCAAGAACATGATGTGGCCCCATCAGGTAAAGAGAACCACTCTCATGTTCTCTTAAACATATTTAATTTCAATTGATGAATTAATTAATGTAACCTTTTTTGTTTCAACTACAGATCAGGATTTAGAGGGTGTTTAGCATGTTGAGCATGAGTCTATAACAAAAGTTCAGGAACATGATTTGGACCCATAAGGTAAAGAGAAACACTAATTTTCTTTTAATTAATGAAATAATTGTAACAATAATAATAAAACATATTAGTTTAACATTTCTTTCTTAATGTAGCAAACCCCCCCTTGCAGTGGCGTCCACATCATGAGCAAAAAAATAGGCGTACATTAAGATCATGAATAGAGGGAAGAACAACTAAAGGGGGGATAGATATTGATTTATAAAATGATACTCCACTTCAGCTTTATGTATCTTTAAAAAATAAACAAAAAAAAAGTGATTGTAATCATATCATGACAACCATATTTTTGATAATATGTAAAAACTGAAAGAATGAATATTATATGTTAATGAATGAATGTGAATATGTTAATTAATGAATGTTATATGTTATTAATGGATGAATGAATGATTAATGTTATATGATTGGGTATGGGGAATTAAGAGTGATGTGAGGGGAGGAGAGGCCAAATCAGCTTCCACCATCATGTGGTTGGCCTTGTTAAGTAGAGAATATTAAAATATTCTTGAAACAAAGAGAAGCTCAATAAAGTAATGCACTTTTCAATATAAGAAATGCATCATTTGAAGCATCAAACCAATATGAAAAGATGAAAGAAAGTGCTAACTTTTCACTATGGTGGAAGAAAAATGATTCATTATACCCTGAATCCATGCTCTGCATCATAATTTAAAGTTGTTTCCATTCAAATGTTTTGAGTTTAGTTTGTTTGTATGGATTTGTATGAATACCACATTGTGTTGTGTGTGGATTTGGTTTCAAAGCTCTATTTATTCTGTTTGTAGTGGTGACATAAATCTAAAATTTGACTTTTGTGCATAGCAAGTTAGTGGAAAAATTGATAGCTTTGAAGGGTTTAGAGGCTTGATTGAGATAGATACACAGATATTTGGATCTTGTTGTTGATGGGAGGCTTCGACTTAACCATGAAATTTTGTACCATCTACAGGTATGCAAAATTTTCTCTAATTACATTCATTCTTGATCATAAATGTTGTAAATGATATTAATGCTTCAAACTTAAGATTTGTTTCATTGTTATAATGATCAAAATGTTATACTTTGATATACATTCAAGAATTCTCTTCCCCCCTACCCTTTGCTCTCTTCCCCCTCCTTTTAATAATTTTATTTGTCATAAAAGATTCACATTTCTGTCTCATTTACACAAATTTATCTGAAGCACTAGGAGTGAATAAAGATATGTAAAAGATGATGGATTATGTCTAAACAACAACTTTCTATCTTATAGCTAATTAAATCCTTAATATTTGAATAGTTTAGAGCTCGAATAATGCTTGTATATGCATGTGTAGCAATAAGGGAGCCTATGTGAAGACTGAAATTTAAAACATCACTTTGGTATTTTTCCTTAGGCGGCAAAATGATATTTTGAGTAATACAAACCTACGCACAGATTGATATTTTTCTGCATTGCATTGAAGAATTTTTTTTCTCTTATACCTACCCTTGGCTAGACATGGAGGTACATAATATTGGTTTATGGGTTTATCCTGTAAGTAGTTAATTTCATAGAGGAAGACTAAAATCTTCTTAATGTCCTGTGTCAAGTGTGAAAGCATATGAATCACTTGCTGAAGGAACCATTTTTTATTCATCCAAAAGCTGGTTTGTTCTTTTTTTTTTATGTTTCTTGCATGTGTTTTTTTAGGCTCTAGAGATGTAGCTTGGCTCTTTCCTTTGCACTTTTCATCTATTTTGATGATTACAATAGATTGTCCTCATAATTTTTATTGTAGATCAGTTTGTAACGTTATTTTCTACCAATCAATTTGCAAACCACTCACATATTAAGGACCATTTCACTAACTTGTAGTCATACATTACTTCATACATTGCAGGTTGTGTCTATGTGCCAATAAATACTGATGATTGCAAGAACTCTAATCCTACAAGTTTAGCCAATCTTTCTCAAGTAAAAGTCTTACATTATTTTATAGTACTTTAAATGGTTAATTGAAGGTGCTTCTTTAGATCTAAGATAGTTGAACCCAGAATTAAAATATGGTATTAGCTGGGCAATATAATGATAAAACTGATGTCCATTCAACACAAATTATGAACATAATTTACTGGACTATGAATAATGTTACAATTATAATTATTTCTCCTTTAACTACCTCTGTATTAATGAAAAAGATAGCAAATATTGGAAGTTCATTACATGTCTCATGTATGTGTTAGTATTTTAATTTTGTTTAAGTTGTTCAAGAGCTTGATTAGGTCAAGAATATGTTATACAAGCTTTGTTCTCTTGACACTACTCATCATTTTCCCTACACATTTTCTCTTCAATCCAGACGTTTCTTAACTTCTTCCCTTGTTAGCCCTTGGTTTTTCTCAAGTGTAATGATTTTTCTATGCATCTATGCATCTTGCAGTCTATATGTATGGTTAGTCATCAATCTCCATGATGGTACATTTCAACGAATATTTTTGAAAAAAAAATTGCATTGTTTTGTCGTAATTTTGACGAACACAACTAGAAAATCACCGAAAAGGTCTTACAAAGCTACTATAGTTGTGACGAAGGCTTTGTCGTAACTCCTTGCCCATTTCATCACAATTTTGACAAACTTTTGGTGTTGTTTTGATGCTACTCCTTGCCCATTTCGTCGAAATAGTGACAAACTTATGGTGTTGTTTTGATGCTACTCCTTTCCCATTTCATCGAAATGATGACAAACTTCTCGTGTTGTTTCAACACTACTCCTTGCCCATTTTGTCGAAATTGCTATGAACTTCTAGTGTAATTCATCAGTGGATACATGAAGTTTTCATCGATATTCTGATGAACATCCATGTCATTTTATGATGCTGAAGACTAATGAATCTACATCGTTATTTCGATGTTTAATTTATCATTGGCTTTTGATGAAAAAATAGAAATGAATTTTTTTTGTCATTTCGTCACTTTTCTGAAAAAGATTTGTTGAATGACTGATGAACGTCCATCAGAAAATGGTGTCAAATTCAATAGTGTAGCTTACCCCCTCACCTGTTTCTATCACTAGGGTAGCAATCTACACTATCCTTGATCCAGAAGCATCAACTGTGATGTGTGAGAGGACTCTTGGATTCTTTTCTTTTCTTTTCTTTTTTTGAGCTCTTGCCAATATAGCCTCTAGTTGGGCCTTTGGATCAATGAGAGCAGGGATTTCTTTTGCAATAGCCTCTCTAGCTAGTCGGGCATCTAAGTTTCCCCTTTTGGTGATTCATGATCACCTTCCTCTCTTTGCATATGCTAAGGCTATTTCTCTTCATTGCCCAAGGCTTCTCACTCATTTTTTTCCTCTTCATCTAAGTCCTTAATATGTTTAGCCTTTTCTATGTCCAACTCAGTAGTGGCTATGCTTTCCTCAATGATGATTTCTTTCTGAGGCTCTCCTTCCTATTCAAGCTTTGCATGATGCTCAAGCTCGAGGCTCTTCTCTGGTGCATCTTCTTCCTTTTCTTCTTCTTTCTCTTCTTCTTCTCCTTCAAGCGATACATATTCTTCTTGAATGGGGCCTTTGTCTTTCCCTACCAGTGGAGGCTCTTCAAGTATCTCAACATTGAAATCAATATTATCCTTCTCCTTAGAAGGTTGCTTTTTAGATTCAACCTCTTCTCCTCTATCCTTGAGCAGTTGGGACAACTCCTCTTCAAGCTCTTAGTTTGAGGTCTTTATGATGTATGTGGCATTGAGGACTTCAGTATCTTCCTCTGAAGAATGTAACTTTTACTCATTTGACAACACCTTATCCATGTTTATGTTCTTTTTTCCATCTGGGAATTCAAAGTAATCATCCTTAAAAGGATCTTCAAGCTCCTAGACTATCCCTTTGGTAGCCTCCCTCTGGAATTTCTCCATTTCTTCAGATATTTGGATGGTGTCCTCCATTTTTTGTAGTTCTATTATGGTGGAGGAAAGGGTGGGCTAGCAACAATCTGGGCCATCATAGCTTGAACTGTGGGATTCATTTTCACCCCAAAGATTTCAATGGGTATCCCTTGCATATGCTTTGCAAAGGCGTCTGGTAGGGTGTGTGGTGGCATAGTGGTAGTGGAAATTGTAGGCATTGGAGTAGAAAGAGTGGGCAATGGAGGGGGCAATGAGGCAGACAACAATGGGGATGTCATAGCTGAGGAAGAATACAACACCATTATTGGGGCCATTGGTGAGGTGGAAGCAAGGTTGACTGAGATGTCCATGATAGGTAGAGAGGAAATAGGCAATGCCTAAGATGTAGGAGGTGGAGTGGCAATAGTAGCAGTAATGGCAGGAGCAGAGGTGGCAGGTGGTGACAGTGGGTACTCAGCCTCTTCTTCTCCTTCACATTACAGATCCTCCTCAATGGTTGGAATTTCACTAAATCCTCCTAATTTCTTCACCTTCTTTGAGGATTCTCCCTCTATGGTCTTTTGTGTGTAGACTTTATGCTTGGGTTGGCATTCAGACACATCTTTCCTTTTCCTTGATCTTGTTGCCAAAGGAGATTTAGGGGTTTCTTATTTTGGGGCAGCAGCTACTCCATTGTTTATTTCACTCTCGAGCTCATCTTCAAGTTCACCATAGGTCAACATGACACCTTGCAATTTAAGCTGGGAAATTTGAGCATTGACCCATTGCCTTCTTCTATTTTCCACTAGCCAAGTTATAATATTGAGGTCATTAACATCTGCTTCATCTAAATATATGAGTGGAAGTGGAAAGTTAGCTACAACATCAAATTTCTCATCAAGAATGGTGTCATCTTCCTCCACAATTTGATTTGGTACTAGAAATAGGTTTATTGATCACACAAATTGGGCCATCATCAACATGTAGTGCCTCATTTACACCTCCTTATCATCCTTGCAGTTGGCCCAGAATTCTTAAATTTGAGGCAGATGAGCATATTGCCTTCCGACCATCTTCTTTAACTTTCCATAGGGGTCCAATCTTGGTCAAGCCATGTAGAGGTCTAGATGGCATTCAACTATCTCCTTTTCTAAATATTTTGCACATTGGGTGGTGGGAACTACATACATTCCTTGCTTGAAGTGAGGGGATATGGGATCCCTACTTGGTGTTTATCACTTAGTAGAGTATGGGAATTTTGTAGTTTTCTGGAGACCACCAATATGATCATATAGTCATTGGGGTACCATGATAGCTTGTAAGGTCTCTCAGAGAAACCCTTTGTTCTAATATACATGAACTTCAAGAACTATATGAATAGGTACCCGAATCTCTAGATGAAACCTAGGCACTGTGCAAGACTCTTCTCTCAATTTGCACTATCCTTATGGGACGTTATAGATTGCACCAATAACAAGGATCTCTTGAGAATCCATAGCATAACACTTTCCATATGTGCTATTGACCTTCAAGCCCATTTCCTCCATTATCTTGAGAGCTGTGACATTGCTTGAAGCACCCAAATCTATCATACAATTCCTTAGTACTTTTTCATTAATGATCAAACTTAAAAAGAATGGATTGCATAAATTTAATGGAGACCCTTAGTCTATTATTTGATTTCTTGTAGGATAATGGGTGGTGCAAGGGAAATAATTTAATGATTTAAATTAAGTTTTCTAAAAAAGTAACTTTAAGTTATATTCATGTAAAATCCCTTACTGATTTCTTTGTTCCCAAACAAAGTTTGGATTGAATTTCAAAGATATTGCATAAATGTTTGACAAAATTCACCAAGTAATTTGCACTAGGGAATGCACTAAGAATTACAACATATTTATGATGATTAATTTTCACAAGAGAAATAGCAGATTGTCTGATAAAAATTGCTTTGTATATTAAGAATTCTCCACAACAATCAGATATTGACTTACAAAAAGTAAATATCTAACCAATATTACTAACTAAGTCCTGTTGTAGCTCCTTATACATAAAAAAATATTTTCATATAGTGTCAACACTCTATACCACTGTCACGTATGAATATGAGTTGATTATGGCTGGTTAGTAACCTCTTGTAGCTAGTTGGATATGAAAATTGTATGTTATTAAGCTCAATAGAGGGTATGTACATCCAAGAATGGGACTCCATTCAATTTGTAACCCTGTTATGCTTGTACAGGCTTTCCAAGTGACTGGTACAACCCTTATATGCCAAATTTTTACTTAGTTACCGGACCTGATGTGCAATTCACCTAGTTACCAAAATTGTAGTTCATTTCCCTTCTTATTAACATTTCTCACATCTAGTAAACTATCCCAGATTTTGTAGAAGGAATAACCCAAGTTATGAGGCCAAACTTAACTCTCAAACTTAAGTGATCCTCCATTATAAGGAGTTGTTTCCTCTTTTAAACCTCAAGTCTCCCTATTCTCTTCAAAATATGCCACAATTCATTAAACAGTCACCACCTTTATGAGATAGTTTGCATTCATTGTATGGGATAATGTGATGATTTTGTATGCTTCAATGTTTTGGGATCTATGATTTATGCAGTTTGTGGATAAACCACCCATTGGATGTAGTGGGATGACTTGAATGTGGATTTTTTATATCCATGAAATTGATTCAATGTTGATGCACATTTCATTAGTTGGTCTTGTCGGTGGTCATTTATGCATTGGTATTTTTTTTTTGAGATGATATGATGGATGATATTGAGTGCTTGGATAGTCAACATGTTGTTTATCTTCTTGGCTTAGGGATTTTAGTTCTACTTATTTGGTGTTGTTGATATTTCATTTTATTTTGTTAGAACCATAAAGAATCTTCATTAAGGAGATGGTTGTCATGATGCTTGGAGAGCTTGGTATCATTGTTCAATGGGAGCTTTAGTAGTGATTCTGGTTTCATCAGTTGGTGATGGATGATCTTCTTTAGTGTTGCAAGATGTTACTAGGAGGAGCTCTTAGATTCTATTGTTGCAGAAGAGTTCTTTCACGTTTGTATGGACATTATTTGGAGATGGTTATCTTCATTTGTTTGGAGATGTTTATTGGTTTAGAGTATTTTTGTTTTATGTCATGGTTTAATCTTGATACATGTTTAGAGTTTGGCATGGTACTTGTTCTCTTCAGACCATGATGTGTGTATTATTGTATGTGATCTCCTAGGAGGAGATTGTTAGATCATGTTGTCATGTTTATGTTCTTATTTCATGATTGGAGCTTTGACATTGATCTTGGTGGTTCTCTTTGTATTGGGTACATTGATCATTTTCTTGATTACTTCATAATGGTGCTATGGTGCATATGGAGTTTGGAATGGATTGGTTGGTTACAGGTAGTCACTATTCGAAATAGGATGCCATTTAAACATTATTTATTTCATGTATCTCCTAAGTCCTTGGAAAGTGTTGCACAACACTAGGATTAGAAAGAGATTAATATTTGATGAAATAATCATGTTAATTGACATTTGTAATTAATTCTAAATGTTAGGAGCAAGTGAGGGTGTCCATTTTGAGTTCCTAAATAATAGGAGCACATGGGGCACCCACATGGAAGGTGGAACTCACCTTGAGTTTGGTTAACAATTTGGAGTAAGAGATAACACTTTTGAATGCATGCAAAGATCCTAAGAGTTAGGGTTTGATGTTTACATGCATGAAGTTTAGATTAGTTCAGTTTAGTTAAGAATCAATTTAGTTTAGTTCAGTTCAGTTATGGTTCAGTTTGGTTAGTTTTAGTTGAATGCTAGTTGACTTTAGTTAACTTGGAATGCATGGCTAATGACTTGAGTTGCATGACATATAATAGGTGACTTCCTTCAATTAGCAGGGGATCACCATTCTTGCATGAATAGTGGAGAGAGATGTTTCAGTTAACAAGAAATGAGTTGGACCCAACTTGGGTGCCCAAGTTGGCTTCTTGGAATTAACTCCTTTGCATGTTGAGATATTTTAGAAGGCTAAGTTAAGTGGGACCACTCTTGGGTGACTACTTTGAGGATAGAGCCTTGAAGATATTTATAGAACAAAGGTTGAATTGCTACTTTAGTTTGGAATATCCAAATGCATGAAGATGAGGATTTGACATTGTTCTTCATGGCATAACTTTACTTGCAAGAGATAGGCATACCTTTTAGGGATAGGGCTTGAGAATTGTAATTGTAACTCATGTTGAGTTTACAAAGTTTTTTATTTCCTATATATCCCAAACAAGTTGAAGAGAGTTTGTATCAGTTTTATTATAGGTTGTGAAGAAGATTTGTTGAAGGCAGTAGAAGCATCTTAAGCAAGAATTGGAGCTATTGTAATCTACTTTAGAGATTGAATAATAGATTAATTATTCCCAAAATGGTTTCTCCATGGTACATGCTTGTGTAATATTTATAATATCTTGTCTAATTATTCTATCAACTTTTCTCTTCATTCTACAAATGATAAAATCAATTAATTAGAAAATCACCCACAAAGAATCTGTAACAAAAGAAAAGCATATTTAGATCAGCAATCATGAAGTTTTACAAAGTATTAAGCTACATCAACACCTCAATTTTCAACATTTGGTATTAGAGCTGAGGTTGGGTAGAGTTTGGGATGCCTTTCTCTTAAAACATTGAAGGTTTTTAGGCTATAGTGGGAGCTTTTACTATTTTTTGCTATTGTTTATTTTGGAAAATAAGTTTATTACAAGAGGTATATATTCTTGCTTTAGAGGATGTTTATCATGTGTCATTGAGAGCTTGGATTTACAAGTTTGGTGTGAGCTTATGACAGAAATGTGGTTTTGATTATGTGCATAATGATTCCATGGGATTGCTCAATATCATCATTCAGCGGGAGCATTTGGCAATGAAGTGGATTCTTGGTTGTAGGATAGTTTTGTTATTATGTCATGGTATACTCTTGATTAGTAGTTTAGATTTGTGGCATGGTACAAGTTATGATAATTTTGATCATGAGGAAATGTCTGAAATTCCATATGCTTTTGACAGTGATGGTTTGATGTTTATCTTGTTGCCATGTATAGCTTGGTATCACAGTTTAGTGGGAGATTTGGTAGGATATAGTGATCTTCATGAAGAGGATGGTAGTCATGATGCCATGTGTAACTTGGTACCATGGTTTAGTGGGAGTTTTTCGTAGTGACGTGGATGTATCACTGGTAAAGATATCTTCATGAGATTGGGGATATGGTTTTTTATTGGTTTAGAGTGGTTGCTATTATTCCATGGTTTACTCTTGATTCTAGATTGGAGTTTGGCATATTACATGTTCTCTTGAGACTAGGATGTATGTTATGGTGCATGTGATCTCCTAAGAGGAGATGGTTAGATCATGGATGTCATGTTTATGTTCAAGATTGGAGCTTTGACATTGATCAAGTGTGTCTAGTTCTCTTATGTATTGGGTACATTAATCATTTTCTTGATTACTTCATGATAGTGCTATGTTGCATTTGGATTTTGGCATGGATTGGTTGGTTACAGGTCCTCATGGATACTTGGAGAAATAGGTGAGGCTTGAGTTCTCTTATGGTAAGAGACATGTGTTGGAATGGTTACTAGCAAGAAAATTTTTTCCAATAGAAAAGACCGAGGAGCCTACACCTTGGTTGAACGTGAGTTCAACACACTTGTTGGTTACACATACCTTCGAAAAGGAAGTTTGGATAAGAGACTTGGGAAAGGTATTGGTTTTAATTGTAAGTAAGTTAAACTTGAATGTGATAGTTAGAGCACTATGTTTTTAGCCAAAAATAATATGTATCATGCTCATACTAAGCATGTTAATGTTAAGTATCACTTTGTGCGAGAAATGGTTAAGAATGGGAAGGTATTAATTGAGAAAGTCAACACTTTAATTAATGTTACAGATTATCTTATGAAACCAATTCGTTCAAATAAGTTCTCTTGGTTTTATTTATTTGCTTGGAGCTTCATGATTATGCAATTTGCATTTGAAGTTGGCATGGATTGATTAGTTGGTGCAGGAAGGCCATTGGCCTTAATTTCTATACTTGATTTAAATTACTATTCCTTTTTTAGAATAATTGAAATGTATAATGTCAAGTGGAAGAATGTTGGAAATAAGATGTCATTTAATTGCAATCCTAAACATTATTTATTTCATGTATCTTCTAAGTCCTTGGAAAGTGTTGCATAACACTAGGATTAGAAAGAAATTAATATTTGATGAAATAATCATGTTAATTGACATTTTTAATTAATTCTAAATGTTAGGAGCATGTGAGGGGATCCATTTTGAGTTCCTAAATAATAGGAGCACATGGGGCACCCACATTGAATGTGAAACTCACCTAGAGTTCAGTTAACTATTTGGAGTAAGAGATAACACTTCTGAATGCATGTAAAGATCCTAAGAGTTAGGGTTTAATGTTTACATGCATGAATTTTAGTTTAGTTTAGTTTAGTTCAAATTAGTTTTGTTCAGTTTAGTTCAATTCAATTCAGAATTAGTTTAGTTTAGTTTAGTTTAGTTCAGTTCAGTTATGGTTCAGTTATGTTTAGTTAGTTTTAGTTGAATTCTAGTTGACTTTAGTTAACTTGGAATGCATGGATAATGACTTGATTTGCATGACAAATAACAAGTGACTTCCTTTAGTCAACAAGGGATGACCATTCTTGCATGAATGGTAGAGAGAGATGTTTGAGTTAACAAGAAATGACTTGGACCCAAGTTGGCTTCTTGGAATTAACTCCTTTGCATGTTGAGATATTTCAGAAGGATAAGTTAAGTGGGACCACTCTTGGGTGCCTACTTTGAGGATAGAGCCTTAAAGATATTTACAAAACATAGATTGAGTTGCTACTTCAGTTTGGGATGCCTAATGCATGAAGATGCGGATTTGAAATTGTTCTTCACAACATAACTCTACTTGCAAGAGATAGGCATACCTTTTAGGGATAGGGATTGAGTATTGTAATTGTAACTCATGTTGAGTTTACAAAGTTGTTTATTACCTATATATCTCAAGCAAGTTGAAGAGAGTTTTTATTAGTTTTATTGCAAGTTGTGAAGAAGATTTGTTGAAGGTTGAAGAAGCATCACAAGCAAGAATTGGAGCTATTGTAATCTACTTCAAAGGTTGAATAATAGATTAATTCTTGGTGGAGTTTTTTTCCTAAAAGGGTTTCTCTACAGTACATGCTTGTGTAATCTTTCTAATATCCTATCTAATTCTTCTATCAAATTTTTTCTTCATTTTACAAATGATAAAATTAATTAATTAGAAAATCACCCACAAAGAATCTATAACAAAGGAAAAGCATATTTAGATCAGAAATCATAAAGTTTTACAAAGTATTAAGCTACATAAACACCTCAATTTTCAAAATTTGGTATCAGAGTTGAGGTTGGGTAGAGTTTGGGACACCTTTCTCTTAATATATTGGAGGTATTTTTGCTATAGTGGGAGATTTTACTATTTTTTGTTATTGTTGATTTTGGAAAATAAGTTTGTTACAAGAGGTATATATTCTTGCTTTAGAGGATGTTTATCATGTGTCATTGAAAACTTGGATTCACAGGTTTGGTGTGAGCTTGTGAAAAAAAATTGGTTTTGATTATGTGCATCATGATGCCATGGGATTGCTTAGTATCATGGTTCAATGGGAGCATTTGGAAATGAAGTGGATTCTTGGTTGTAGGATGGTTTTGTTATTATTGTTAACTATTGAAATTTGCACCTTGTTGAACTTGATGTTCAACAATTCCAGTGTAACATGGGAAGACCTCTAAAGTTGTGGGTCACTTAAAAACAAAGGTCAGCCTTTGGAGAAGGTCAGCTTCCTTTCGATGTCATCTAAAGCTATTGATTTTGTAAAGGAAAAGGGGGAAAGAGTGCATGAAAATGAAAACTAAACCCTATGGTGATGCACCTAAACTAAACTTGAAGACAAATTTCAGATTGTAAACACTTGTTTAAAATGATTGAAAATAAACTTTTACAACTCTTTCTTTTGATGTGCCTAGTTTGTGGTTTGGGGTGTTCCCAATGTTGGTTGAGCCCCTTTTTTTTTTGATGCTTATGGCTTAGACCTTTATTTTCTTTGGGGTTTGTCTAAGGAGTGTCTTTTTGGGGTTTCTCAATATATTTTTGGCCTAGGATCCCTATTGGGATTTTGGATTATCGACTCTGTTAAGTCTCCTTTGAATGGGTTGCTCCTATTGTGTTTCTTGTTTTCCCATGTTCTTTTTTGGAGTGGTGTGTGTGGGCCTATCCCTTTGCTTCTCTTGTTGGTTTGTCCTCTTGAGTTGTCATTGGCTTTCATGATTTTCCTTGTTGTTGGTTGGATGGATCTCTTCCTGTTTCTCTATTTTGTGTCTTCTTTTGTGGTGAAGACTACTCCTACTATGGTGGAGTCCTTGCTTTTAGAGGTAGAGGGGAAGTTTGTGGATTTGTGGAGGTGCTTCCTATGTTGTTTTCCTCTACTATGACAATAATTTTTGAGGTGGTGCACGTTCCTTTGGAGGTGGAGCTAGTTTTTGTTACAGATTGGTTGTAGTGGTGGTTAGGGTCTTCATGGCATATGTTCCTATAGAGGGGAACCTAATCCTTTTGAGGTGGAGTTTGATTTGGCTATTCATGTTTGGTGGTGCTACAAGAGGTATTCTTCTTCTTCTTTCCTAGTGAAGCTAGGTTGTGATCGTGTGAACAGTGGGTTTAAGGTCTCCATTAAAACCTAGTATGTTGTGAGGTATTTTGGTTCTTGTTATCTGGATGTAAGTGGGTTTCAGGTTCCCTTATAAACCCGGTTTGGGTTCAAGATCCCTTGTAAGAGTTGGCTTTGTTGGGTTTAAGGTTCCTATCAAAACCTTTTAATTTGTGCAGATTTGGGTAGTCTTGTTGTTATTTTGGTGATCTGCTATTGGTTCGTTGTTGGTTGTCTATGTTGTATCCATGAGCAGCTTGTTCTTCTTTGTGTTTTTTTTAGGTCCCCATTAAAACCTGTTTGTTAATGGCTTCAAGTCCATTCAAAACCTATTGTAAATGGTTTTAGGTCCATTCAAAACATGATTTTCCCCCTTAATCAAAACAAATGGAAAGAGCTAACCATCATATTATAGGTTTTAGCTATCCATTGCAGGTGATGGATGCTAGGAGATAACCATGATATGACAAGCCTTGGATTTTTCCAAAACCATGTAGGTGATAAACACTAAGAGCTACCCAATAATAGGTTGGAGTGACTTTCATTAGTAGAATGGAGGTGATAGATTTGTGGATCCATTGACTTGAATTATTCAATAGGCCATAGAAGACTTATTAATGTACTAATGTGATTGTATGTTGTTACACTTACAACTTTACCAATTATAAGCACAAGTAGTATGCAATGCTTTTCTTTTCATTTCAATTGATAATGAATTGAGAAACAAGACAAGACCGGTGGTATAATTTATGATACACCAATATTTATTTTTATGGCTAGGAGACATACTAAAAGGGTAAGTGGTAGTGAATCAAGTAATGATAAGATGTATATACTAGGGCCATATTCAATTACTATTTTAGTTGAATATTATGTATGTGTGATTCATTCACTATCTGCATATGCATATTAATGGCCTTGTGGGCTATGATTTGTTACACTTGTGCCCTTACCTATGATAACTAATGGTGGGATACTTGTGTTGTCATCACAACTAAAACTAAATTGAAAAAAAGGGATAGAACCCATAGTGTTGTACAAGATGCATTGGCATTCCTATTTTTGGTTGGGATGCTCTTTAGAGCTTATGTGTTAGTGATCTACTTGTAAAAGGGAATATGCTTGTAGTATAGTTGTGACCACATCCTTTTTATCAACTAGTCTCCATATGAACATGTGATGTTTAAGGTATTCACATTGTGTATGCATGTTCGATGCATGAGCTAGTACATTGTGTAAATATGATGTATGTACAAGTTAATCACATTGTGTATATGTGAAGTATGTGATAATTTTTTGCACTATCTATATGTGACATATATAAGCTAGTTAGTATGTGTGTGTGATATTTTTATAGGCTAGTCACAACATGTATATGTGATGTATGCATGAGCTAGTCACTATTTTTGTATATGATGTGAGTACGAGCTAGTTAAATTATGTATATGGGATGCAAGTGGGAGCTAGTCACATTTTTATATGTGTGAATGCTTGATTTAATTGCCATGTGAACATGTAATGTTTTTATGAGATAGTCCATATGCAGTTTTGTATGTGATCATGTAATAACATTAGCATTGAACTAGCATTTGATAGAAATGCATTTGATACCATGCTATAATATATAGATTAAATTTAAAACATGAAATCAATTAATAGCTTGAATTTAAAGAAAGGTCATTAATAACATCCTAGATGTGAAGATGAAAAGTATTATTAATGCACGAAATATGGAGCCTCTAATTCCTACAAAGGGATACATAGTCATGTTTCATGAATAAACCATCAAGGTTTAGATCTAGGTCTAGGGTTGACCTTGATTTGGGGGCCTACTATATTTAGTGAGTATATGAATTGTGACATAGAGTTATTGACATAACCATGGTTGGTAAGGCTAAGAAGCCAGTACTTAAAAATTGGATAAAAGATACTTGATCAATTAAGATAGGGGAGAGGACCTAGTACTAGATCATCCTAATTTTGTAGCTCTCAAAATCACTCTCAATTTTTATGGTAGCTTTTTTCGCATGATCCTGATTATAACTAAAATTTTAGATCCACATCATCAAATATATTGACACATTAATAAATTATTTTGAATAAATGACTGAGCTAGACGTCCTAGTCAACTGTCATTAGTAGGGTCGGCCCCACTCACAGTAGCGGACCTGCTTGACATCTTAATCAATAATGCCATGTTAGTAGAAATGAAGCTCCACCATCCATCCATGTCTTTTACACAAATTCATGTCCATGCCTTATTTCGTGTAGGAGGCCTCACCTCTTTAGAGCAAGGGTGCATTCCACCTTCATTTCATCATTTTTTTTTTTTGATGAATTGGCAGCTATCTATATTAATTAAAATATAAAGATACATATTCACAAAAAAATGGTGGGTAGTAGAAAGGCACACCCCAAGAGTCACATGGGAAATTCCCAAAAAATTAATAGATTACATGGGCTAAGCCTAGAAGTCCATAAATAACAAAGATAAAAAGGCTATTAAGTAGCCAGAGCAGTGCCAGCAAAGCCAGGAGGGTCTTTTCATCCAAATTTTTCCCCCATACATTAGCGGGGTCTGGAGTGACGTCAGGAGGAGGACCCCAACCATCATCAACATCTTTTTTCTCTTTATCTTCTTCCTCATGCCAGGGTGAGATTGCAAGCGCCATACGTGGGAATGCTCCACCAGTAACTAGACACCTAGAGCCAGAAGTAGGAGGATCATCAGAGGACCACCCAGAACCACCACCGCCACTCCATTGAAGCACTGCCAAAAGGCCACCATTGAGTAGCCTGCGGAGGAGAACAGTTTCGTCGAGGAGTGCAAGAATCCCTTCGAGGTGGGGGCTGGGAGAGGGGATGTACAGAGCCACTCCACTGTCGGCCCCTAGAGGGTGACCGGCTATGGGAAGAGGTGGGAAAAGCGGGGACCCGAGCAACAGTACAATAGGCATTACCCTAGTGGTTTAGGAGAACCTGGAGGTGAGCAACCTCAAGTGAAATTTTGTTAGCTTGCACTTGAACCTATAAAAACACATTAGAGAAAATCATAGCTTTAGCATATAAAGATACATGAATATCCATTTGAGAATGTGAAAAATGCAAGCATTTGTGTCCTTCCAAATATTGAAGAGAATTTCCACCCTGAAAGTGTGCCAAAGCTGGGTGAATTTTGTAGGAATTTTAGGAGAATCTCCAAGCAACACCATATGCCAAGAGAAAGGTTATGGCCAAAAGGGCCAAAAAAGGTCATGAATCCAAGTCCAAAGCTGCTGAGATCTGGGAAAAAACTAGAAAAGATGCTTAAAATTCTTAGCTTTCCCACAAAAAGGGCAGTGAGGGTCCCGGACCCCCAGGTGGATCATCGAGAGCCCACATGCAAGCCCTGGAAAAGAATACACCAGGAAAAGTGGGAAAGCTTCAACTCAACACTTGTAGACCAAGGTGTAGCAAATATTTTATGCCAGACATGAGCGGGAGATTGAAGAAGCCACCTTTGGTTTAGACTCTAAATCATTAGGAAAATGTGGTGAGAGCCACTTATAACCAAGCCAAGGCTTGTAATTCCTGAAAGGGGTGTTTGGATACCACTTCCAGTCTTTCCACCAAGGTTTGGTCCCACAAATTCCAACCTTATGAAGCATTTCAGTAGGAATGGCATTCACCAAACCATCATAAGTAGCACAGTCCTAGTTATGAATCCTGTACTAGGCACGAAAAGCATCCCATGACATTATATGCATGGTGGGTTTGGAAAAAATCTATTGCAGGGTCTGGATACCTTCTTGTGAAATCTGAGCGCCTTAAGCCCTAGCGACTTAGCCAACGGTTGACCATTGCTAGAAAATAGAGACGACCACCAAACATTGTGTTGGTTGAGAGAAATCCCATCTCGAAAACCAAAGCCAGCCCAACGGAGCCAAGTTTGACAACTTCTCAGGCCCTGCCATATGCTTTTAGCCACAAAAGTCCCAACAATCTAGACTAGCTCATTCATGAAAAGAAGGGTTTGAAAGCCAATCCCCTTCTAGGTAGGTCTATGAATAGGGAAGCTGGATTGAATACAATTCCTGAGAAGAATTTTCCAGGCCTTGTCCCTAGTAAGGGCACAAATAATCCATTTAACACACAAAGCAGTCCCTTGCCATTGAGTAGAAAGTAACCCAAGGCCTCCCAAATCTCTAGGAAGACAACAGAATTTCCAAGCCATATGATGAAACCCTCTATGATTTTTAGAGGAGGCCCAGAGAAAATCACGAAGCAGCTTCTCAAGCTTGCCATAGGTAGCTTTGGAGGGGGGCAGTAAGAAGAATAATAAACATGGGTGGCCGCTAGGATTTTGGAACACACCTGGAATTTCCCTGCTAAAGAGAGGGGCTTAGTAACCCAATAAGTAAACTTCTGCTCAACTCTGGAGAGCACAACTTGCCACAACTCAGCCTGAGATGCCTAAAAAGCAAAGGGAATGCCTAGAAATTAAAAAAATTCACTAGGCCCAATCCACTTCCAACCATATTGTTGCAGCCACTATGACGAGGGCAAGATAGATTATCGGTAACACAAAGTTTTATGCCAGTGAATGGAAGAGCCAAAGGCAAGACAGAAGGTATTAAGACACTCAAGAGCCACTACAATGGAATCTTCATCCTCTAGAAGGGTGAGGAATGAGTCATCAACAAAATGGACATTAACAAGCTAAGCCTAAGAGTTGGGTAGAGAAATTCCCTTGACTCGCCACTGGGAAACCACATTGGCCAAAAGATAACCAAAACCCTCAACTACAAGCACATATAAAGAGGGTGCCAGTGGGCACCCTTGCCTAATGGAACGAAAGAGTCCAAAGGTAGAGGATTGATGACCATTGATGGTAATACAAGTTGAGGCATCTACAAATAGCATTTAAACAAATTAAATGAAATTGGGCCCAAAACCCAAGACTTGTAGCATAGCAAGAATAAATGGCCATTCAATATGATCATAAACCTTGGAAAATTCAATCTTAATGAACACGACTTTCTGGTTTGAGTTTCTTGCCCATTCCATGCCTTCCAAAACAACAATGATATAATCCAAAATAAATCTGGATTTGATGAACCTAGTTTTTTCTAGGCACACGATCTAAGGTAGAAGATGGCAAATGTTAAGAGCCAAAGCCTTGGTGATAATCTTGTAGGAGACATTAAGAAGCGTGATAGTTCTCCAATTACAGATGTCTTTTGGGTCACCCAGTTTAGGTATGAATTTTATGTTACCTTTATTCATTAAGTTACCCAAGGAATTAGAGTGAAAAGCTTCTAAGTAAACTTGATGCAGATCATGCCCAATATCGTCCCACATGGCTTTGTAGAATTCACAAGGGAATCCATCAATTCCCAGGGCTTTGTCATTAGCCATGGAGTAAACAACCTCTTTGATATCATCAACTGATAAAAGTTGATCACAAAAAAAATTATGAGCTAAAAAAAGCTTATTTGGCACAATAGCAAGGCAATCCTGAAGGGTTTTCTTTCGCATAGGCGTGATATCCTATGCTGTGAAAACTTGCTCATAATGATGCACAAAGGCCTAGAGAATCTTAGGTAGCTCAGAGAGAACCTAAGCACCTTCTTTTATTTTTTTAATGCCCAGGGATGAGTTCCTGGCACACAAAGCCAAGAAAAACTCTTTGGAGGCACGATCACCAACTTTTAGCCTATGCAATCAGGATTTGATTTGTGCTCCTTGAGCAACATAGCTATCAAGAATTTTTTTCTTATGCCTTAGCTCTGCCACCCAGACTTGTAAGGAAGGAGAAAAGGGGTTGGCCGCCAAAGCCTCGGAGGCAGTACGGAGGTTAGCAGTTGTAGCCTCATAAGACCGCCGATGAAAAATAGCCAGCTGGCGCCCATAAATGCACAAAAATCTAGCCGTGCAGATGATAACCTTATTCCACCAAGAAATCTAGCCTGTATGATGAGCTAGCCTACAATCCAAATTTCAAACTCTATAAATGTGGGCCAGGGTAATCTTGTGATAGAGTAAAGACATGTTTAAAAAAAATTGAGTTTTACATGTACTAGGTTTCAAGTCTCCCATTCAATGCAAAAGGAAATGGGGAAATGATCTAACAAAGTCACATCCACTAACAATTTAACTAGGAGAGAAGAGTTGTCAAATGAGAAAAAAGATTGTGCCAAGATCATGGCATGATCAAGGTGCTTAAATATTTTTTCAGAACTAGCTTAGTAATTGCACCAAGTGTGCTAGAGAGAATGAGAATAGCGATGACCAATATTGGGATCAAAAAGCCCTAATTTATTGCACGTGTAAAACCATGCCTCTCTTTCCACAACTGTCCATCTAAATGGAAAAGTGTCATCTTTGTCAGATTCCATTTCTACCATATTGAAGTCCCCACAAAGTAACCAGGTAGCAATTGGTAAAGAATCAACAATCCAATGCTAGAGCAAAGAGTGTTCCACAACATCATTAGAAGCATAGACATTAATAATCCCAAAGGAATGATTATCAATGTTGAGAAGGATCCAAACGAGCCGATGAGTGGGATCAGACCTGTGGTCGACCGTAGAGGAGTGCCACTGTGGGGCCAAAAGGATAACAGCTCTGCCTCGCCCAACATCGTGGGTAGTAAAAAACATTTTACTGGTTGGCCAAATAGAATGACTAGCCATGGCAAGCAAAAAACTAGAAATTTGAACTTCTTGAAGACAAAGCACTTCAACACCAGAGTACTTACACAAGGTATCCTTGACAGAATACTTTCTAGAGAGGTCTGTCAGACCTTGAACATTCCATGAAAGGAACTTCATGAGTGAAACTCCTCCATGATTTTGAAACTCGATTCCTCTTCAGTTAGAGAAGAGAAATGATTCTATAAAAATTCTACTGGAACTGATCCAATCTAAATGGAAGGGGAGGACATCCTTCATTTTTCATAAACATATTCCCCTTCTTCCCTAAGAGAGGAAGGGCTGTGAAAACGCCTGTGAGCTCCTATCACCGAAGAAGTCGCATTCGGCTGTGAAGCCACATTTGGTTGTGTTAACATGATAGCAGCTAGCCAAGGTGTAGTCTTTGGCCTAGGCTACTGTGAAACATAATTAGCTCCAACCGGAGCTTCTTTCCCCTTCACATAAGGGTTTGAAACAACTTTCACTGGCTCAGAGGTCACATGACCCGACCCAGAACCAATGGACTTATTCTTTAGGTTCATGACCGTAGTCCATTTCACATCAAGTTTGGCAGTAGATGTAGCTTCCGAATGAGGATTTTTAACATCTCATGGCAGAGAAGGTGTACGAGGAACTACTAAAGGGAAGTCCTTTATCTTGTGGTCTGCAGACTGACACCTATAGCACGTGTTGGGCAGATAAAAATAGGTGACCTTATGGGTGTGGCAGAAAGCACCAATTTGAATATCAATGGATTCTTTTAAATCTTTGGAGAGGTCAACTTCCACACAAACCATTTTTTGGGGGTAGGCCTGTAAGAACCTATCTAGCTCAATGCAAATAACCCTCCCTAGTGAGGAGGCTATACTATTCAAAAATGGCACACAATGCAAAGGTAGACCAATTAATTCAATCCAGACTAGGACCCACAACTTGGTGTCACCTGAGACAACAAATTCATGAGTCCAAGCTTGAAAAACTAACATAGAGGACCGGACATACCAAGGCCTATGGCTTAAGATGGCCTGCACATGATTGACCTCCACAAAGTGGAACAAAAAGAAACCCTTAGTTAAGTTTTGGACCATATCAAGGTGGACCCCAGAGGGACACAAGCCTTGTTAACCCAATCTTTAAGCACACTTTCAGGGGGAATTCTCCCAAAAAAAACCCAACAAGGGTGTACTACTCAAGCCATTGATAGGCAGTATCAAAATCTGGTAAAGTTAAAACCACATCACCTAGTGAATCAGAGCACTTACCTCGTGAAAGACTTTCGGAACAAATTTTTGGGGATGTTTGTTTGGAGGAGGAGCCATTGATTATCATCGTCGAACCATTAACACCACTAAAAACTACTGGGTTAGAGTCAGTTGAAGGCATATTAAAAAAAGAAACCATAGTAAATGCAGTCGTACACACAAGAAAAGAGGGTTTTCCTATGTAGGATGCGTAGTATGACGCAAACGGGTGACCTCAGAAAACAAAAAACCCTAGCAAAACTCATACACCTTCATTCCCTCCATCATTAAATTTGGCTTTTGTTAGGTGAAATAAACACTGTTTGTAGCATTTCATCCTTTCCCCTATCCATCATTTTTTCTTCATGTTTTACTTTTCCCAACAAAAAGAATTTACAGTGCATAGAAATTCATACAGTAATGAACTGAATTACTTTGCAATTTAATCCATCATTATTTGCCTCGCTTTGGTTTAATGAGAGGACAGGAAAGCCACAAAAAAATATGTGATGATTCTTCATTATCACATCCTATTCCTTTTAACACCATCCTACAAAAGAGACAAAATCAATTCCAAAAAATCTAGATCGTCATAAATTCAATCTCCAAATCCAAAACTGAATTTGGACATAAAGTTTTCTACTCCACCAAACTATTCAGATTCTAATTGGTGGGAGTTCATTGATTTCGTAAGCCTGCTTTTGGTAATGTTCAAGTTGAGTCTTGTCTTTCCTTTTAAGAGTAATGAATACATCATCTGATTGGACCAGAGAATACGACACTTTAATTTACAGTATCTTCTTTTTATCTTATAGCAATATTATTTTCATAGAGTTTGCCACTGCAATTTACACGAATCTTAGATAATTTAACCAATGATTTTCTGAGTTATAAAATGAGTGTCACTTAATTTCATTGATCATGTGACCTGTGATGCCTAAAAAGGGGGATGAAGTCAAGGTCATGTATCAGGTGGATTTTGAAAAAATGGATAACGAATCCCTTTTGTGATATCTCCAACACAAAAATAAATTAATTAATTAAAAAAATGAATGCAAATATTTCCTTTCTTTTAAATTTCATACTTAAATTTACATAATAAAATAAATTAAAGTTTAAATAATTGTATAAAATAAAAATAAAAATCATCCAATCATTAATTCCATAAACTATTTATAAAAATCTACTTAATTTTAAAAGCCAGTCACACTTACTACTAAATGAAACCATGGTTTTACCATAGACGTATGACAAATAGATTAGTTTAACATTACTTAAGACAATTACAACAATCGTTAATTACAAAGTTGTGTTCTACACGTTCTAGTTACTTATATTCCTATGTAGACTTCCCAACTAAAAATTCAAAAATTCAAAACCATTCAAAATAGGAAACTTCTAAACTAAATCATAGAAATGCAATCAATAAAGTAAGGGAATGACATCCAACAAAACAATAGAAAATAAATCTAGGAAAATTGAAGTATACAAATAGTGTCAACATTTTTGTGTATTTATAAAAATGTTTTTAAAAGAAAATAGTTACTAAACATTGTAGATTTCATAATTTCTAATAATTTTATGACTATTAAACTTTTCATATTGTGATATACAAAAATTTAGTCATAATTTTAAAAAATATTACAAATAAATAATTGAAATTTGATGATAGCATGCAACAAAAAATATAGATGGTGAAACATAACATTATTCAATATTTGATATTTTTAATGATATTTTCATGTTATTTTTTATTTTGAAGAAATGTTTTAAGAGATGTACATAGTCATAAATGGTTGAATCTTGTAGAAATTCAAACTCAATCTTGAAGTTTTTTTCCCCTTTACATGCACACATATTCATACACTCAACATACACTATATCCTTGTATGTACACATGCCTATACATTCACCTTATTCACACATTTATAACATTAATATATTCGCCCACCTCCATATAGCCATTGGCCTCCAAAATCTAATTGTTTGAACATCTTGGGACATTCCCAAGGTTATAGGGGTGAATCCAATGTCATGAACTTCTCCCCTTCTTTTCTAAATTTCTAAATTCAAAATTGGCCTACTATCATCCCTTACCTTTGTCACTCAAATGTAGTTATGCACAATTTTGTGTGATTTGGTGTTATATGCTAGTATTTATAAAAGTAACTACTGCATTCATTCTAATACATCTAAAATTAAAAAAATTATCTCATTATGGAGCATTATAAAAATTAATAGAAACACAATTCCATCTAGTTCTTTCAAAAGAAAAATTCTACATGATACAACCCTTGCTTTCTATCTTAGATCTTTGTACACTTTCCAAGGGTTGATCTAGGAGAACTTATCTCCTTGCACTAAAATTCCAACCCTTTAAGGTATTTTTAAATAGTGTTACTCGTCATGCTTCTACAAAGAGTAGAGTAAACAAGTATTCAACGATTTAGTAGAAGATAAAATTTTATAAATTCAGATTGAGAGGACCAATCCATGACCTTGAACTTGTCCCAAACATGTAATTGTTCTCTAATTAAGCATAGTTTCAATGAGAAATATAAAATACCATTATGATAGGAATAGTACAATTCCAAACTAGAGATACAAAATATTTAAAAATCTTTATCACATGACAATAGTTCTTTAGTCAACAATTTAAGTATCCCTATCTTCTTATTTACATTCCAAAAATAAAAAGTACACTTGTAAAATTTATATTTTAAGCTATTATCAATTAACCTAGATTGATTTTTGTTTATTTATTTTTTGAGTTAGTGTAGGTTACATATTAGAAAAGCTCTATGTAAGAGTAGTATATAATATTTTTATACAATGTAATAATTTTAATAGAGATAGCCACCCAAGATCAATGAGTTTCAATGGAAACACAATAGATGTCCAAAATGAGAGAATAATTATATTCTATCGAAGGGTGAAAATATATAATATGATTATAATACAATGAGTAACCCATGTATTTATAAGCAAGGCTAAAATATAGGACAATATTAAATATTATGACATATTTTTTAATCTTATGACTTGAGACACAAAAAAAATTCTCTAAGAATACATTAATTAAACTTAAGTTATTACATAATAAAATAAGCTAGGAGTAAAACTATTAGTGTATACTTAATAGTTTGCATACACATAGGATGATAAGCCTACTTACACATTCATTGTGGACAGAGTGAGTCATTGGCATTATTAACATTTGTTGCTCGACTGGTTTGGAGACTGGAGAGATGTCGATTGTCTTCACCACCTCATGCTTTCCTAATCTCCTTTGTATACATCTCCTTATCTATCTAATATACAGGTTGAGTTTGTGCATTTTGTCTTCACTGTGATTGTTGCTAATATCTATGTTTCACTATTTCTTTTGATATCAGTGTAGAACAGAGAGATCTCAGGCCGTAAGGTAAAACTATTTAGTTGCATACTATTTATTTAATTTTCTATGCATTTTTCAATTCACAGGAAAGAAAAATCAACACAACTTGGTCAATTGGAGGCATGCTTTTCTTTTTTGGAGGAAAGAACGGGTTTGTGAGGTCGCGGGAGCACTGTTTGAGGAAAAAAAAATTACTGAATCTACACGGCTTTGCTTCACAGCCGCATTGATGTCATCCCCTCGTTCCCCATCATCCAAATTGTCAAAGTGCCTTCTACATCACGTTTATTCTAACTCAGGCTCAAAAGAGTGATCTAGCGTTTATATTTTCTTTTGTGCTATTTTTTTGTTTGACATCTGGAGGCCACGATTTTAATTGTGGGTTGATTTTCTATGTAAAGGGTGATTTTTAGAGCTTGTCTACTCAGTTAGGCCATGGTATTACTATTGAATGTTGTGTTTTTTTTACCTCTATGAGGCATGTGCAGAAGGTGGCTTTAGTGGTGGTGATAGCAGACCCCACCCTTAAAAGAGACCTTTCTTGGTGTGAGTTCAGTGTTTAGTTGGTTGTGGGATATTTGATTGTGGAGCACACTTTCTTTTTGGGTGGCCTTTCCTATTTTGGGTGTACCTTCATATTCCTATTGATGGCTTTAGTGAATATGACATAGTATCATTTCCCTGGATTCAGAACCACAAAGCCTGGCATCAGAGTGTGACTCAATTCACTTACAAAAGTCTAGTAAATATGTAGAGGATCAGGGAAAATTTTAGTGGTGAATCTTCGCCAATTAGCGAATTCTAGGAATCAGCCAAGTCAAAATTGGTGAATTTCTCGCACCCATTAGGGTGTCCAAATCACCCAGATTTTTGAACTATAGGTCCAATGCATGTCCATTCACCAATGAGTTTTTTTATGAGGCATATTTCAGCAAGAAATTTTCCATTGTCAAACTACGCATTTCTATTGGACTTGTTGGGACTGTAAATTTCTTCCTAATTTCACAAATTTTCATCCCCCTGAGTTCCCATATGAGTCCTTATCATAGGCACATCTTCCCTTCCATCATGACATTCAGCTTACATTTTGCATACTTTATCCCGTGTTTCCATCAGACTGCATTTTTTATATTTTTGTTTCTATCGGTGTGATAGTATTAAGGTTTCCCCGATCCATTCTTTTGCTTGTAAACGTTTGTGTTGCCTATCGGCAAGACGTTTCCTATGTGACAATGATTGAAGTTTATTCACTGGCAATTATCGGCAAGACACTTCTTTTGTTTCAGTGAAAAAACAGATTCATATCGGCATAAGTCATACCATCGATATATGGTCATAGCGAATTTATTGTGTCTTACCGATTAGCTCATATGGGTTTTCTTCGGCCAGAGTCGTGGTATTCGAGATTGGGTCTTGGCGATATCTTATTGTCTTGCTAACCTGAGGTTGCAGATTTGTCTTATCAGCATAAGTTAAGATCTTTAGTGGAGTGTCATAATGATTCTGTGGTGTCACACCGACTTGTGCAAGAAGCTTTCGGTAAGAGTTGAAGTTTGCAGTAGGAGGACATAGCAATGTGTATTTATCTCACTGACGGGTTACTAAAGGTTTCTATCGAATGGATTTCGGTGAGAGTTTTGTGTTGTCTTGGTGAACAAGTATAAGCTCGGGGGTTTCGATATAACAATATACTCTACGTGACATCTCACCGAGGGTTGGATGTTATAGCGACATACATGGGGCAGATAGGCTTGTCGGTGAGAAGGGACTTATGTCATAGTGACTGTTATGTTTTGTATAGACTTTCGCTATAACTCGGTAATCTCTATAACCTCTCCCCGACTTTGAAAGTCATAGTGAAGCGGATCAAATGAAATATGCTTATCGGAAAGAGTAAAAATTTGTCACAGTGACTCAGGGATGGTTGAAGACTTTCGGTATGACTCGAAGTATTCTATGAGAGGTCTCCCCTATAAATGGAGGTTACAGTGATAGTGGATCAAACAAGGGTTCATTTTGAGCTATAGCGAAACATAAAGAGGACAAATGGATACTTCTTGACTTTGGTGTAGGGAACAGATGGTCACGACGAAAGCGAATAACACAAAGAATAGAGGAACACGAGTAGACAGTGATAAACGATTGAATTTCCTTCAGCATACTATTGGATTGTCCTGCGACTGGTTCACTAGCTATTAACAATTTTCAAATGTTGAGGGCCAACATATGAAGATTTCTAAATACTGTTGGAAGCCAACATGACTGAGCCTAATTTCTATGGTGGCCGACATGATTTGGAAGTGATTTGTTTCCTGATTGCTGGTGTATATATGCACCCCGATTGTAATTGATTATGATGAAATTTTAGATCATATACAATAGATTAGGAATGGATATATTAGAATAGATTTCTCTTATCAGAGACTATGTGCATGTTTTAAAATGGCGAATTAAATGAAAATCAGCTGGTGGCAGGTTATTTTTGGTGTCAATTATATGTTGAGTTTATTGAGAAGTATTGCTAAGTTGTCTCCATGTTGATTCTTTCTGGTTGTTTAAATTGAAGTAACAAGCTTATTTTTAGTTTATCAGCGCACATTTGTTGTATCTGTGTGATTAATTGACTGGTTCTCTCAAGTAGAGATTAAATCCTTTTCGTTGATCACAGTAATCAGGAAGATTCATCTGGATTATTAAAGTAGAGCTTATTAGTTATAATCGTGCATTGTTTATAAAAGTTAACAACAGATCATATGCCTGCAATTTGATTTTTTGCAGAATAAGTTGCCCACTTATGTTTCATTTGACTCTGCATACCCAACAAGGCACTGGTCTCTACATTTCATCATTTGATTCATTCAGTTTCTTTACATTTGTTCATTAAACATTTTAGGATTTAGATCAGAAGATTGCTATCAAGTTTGATTTCATTTGTTCACTGTCATCTGCCATTGTGGACAAAGCATTTCAGAAGGATAATCATAAGATAAGTCTGCTCAATTCATAAAGTACACTTGCCTAGGTCTAGCAGCACCTGAAGAGTAGAAGGTTGAAAGCTTTTGACCTTGTCTGTTACCCTAAAGCATATCAAGAGATTGGCATCCTCTTGAGGCATTTCGCTTAAGTTTTTGAGGGCTAACAAATTGGCGACTTTGTTGGGGATAACATCAGAAAGTTCATTTGAAGACCATCACATAGAGTCAATGAAGAAAAGGTTATAATTTGAGAAGATTTAGAAAGGGTGATTCCGCTGGGAAGAAGATCAGAAAAGAATCATTTTCCTACTTTTGAAAAAGTAGGTGGCGACTCTGAAAAAACTTGATGAAGAATGGAATTTGTGTATGGAACGAATGAGTACACAAATGCAGGCAGGCATTGGATTCCTCAAATGCCTAATAGTACAATTCAAAATTTTCACAATGGAGGTAATGCATATCATGCACAAAAAAATATATACTCACCACAACCACCTCATGGTCAATAGTATATGCCACAGTACTAGCATCAGTACCCACCTAGCGCCCCCCCTCATCATTACACAACAATGTTCAGATAGTTTGATTTTGCAGGGATTCAATTATCCCCTTATCCAATGGATGGTAGTTTGAGGGGTATGGTTCCTAAGTTTATAGGAAGTAATGTGATTATTGTTGAGGAGCATTTAAGAAGTTTCAATGCTTTCATCCAAGATTTGGGTGTGCCATATGAAGATGTATGCATGAGGCTATTCATGATATCACTTGTTGAAGACACTAGGGATTGGTTCAATAGCTTGCCAGTAGTCTCTATTGATTCTCTCCAAGGGTTTCAGGATCAATTCCTTGAGCAATATGGGAATCCAAGTGCACCAGATGATGCTCTTCATGAATTAGTATGGATTCAGAAGGATTGAAATTACACCATTTATGATTTTAATAAGAGATTCAATAAGTTGCAGAATAAAATACCTCCTGGATCAAAGTTTCTAGATTATGTAGCACTGAGTGTTTATTTGAATGCTTTTGATCCTAAAACAGGGTATGAACTGAGAAATAGATTCCCAAGAGATTTGGCTAAAGCTCAGAAGGTGGCACAGACAATTGAAAACAATAGGAGGGTTGCAGGGATAATTGATAAAAGAGACAATCCTAGGGTTCATCAGCAAGGCAGTAATTATCAGTGCAAATAGGAGAATACTTATAGAAATGAAAGGCCGAGGTTGCATGACATGCCTTATAATACAGACTAGAAGGATGAGAAACTTATAATAGCTAGGCCTAGAAACAAAGATGCTCTTGATCCATTGAGCAAGAGGGGAACCTACATGGTAAGTAACAATTACTTCTGTGAATTTTGTGATAAGCCAAATTCTCCAGATCATTGTGTAGTAGCCCAAAGAATGCAGGAAGAGGGAATGTTGATAGGAAACAATAGAGAAGATCATACAATATACTTGACTTCAAATAACTTTCACTGTGTTGTGGAAAGGAACTCACCTTCAAAGAATGAAGGTTATCAGCATGATGTTTCAAGTCAGAAATACAATGTCCATATGGCTAAACAGCAGGTCCTTTCTGACTATGAAGAAGATTATATAGAGCCACATTCTATTGAGGTGTCTGCTCAATACAGCTATGAAGACACATTTGATGAAGAAGAGGTTTGAATATCTGAAAATGATTTCCAAATTTTTTCAAACCCATTGTATAATGAAGAGTTAAATGAAGATCAGATGATATTATGCAAAGGTATGCCCATAAACAAACTTCAGGTATTTTCAAATCCACTTTATGAAAGAGAGGAGATGATTTCAAACAAGAAAAATGATGAAATAAATAACTACGCTAGTAATGTTTCTGATTTTTTCTCTGATGATCTTGGACTTCTTTTTTATGATGAAAAAAGTGAAGAATGCAACTATAGTATTGAAAATTCCGAGACTTGTTCGCTTAGCAGTGAACAAGTTTCAAATTTGTTAACCCCTAAATGCCAGGGTTATGCACAGGAAGATGATCATGAAGTTTTGTGTCTAGCTTGTAACATTTGTTTTGACAGTGAAAGATCTTTGTGTAAAGATTCTTATGACACCCTATGTATCTCCTAGAATGATGGTGAAACCTTTGGTGTTGATCAAAAGTCTGTTTCCATTCAGGATGAGGTATGTGATTTTGAAATTTCTAATTCATGTGAAGAAGACATTTGTTTGCATACCAAGGATGATAGAAGTCCAGATTTTGTTGGTTCACATATGCATGATATGGAGGATATGAGTCATGATCCAATGTTGTCTCTGAATAGAGATACTGATGAGATGCAAAAGGTTTCTGACTTGTTTTCCTCAAACAACAATGATATGACATAGTTTTTTGTTTTTCAAGAGAAGCACATTGATTGTGAAATTTTTATACAGCTAGGAGAATGTTTCATAATACACAACAGTGAGAAAGATAATGAGGAATTTTGCATTGAATATGTGTATATTTTGTATGTTGGAGATAATAGGGGCTTGTCCCACGCTGATAAAGAATTTGAACTGCAGGATGGTATAGGGATTTTGGGCCAAGCTGAGCATAGTGATTCTCTAAAAACTTTCAGTATTAGGGTAGATTGCTTGAATGTCTACAAGAAGAATCTGATGAACTCAAGACAAAACTAGGTATTTGATAGGGGAAAGTATAGTTTGAGTTTCAAATCGTAACAGCTCAAGACAGGTGAAGTTGAAACATAGAGGATTAAGGGTTGCCAGTGCATGGATAACTCTTGCTTTCCCTCTTTAATTTTTTTTCCATGCACAGTAGTTTAGGGTTTTGGTTCACTTTCATTTTGCATCCATCTCCATTTTGCATTCACCTCCATTTCCATTCATTCCTTTGATGCTCACTAGTTCATCATTTTGTGTCTGGTCTACTCACCCAAAGATCTGAATCCTTGCAATGATCTGACTATCATTTATCCCCAAACGGAGCCACTGTTGGGACTATAAATTTATGCCTAATTTCACAAATTTTCATCCCCCTGAGTTCCCATATGAGTCCTTATCATAGGCACATCTTCCCTTCCATCATTGAATTCGGCTTACATTTTGCATACTTTATCTCGTGTTTCCATCAGACTGCATTTTTCATATTTTTTTTTCTATTGGTGTGACAGTATTAAGGATTCCCAAATCCATTCATTTGCTTGTAAATGTCTATGTTGCCTATCGGCAAGACGTTTCCTATGTCACAGTGATTGAAGTTTATTCACTGGCAATTATCGGCAAGACACTTCTTTTGTTTCAATGACAAAAAAGATTCATATCGGCATAAGTCATACCATCGATATATGGTCATAGCAAATTTATTGTGTCTTACCGATTAGCTCATATGGGTTTTCTTCGGCCAGAGTCGTGGGATTCGGGATTGGGTCTTGGTGATATCTTATTGTCTCACTGACCTAAGGTTGCAAATTTGTCTTATCGGCATAAGTTAAGATCTTCGATGGAGTGTCATAACGATTCTGTGGTGTCACACCGACTTGTGTAAGAAGCTTTCAGTAAGAGTTGAAGTTTGTAGTAGGAGGAAATAGCAATGTGTATTTATCTCACTGACAGGTTACTAAAGGTTTCTATCGAATGGCTTTCTTCGGCCAGAGTCGTGGTATTCGGGATTGGGTCTTGGCGATATCTTATTGTCTCACCGACCTGAGGTTGCAGATTTGTCTTATCAGCATAAGTTAAGATCTTCGGTGGAGTGTCATAACAATTTTGTGGTGTCACACCGACTTGTGTAAGAAGCTTTCAGTAAGAGTTGAAGGCAGGAGGACATAGCGATGTGTATTTATCTCACCGACAGGTTACTAAAGGTTTCTATCAAATGGCTTTCGGCGAGAGTTTTGTGTTGTCTTGGCGAACAGGTATAAGCTCGGGGCTTTCGGTATAACAATATACTCTACGTGACGTCTCACCAAGGTTTGGATGTTATAGCAACATACATGGGGCAGATAGGCTTGTCAGCGAGAAGGGACTTATGTCACAATGACTGTTATGTTTCGTATGGACTTTCGCTATAACTCGGTAATCTCTATAACCTCTCCCCAACTTTGAAAGTCATAGCGAAGCAGATCAAACGAAATATGCTTATCGGAAAGAGTAAAAATTTGTCACAGTAACTCAAGGATGGTTGAAGACTTTCGGTATGACTCGAAGTATTCTATGAGAGGTCTCCCCGATAGATGGAGGTTACAGCGATAGTGGATCAAACAGAGGTTCATTTCGAGCTATAGCAAAACATAAAGAGGACAAATGGATACTTCTTGACTTCAGCATAGCGAACAAATGGTCATGGTGAAAGCAAATAACACAAAGAACAGAGGAACATGGGCAGACAACGATAAACCTTTGAATTGCCTTCAGCATACTGTTGGATTGTCCTGGCAACTGGTTCACTAGCGATTAACAATTTTCAAATGTTGAGGGCCAACATATGAAGATTTCTAAATACTATTGGAAGCCGACATGATTGAGCCCAATTTCTATGGTGGCCGACATGATTTGGAAGTGATTTGTTTCCTGATTGCTAGTGTTTATATGCACCCCGATTGTAATTGATTATGATGAGATTTTAGATCATATACAATAGATTAGGAATGGCTATATTAGAATAGATTTCTCTTATCAGAGACTATGTGCATGTTTTAAGATGGCGAATTCAATGAAAATCAGCTAGTGGCAGGTTATTTTTGGTGTTAATTGTATGTTGAGTTTATTGAGAAGTATTGCTAAGCTGTCTCCATGTTAATTCTTTCTGGTTGTTTAAATTGAAGTAACAAGTTTATTTTCAGTTTATCAGTGCACATTTGTTGTATTTGTGTGATTAATTGACTGGTTCTCTCAAGTAGAGATTAAATCCTTTTCGTTGATCACAGTAATCAGGAAGATTCATCTGGATTATTAAAGTAGAGCTTATTAGTTATAATCCTGCATTGTTTATACAAGTTATGAATAGATCATATGCCTGCAATTTGATTTTTTACAGAATAAGTTGCCCACTTCTATTTCATTTGACTCTGCATACCCAACAAGGCACTTGTCTCTGCATTTCATCATTTGATTCATTCAGTTTCTTTACATCTATTCATTAAACATTTTAGGATTTAGATCAGAAGATTGCTATCAAGTTTGATTTCATTTGTTCACTGTCATCTGCCATTGTGGACAAAGCATTTCAAAAGGATAATCATAAGATAATTCTACTCAATTCAGAAAGGTACACCCGCCTAGGTCTAGTAGCACCTGAAGAGTAGGTTGAAAGATTTTGACCTTGTCTGTTACCCTAAAGTGTATCAAGAGATTGGCAGCCTCTTGAGGCATTTCGCCTATGTTTTTGAGAGCTAACAGGACTGACTAATATTTTGGCCTGGAATCCTAAAAAAATTAATAAAACACCTACATATTCGCTAATACTATTAAAACAACATTATATCAAGACCCATTTCACCAATTAAAATTTACAAATAGTTGCTTGTGAAGACCTATTTCGCCAATTAAAATTTATAAATAATTTCTTATGAGGATCTATTTTGCCAATAACATTAAAAGATAATTACATTTGAGGACCCATTTTGCCTTGAAAATTACAACGTATCATTATATAAGCACAAAAGATTCACCAAATTTTTAATATACCATTTAAAAATCGCATGGAATTCGCCAAATATGGAATCATGGATTGATATAAATACAATCAAAAGTATCATTTATTCTTACACATTTTGTTCGGTTCTAAGGTTCTACTTCTCGATTCAGAAGTTAGCAAAAGCTAAAACCTTAGAATTAAAGGTGAGTTATCATTTTTTATAGTGTTATTAGTTCTAATAATAATAAGTTTTCATTATCTATTTTCCATTCTTGCTTCAGTCTTAAAGATGATATTGAGTAGGGAATGGGATCTATATTATTATTCTCTATCCTTAAACAAGAAGACATTTTTCCCAATTTTTATTCAAAATTTTGAAGTGAGATGAATATGTCAAGCAAATCAAAGATCAATATGTTGAGTGACTCGAGCAGTAAGGGTAAGCCTCCCACCACTCCTCAAACTCCTGTCATTCCTTAGGGTGGTAAAGAGACTCTTGATTCTCCTCAAGCTCCTTAGTGTGGTGAAGAGACTCCTGTCGCTCCTTAGGGTGGTGAAGAGATTGGGAGGCCATCAAAACACAAAAAAATTAGACGTACCATACAATATTACTTTGGAATTTCCAAAGCTTATGATCCATTAGGGAAAGATGGAACTACATCATCAACTCTTCCACCAAATATTGGTAGCATTCACAATACCTCATTGCCACCAGAAGGTCAAGTTGAGATTGTCATTGATGTAAATCAAAATGTATCAAATAAGGATGGTAATATTGTAGAAGATGTTCCAAGGGATATCGTGGGCCCATTAGCCAGAATGAGATAATTGAATTGGATGAGGATGATGATGTTGGTATCAAGAAAAGAAGCAAATAAAAAGTGGGGCATGAGTGGGAAATGATAAGGAATTTTCAACTTGGTTGGTTGTCAAAGCACCCATTCATGGTAATAGGGGGGATTGACAATGCAAATGATATTGAAAAGGTAAAAAATTCAAAATGTAATATTTGTAGTTGGAAATGTGGAAGAGCCAAGATGTTGCAACTAAAGATTGACACTATAGAAAAGCATATAAGTAAATTTTATGAAAAACAAATCATAGACGGAAAGGAACAATCAGTTGTACAATGGAAATCAAAGGAAGAATTTCTTCATGTTAGGTATGCTAGGGATTATGAAGAGCATGAAAATATAATGTTGAACATTGTTGCATATAAAGGTACACTTGAGGCTCAATTTGGAAAAGCAATGGAAGCAAAAAATATGTCAAAAACTATTAAGATGGGCGTTGTTTTTCATATTTTTTCCAAAGGGCATCCTATGACAGACTACCTAGAATATTCTAGTTTATTATCTTTTTTGAATGTTCCTCACTATCCCTTGTCACATTGGTTCGTAAATGTTGGATGGGAATGAGAAAATTGTCTTGCTACAGTTGAAAAGGAAGATTTAAAGGAGAAAGTAAAAGAGTCAAATTCCATTGCATTATTTTTAGATGAAGTTACTACGGTAGACAATACTTCTTGGGTCTATATGCATTTGTATACTGTAGAAAAACATGTTCGCCAAGCTCATCTTCTCTATGTTCATAAAATGAAGGATAGTTTAACATCACAAAATAAATTTGAATTAGTCAAGAAATCTTTGAATGAAATTGCAGGTATGGATGAGTTGACAATTGCCAAAAAGTTGATGTATGTAGGAGTTGATAGAGCTACAGTGATGCAAGGTCAAAGGACCGGTGTTTGCACAAAGTTACAAACTACTTGTGCACCATACATGGTTGGAATTCATTGCATGGCCCACAAAATGAATTTAGCATTCAAGATTGTAAGCAAGTTTCCTACAGTATCAAAAGTTGAAAATCTAGTCCACGAGATCCATGCATACTTCTGTCGAAGTCCCAAATGTTTCACATAATTTCAAAATTTTGCTGAGGGAATAACACCAAGAAATAACCTTCTTAAGGATGTCAATACTAGATGGATCTCCCTACATGGAATAGCACAATGAGTTCTTTCAGAATATCAATCCTTGATTGGAGTGATGTAGGAGCATCGCAACATAGTAGACAAAGCTCCTAACCTCTTACATAGGTTAAGCAATATAGAGACACTCTTGACTTTAGCTAGTCTTCTCCCCATGATGGATGAGATGAACAATCTTGTAAAAAAATCCCAAGACAGAACTATGTATATTAATGAATATTCCAATCTACGTAAACCTACATGCTTGTCCCTCAATCATCTATATCTAGAGCTAACACAAGATGGACCAAATTATTTCATGTGGCAAAAAATTATTGATTTGAATAATCTTGATAATTAATTATTGTTTAATGCAAGAAGACACTTATGCATATGGGTACATGGATATGAGATACCAATGTATCATTGTAAGATATCCAAGTGCTCTATTATACAAGTAGCTATAAAGGAGGAATATTTTAAAGGAATTGTTAAATCTATTGGTGATAATTTGAAGGAAATTGCAAAATCTCTTTCCTTAGAGATATGTGAAAGATTCCCTTGACATGAAATACTTGAAGCCATGGGTATTGTGTGTCCTCAATTTTGGGAAAATTGAGAGAACCCAAAATATTTTCATGATCAAGTAAAAATCTTGATTGAACAATTTTCAAAAAGTGTAACATACGATGAGAAAAAATAGAAGGAATTTTAAATGAAGCTAAGCTTAGAAAACAATTTGGGAGATTTGCAACAGCTATGAGGGACCATATACATCTATGGGAAAGGAGAAGGCCTTTGAACTAAGATCAATAAAAAAGGTTTGGACAAACTTAGGTTAGAGTGAAATATTGTGTGGTTCAATATCAGAATATTTCAAACTTGTTGATTTAAGTACACTGGGGTTTTTGAAATCTATGTTAAGAAACAAACTAAACAGGAATTTGGAAAATTGCTTGAGGTTGAAAGGAACTATGAATAATGTCTCTAATTTTCCTTTTGAAAGGGAACTCACAATTTGGAGGTCCACATGTGAAAGAAGAAGGTCTGGGTTGTGTAACACTCCAATTCCAAATGCGGGTACTAGTGGCAGTGGTAGATGTAGTGGCAGTGCGACTGGGACAAATGAAATTGACACAAATCACACAATGAATGTTGAATTTGAGACACAGGCCGAAGAAAATGAAGAGCAGACTTGGAATCAAATTCAAGATGACTCTTTTACTTTATCTGATGATGAATGTTAGTTTGAGGACCCTAACTCCATTTGGGAAATGGAAGAGAATTAGCAACTTTTAGGTATTTATACTATACTTCACGGATCATTTTCCATTGTTCCATACTATAGTTGATGATATTTTATATTGTATTCAATGAAATTGTGAATCATTGCACTTCATGATATTTTATTTTATATTGCACTTCATGAATCATATTCCAAATTCAAACTGTAGTTGCTATTTTATGTTGTATTCCATGAAATTGTGATATTTTATATTTTATATTAGTCTGTAAATAGCATTCAATGAGGTGTCAGATGACGGCGCCTTTGAAAGGAAAGATAAGTCTATAATGTCACGTGGTCACTGAAACTTGGAACCTTAGAACTAAATTCTGAAGTTTCAAAGTTTTTGAAATCTTTGACCCACTGGCACCAACTAGAAAGATGACCAAGAAAGACGTGCAACTCAACAAAGTGAACCATCAACCAAGTCAAGGAATCAGGAAGTTATGAAAAGTTAGAACTCTGTGACAAGGTTATAAAACTATGAGGATTAGCGACTAAGCTTGTTTTTCTCCCTTATTTTGAGTCTATCGTCTCTCCAGCTATAACATTTTACATGAATTATTAATGAAATCTGATCAATGATCTTTCATTAATTTTTTTGTCATTAATATTATGTAATATAGCATTGATGTTTGTTTTAATTTTGGCTTTGGTTTAATCAACCAGTTAAAGTACCTTGACTAAATCATTAAAGCATGAATTCATATAATTTTTTAGTGGATCTGCTAACTAGTCATGGAGATTGAGTATTGAGTTTGAATTGTAATGCAATTTCACTAAGATTATGGATGCCTGGAATTAAAATCACCTTATAGTTCATATTTTAATTTTTTTTAAAGTAAAACTTGAGCATGTACTCAGCGATTCATCATTCAAATTAATGCTTATTAGATTAATAACATATTAACAATAGTATTAGTAGCATATACAACAATGAATATCAATAATCTTTTAAAGTGTATCTAGAAATTGAAACCACTACCAGACTTTTTCTTCAAATGATATAATAAATAATATAGATAATTGAACATCAACACATTATTGAAGTCTAAATTTGAGCTTTTAAATTGATTATCACATGAAGGAATACATAGAGGAATTGGTAATGCAAAATGTTTCTCAAAGACAACTCTGTACAGAGCTGAGTTGGAACTTGGAAACTCATATTATCAAAAATTAAATCACTGCATCACCTTTTCTAGCAACTTCCACTCTTCAAGTGTTGGAATTGTCATTTGTTCTAACTGATGTTGTTTGACTTGAATATTTTTTAACAATTCATGATTCAAATTGGAACCTATCTTTGATTCTTCAGTCAATTTTGCATTCAAGGTTAGTAATGGTTTGATGGAATCCAAATAGGTCACCACATCTGGGTTATAAGGAAACTGGTCCAAATCAATCTTCCTTACATCCTCCATCCTCTTTTTGAAATCATTCTTTCTAATAAATTGCTCATTTTTGTCTAAAGCCTCTAGCAAACAAAGCTCTATGAAGTTCCTTACCTATTCATTCACCTTCATCTTGTCTGCAACCAAATGCAAATATTCCTTTGTTTCACACATTCTCCAAGACTTTTCAATGATAGATGATAACACCATTGATGTAGCAAGCCAATTAGTAATCACTTTTGATTTCAAAACATTGTCATTTGCTTTGTAGACTGTTTGTTGAATTTTATTTGTTGATTTATATAATGCTAGCACATTTTTGTTGTTCATTAAATATTTGTTGAGCTTATTATTATGTTGTTTGATAGCATCAATCAATTGAAAAATGTCACACAAATTATCAATCCCCTGCATTATTTCATCCCAAATCTTTAGTTTCATATGCCTCATTGTTTCTCTACAAAATGCAGATAACTTATTTTGACAAGACTTAATTTCATTTTTTGCTTCCATCAGCTCTGCCTCTAGTCTTTCATTTCTTTTTCTCTCCATTTTTTGTTCCCACTATGCATTTCCATTTATAATGCTTAGTCTTAATTTTTTTGAAGTGTATTTTTCCTCATCATATTTCTTATTGCTCTCATCTAGCCTTTGCTTCAGTTCATTCATTGTAGTCTCATTCTTCTAATCCTCTTTGCTTGTTGGTGTAGAGGCAGATTTTTTAATTCTTTTTTCTAATTCATTGCTCTTTTTATCTGTTGCTTTCCTCTTTACTTTCTCATTTGCTAGGTCTGCCTATAAGTTTTCAATTTGAGTTTGTAACCTTTTTTCTCTCTATCTTTCTTTAGCAATGATGTGTACACCAATTCATTGTTCTTCTTTGATAAATTAATTTTGTTAGTACTTTTGAGTCCAAAAAAATCCAATTGAAAATTTTTCACCTCGAATTCAGATGGAGCCATCTGATTTGTTGTTTTGTTTTAAACTATGGGAACAAGAATTTTGTACTCCATGATTTCTTTACTTGTGCCAAATGTGGGTAATACCATGGTTGTTGCAGGCACTAAAGTTAGAGTAGACACACTCTCCATCGGTTGCTTCTTTTCTTTTTTATTCAATTCTGATTTCTTTTTAAACTCTTCAATGTAATCAAAACCTGGGGATGCAGGAACAATAGAATGCTTGAATGGAAAAGGAATAAGAGTACTTGCAGTTGCTAATGATGTCATAGAGAGACTAACTAGAATTGGGGGAGTGCCTAGAAATAACTCCTTTGTGGTGGATCCACTAGTAGTGTGACTTGGAGTTGGACCTATCAAAATTGTTTGCCTCTTCTATATGCCTTCATCACCTAGTGTTTTTGTGGTATATTGTGTTGTTGTCCTCTTGTGTGTAATTATTTGTTGTAGCACATTTTGACCACTACTAGTACTACTACCCATACCATTTCCCCCATAGGCGATGCTAGTTGGACTAAGCCCTCCACCATGGGCATGTCCTAGTTGTGATTGTGTCTGACCATGAGGATGAGGATTTGAAGCTCTAACAAATTGGCATGTATGCCCTAGGTCTACTTTTTCATATCCAACCCTAAGGCAAAATTTATCAACTAGTTTTCTATGCTCTACATCTGTTACCATCTAAGGGCCTTGTCTTTGGGACCCCAAAGGGGCACCTTCATAACCCATTTTTTTAGCTATGGCTACTCTTGTATTAAATGTTTCTTTTGTGGCCTCACTTAAACCAAGTTTGAAAGTGACATGGCTTTCTTCTTCCCTGTCATCATTAGATTCATCATCACTTTCTTCATCTTCTCATTCATTTGGATGCTCTATATTCCATAATTTGTTAAACTCAAGATCTTCTTCATTATCTCCATACTTTGCAAGAGCTCTTGGATCACCTAACTCCTTCCTCATAGACCAAAAGGTAGTAATTTTTTATCGTGGCCAATTTTTTTCTATAACTTCCTTCTCTAGAGAATCCAGTATTTTTACTCTACTAGATGGTTTATGAATTTTTTCATAAAAATTGTTGTACCTCTTAATTTTCTTTCGATGCAATGCCATATTTTTTGCTAACAATTGTTCAAAAGAAATACCATTTTGAGAAACACTTTTCTCCATTGATACTTTTACCTCATCCCAAGAATCCTTGTTTCTCAAGTTTTTAAGCAAGGGTTTACTTTAATGTTGAATTCTACTTCCAACATTCTTATTGAGCACAATCATTGATTTAATGGTGTCACATGGATCATACTACCAGTCATAAGTAGCATCAAAATAAATAAAAAATCAAAAGATCATGTGCCACACTAAATTCTTTTCTCTCGAATGTAATCCCTCCACATGAAAAAGGTAAAGAAGGAAATAAGGTCTTATTCCCCTGACCGCTAAAGTGTCTTTCATCAATACTCTACATCTACTTTACATATTCCAAAGAAAAAACCCTTTTTGTCACATGTATTGGAAGTTTGTATGGTTGTACTTACGATCCATAAAATAGTAGCACAATATATTCTTCCATTAAGTACCAATCAACCAATTGTGTTTCTTTTCCTAGTTGAATGCAGTTTCTACATGACATAGGAAATCTAGGCATTGGAGTATTTGTAATTGCTTGATGCAATGAAGCCAAAAAGTAGTCTACAAAATTACTGTAGTTCCTTCAAAAATCATGCATCCTTATCACAGCGGTCCATTCATATATTGGAGCCATTTTATTTTCCTTGGCATTACTATAGGGCTGAATCTGAAGCTTGTTGGTCTAAAACATTCCTCTAAATTTGAATAGAAAAAGATAGCACAAGTAGATTGTGAACCTAAATGTCTTGGCGGAACCTCCTTTAATCATTAAAAATTGTTTATGCATGGATTCTAAAATGTTCCCAATAAAATTATATTTGACATGTCGAACATGATAATGGATATTATATACCATTTCAAGGAGGCTTGCACCCACTTCCAAATTGCTATCCAATCTGAGGAAAAATGCTAGCATGGAAATAGTATCCTAAACCCATGGTTTAAAAAAATCCAAATCATAAGGAGGCTTATGATCGCATTTCAATTTGTTTCTATCCTGAACTATTCTATTTAAGAAAGAATTTTTCTCCATTTCATCCACTACTTCATAATCACTAGCAAGCTTTTCTAGATCAATGTGGACATTTCCAAATTATTTGGTTGTAAACCCAAAGGCCAACACTTTCCAAAGTTCTTCTATATTAATGGATAACAATTCTTCTTTGCTATCTTTATTAATAATTTCTCTTTTGTTATCATCATAATTTAGGGCATAGACCATGATAAATTTTGGGCAAGGGAAAACCTCATGTAACATCATGTGCCCTAATCTAGTTACCCATGGTGCACTGATACTATTAACTTGCATTTGATTTGAAACCTTATTCTTAGATGAAAATCTAAGTTCTAAGGTACGCCTACCATAGGTTTCAGGATCATAAATATCATGGTATTCATCAATGAAACCTGGGGTTTTAAGCAATTTTGCATAATGCATTTTTTATCTAGCACTGCTTTAGTGGTATTAGTGATAACTATGTTAATACAATCAATAATGTGAAATTTGTGAATTCCCTATTAGTCCTTATTTTTTCTTAATTCTTAAGCCTCTTAACCCTAAACCTAAACTTCAAAGTTTGACAAAATAAGATTTTAAGAAACGTCAAGCGATGAAATGTAGCCACATAAATTCTTTAACTTACCTAGATTTTGAATTTTGATTCTTGAAGTTGAAATTGGGTTGAAACTTGAAACTCAGTTACTAGAATGGCTTTGTTGGAAGTGGAACTTATATGGAACCTAGAACAAGGTGGTGGACTGCAATGAGGAAACTAAAGACTGAAATCTCCCTGTGTGTTGACCCTCTAACTTCAAAATAAAATCACTTAGCAATAGAAAGTGTTTTTTTTTTAATATTAAAGTGAATGACATAGGAATGTCTACTCATTACTTACATACTACATAGTAAATGACTGACATCATTTAAAACAAGTCATTAATGATTTACTCCTACATTGACAACAAATTCTAGACCATTGATCTTTGTTAATCTAACGATTCTGGAGGTTTAAGTTCACAAGCCTAGTACTATGTGCATTTCATTATGAAATGCAACTGCAACCATACATCAAATGTTCATCGAACGATTGAGTAATTTATGATATAAATAATAAACATAAAACATGTGTTTTAAATTTTCTTTAAACTTTAATGTGCTAGGATTGACATCAAGGCCAAGGGGCCGAAAACTTAACATTGAAAAGGCCTTAATAAAATGAATTACAATGTCACATTAATAGCACATTTCACAACCATTAATAACACTTAACTTGCAAAGGACTTAATAAAATGAATTACAATGTCACATTATTACATAGTACAAATACAAATGTAACCGCAAGTGCCAAGCTTCTGCTAGACCGTTGGTGAAAATGTAAATGTAATACATGTTTCTCTGAAAATAAATGGAACTTGTTGAGTCAACCATGAGCTTTGAAAAAAAACACATGGGACTTGCCATGTTAGCCATGGGATTTGAAAATAAATGAATGGGAAAGGGGGCCCAATCAAATTGGGGAAATGGGAGTTGTGAAGATACAAAATGTACTTAGCCCCTTTCTGTGATGTGATCATTATGTTGTGTTTCCCCTTTCTGTAATAGTTTTGTTGTGTGTTTAGTTGATTTTTAGGGAATTCCAACTATTAGGTGATTCTAGGAAGTCCTGTCATACGTGACTTAGGGAAAGTCTTGCAAATAGGTGATTAGGAAATGTTGTTGACTCTGATACCCAATGGATAAGGCATTGGTCTATGCTAAAAACTCTAGAGATTCTTTGGTTCTCCTATGCTATAAGTATCTGCCATGGTCCCTAGATGGAGCCAAATGTTGTACTCTAAATTGAAATTTTTGCTACACTTAGGCATTTTGAAGAAATGAGTAAAAGTCTTGTTAAAACTGTCAAAAAAGGTCAAAATTGGGGTTTGCATGTCTTGCATGAGGGGAAAAAACTTAAAATTTTCAAATTTTGACAATATGGGTTTGCTTAGAGCGACCAAGTCTACAAAACCCAAACCTCAGTTTTTCGGCCCTTATTTTTAGGAAAATTGCTATTTTTAGAAACTTTTGCTAGGTTTTTTTGGGTTTTTCTAGGTTTCTTTTGAAATGGATGCCTGGCAAAATTTTCTAAAAATAGAAAGTTTGGCTATTAGGGTTCAAACTTATTTTGATTGGTCAAAAATACTTCCTCGTCAGGCTAGTGTAGTCAGAATCACAAAACGATCAATTTTTCCTTAGTGGATCTATTATGCTTTTTTAATTCCAAAAAGCATTTTGGGAGCTCTAAAGTCATTAATGGAGGTTAGTTAGCTGTCAGGTATCAAATTCAAACATTCAAACATTGGACGTGCACGCAGATCAAATAATGGAGAAAGGAAGCTGTGAAAGTTGAAAAATATTAAATTTTGGCTAACACTAGAGACTCCAAGCTCCCCAACTTAGTCTAGGCACCCAAAAACTCATGCCTCAGAAAATATTTTTCATCTCCAGTGATCAAGGAAAAGGAAAGCATGTCAAAATGAAGGAGGAAGTTGAAATTTGCAAAATAAAAACTAACTCTGCCAGCCATGGGCACCCCAGAAGGAGATAGGCGCCCAACTTTTCAAGGCATCAAGAGGTAAAATCATGGTTTGTGCTCCTAGACAATGTTGCTCAGATTCTTCTCAACTTCGTAGTGATTCTAGCAGCGCAGTTATTAGATCAACCAACCATCCATAATTTGAGGTCAAACAAAGAGGTTTCAACCAAGAAAAAAAATGCAAACCATGAAAATATCAGAAAATATTCCAAGTTTGGGAACTCTAGGTGCCTCGGGTGGCCAAGGGTACCCAACCTTTTGAAAGACCTAATCCAATAATTAGGGATTTCAAATGTGCTCAATGTCTTCAAGATTTTATCAGCTTCATAGTGGATGTCTTTGCCAGATCATCAGACTTGTTAATCACCAACAAATCTAGATCAAACTAAAGGTATAACATGAAGGTTCAAGTTTGAAGAATAAAATCTTGAAAAAATGGCTAAGCCTGGAGGAGTTGGGCACCCCAGAAGGAGAAGGGTGACCAAGCATTTGAGCCCCAAGATGAAACTTTAAGGAGAAATTACTCCTAAGAGACCCCTTTTAGAATCTTCTCAGCTATCTAGTGAATCTGGCATCCAGTCAATCAGATCAATCTAGCTCTCAGAATCACAAATTCTTTAGAAGATTAGAAAACAAGCAAGAACTTGTAAAATGAAAAAATGGCTAACACTAGAAAAGTTGGGTGCCCTAGGAGAAGATAGGCGCCCATGATTTTGAAGATCAAAATGAAGTTTTTAGCCAAAGTTTCCTCCAGAACAATCTCACTAGATTCGATCAAGCTCTGTGATGAATCATTCAGCTCGTTTGTAGGATCAATCTAGAAGTCATAAATAGAATTCAAACTGGGGTTCAAAGTCAAGAAAAAGTTGAAATTGTCTAAAAAATGACTATCTAAAGAAGATAAGTACCTCTAGCCAAGAAGGGTGCCCAAGAAACCAAGCCTTAGCCAAATTTTTCAAATTTTCAAATTTTCAAGAGGAAGATAAAACAGCCACATTCAATGCACAAGCTCAGGCTAGGTTTTGAAGGGTTTAAAGCAAAAGAAAGTGAATTTTCTCAATTCCTGAGATTATTTAAGATGCCTTTGCCATTCATTTCTTCATAATTTTTGTAGGGGGAATCCAAGGAAGAGAAGAGGAAGCATAAAAAAAATTATTTTCAAGATTCAAGAGCCAAAGCTTGCTAATTTTTCAAAGTTCTTCATAAATTTCAAACTAGCACACAAAAAAGCTTGCTTTTTCATGCCTTTTTTATCCAAAACATCAATTTTTTGGAGGTCATGGTTTTCAATTTTTAGTGATCTGGGTCATCTCAACTCATGATTTTGAACAATTTTTGAAGAGATTTCTCAAGTTGCAACAATTGCTTTTTTTTTTGCATGTCCAAGAAATCATCAAAAATTTCAAGATTTGATCATCTGGGTCCTTCTAAAACATACTTCTGAACAAAACCCAGATCTCATCTTTTTTGTGAAAAAAAATTAGATTCTAGGGTTTGTTTTTATTGCACTTTTTTTGTATTTTTTCCTTTTTTACTTTTTTTTTGTTGTCACCAAAATGCCTTTTTGCTAGGTTTTCATCAAGGTGACCATTTTTTTAGGACATTTTCTTATTTTTTTTATATTTCTTTAGGACTTTTTATGTGCATTGGATGAATTAGGTGTAGAACTTCTTAAGATTCAGATTGTTGATAGGTTCTTTGAATAGGTCCCCTTCAAGTGTAGATAATTGATAGGCTCCAAACCTATAGATTGATACGATAACAAAGGGACCTAGCCAATTTGGTTCAAATTTTCCCTTCTTTTCTCTATCATGTTGATTACAGGGATTTTCTTTCAAGACCAAGTCACCAACTTGAAATGTTCTTGGTTTTAATTTATGATTATAACTCCTGTACATCCTTTGTTGATATGAATTCAAATGATCCACAACTTGCTGAGACAATCATCCAACAATTCTAACTCATGTAGCCTATAAACCCAATAATCTTCATTTGGAATGATCCCCTTTAGTGACACACAGAGTAATGGTAGCTCAACCTCAATAGGTAAAATGGCCTCTAATCCATAAACAAGAGTGTATGGCATGGATCCTATTGGGGCGTGGATGTTGGTTCTGTAAGCCCACAAAGTAGGGTTCAGTTGAACATTCCAATCACGTCTAGCATCGTTGATAGTTTTCTTCAAGATTTTTAGGATGGTTTTGTTTGAGGCCTCTGCCTGGCCATTTCCCTAAGGGTAGTACAGTGTAGAAAATTGATGTTGGATATGAAACCTTTCACAAAGTTCTTGGACGTCTCGATTCTTGAAAGATCTACCATTTTCGGTGACAATGGACTGAGGAATGTCGTATTGACAGATGATGTAATTTAGGATTTAAAAGAGGTAATTTGTTTTCTAGTGATTGCAGTTAGGGGAACAACTTCAATCCACTTTGTAAAATATTGCATGGTTGTGATGATGAATTTGTGTCCATTTAATGAAGGTGGATGAATTTTACCTATAAGATTCAGTCCCCACTAACCAAAAGGCCATGTTGATGCAAATGATTGTAGTTCTTGGGCTGGTGCATGTATCAGGTTTTCGTGGATTTGACATTTTTGGCATTTCTTGACAAATTGAAAAAACTCATTTTCCATATTCGGCTAGTAATACCCCAAGTGTAGGAGTTTTTTAGCGAAAGTTAATCCACTTGAATGAGTTCCAAAAACACCTTCATGAACCTCACATAAAGCAGTTTCAACTTCGTTACATTCAAGAGACCGAAGGAGAGTACCATCCAGACCTCATCGATAAAGTACATCAACTATCAGGGTATGTCGAGTTGCTTGTCAAATAAAGTTACGTTTCTAGTTTCGGGATAAATCAAGTGGTAGGGTATTGTCTCTTAGATAGGTGTAGATCTTCCCATAGATAGAAGCTTTAGCCTCAACTAGATGGTATATTACTTGGGATTCAAGGTTATCATAGGTAGGGTTAAATAGTTGTTCCACCATGAACTCATAATGAGATTGTTTCTCTAGTATCTCTAGGAGAGAAGCAATGGTGGCCATAGCATCAACAGCTTTGTTATCCCCTCTTGGAATATGTTGAAATTTGGTCTACACAAATTACTTCTTGAAATCATCCATCATTCTTTTATATGGCATCAATTTGTCATCTTTTGTTTGTTAATCGTCATTCACCTGATTTCTGACCAATTGAGAATCTTCGTAGACTCACGACTCTATGATTTTCCACTCTACGGTTTTCTTGATACCAATGATCAATGCTTCATACTTAGTTGTGTTGTTAGTACAAGGAAACATTAACCTGTAGGACTTTGGAAGGGTGTGTCCTTGAGGCATGATAAATAGGATTCCTACACCTAATCCATGTGCACATAAGATCAATCAAAGTATAACACCCACTGTTGTGTTGAAACTATAAGGACATTTGCATTTGGAAACTCAATGTTCATGGGATGATCATCTTGTAATGGTGCTTCAACTAGCTGGTCAGCTATTGCTTGACCCTTGATTTCTTTTTTGTCCACATACTGGATGTCAAACTCACTCAATATCATTACCCACTTGGCTAGTCTTCCTGTCAGGGTAGCTTTGTTGAGTAGATACTTCAATGGATCAATTTTTGCTATGAGTTTGATGGTGTGGGTTAATATGTAGTTTCTTAGTTGTTGAGTAGAAAATACTACCACCAAACAAGCTTTTTCAATAAATGTGTAGTTGATTTCATATCCATTAAAGGTTCTATTGGTGTAATAAATAACCCTTTCTTTCCCCACAGAATCTTCCTATGCGAGTAGAGTGCCCAAAGATACCTATGTTGTTGCTATGTAGAGTAATAATGGTTTTCCTTTTGTTGATGGTACCAGTATAGGTGGAGACATAAAATACTATTTTAGTTGATTAAAAGTTTCTTCACATTTTTCATCCCATTTGAAAGAAATGTTCTTGTGTAACAAGTGATTAAAAGGATGAGTTTTATCTGCCATTTGTGTGATGAACCTTCTAATAGATTGAAATCATCCTTGTAAAGATCTGAGTTGGTTGATATTTTTTGGAGGAGGCATCTCCATGATAGCTTTGGCTTTCCCAGAATCCACCTCAATGCCTTTATCCGATACTATATATCCTAAAATTTTAGCCGATGTCACGCCAAATATACATTTCTTTGGATTTAACCACACCTTGAATTTCTCCAACCTGGTGAAAATTTTGTCTAGGATTTCTAGATGTCCTTGTCTAGTGAATGATTTGGCTAGAAATTCATCTACATAATCCTCCATAAAGGTGTGCATCATGTCATGAATGATGGTGGTCATCGCTCGTTGATAAGTAGCCCCAACATTCTTCAACCCAAAAGGCATGAAATTCCAACAGAAATTACCCCATGGACATGTAAAAGTAGTTTTCTCTTGATCTTCTAGTGCTATTTTTGTTTGATTGTAGCCAGAAAATCCATCCATAAGTGATAGCATTGCATGACCTGCTATTAAATCCATGATGATGTCAATGTTGGGAAAAAGAAAATCATCTTTTGAACAAGCCCTATTAAGATATCTAAAATCCATACATATCCTGATGTTGTTATCTAGTTTTGAAACTAGCACAATGTTTCATATCCATTCAACATAATCAATTGGATGGATAAATCATGCATCTAGTAGTTTCTTCAATTCAGCTTTCACCAATAAGGCGATGTGCGGATGCAGTTTTCTCAATTTTTGCTTCAATGTATTCACTCTAGGTGGTAGGGATAAATGGTGCATGATAAGATATGGATCTATACCTAGCATGTCAACGTAGGACCAAGAAAAATTGACTTGTCTCTCTTCAAATAATTTGGTGAAGTTGGGTTTTTCTTCCTTTGTCATGGATGCTGCTAGATGTAGGGTCTTCACTATTTCAGTTGTGCCAATGTTGATGGACTGTATAGGATCAATTAGCACTGAAGATATCTCATGATATTGTTTGGGAAGAGTGTCAAATCTACCATCTTTCAATGCCTCTGAGAGGTTTTCACCATTATATGCGCTCTTTATTTTTACTTTTTCTTTATCTAATACTACCATTAAATGGTTTTCACCATTAGATCAATTTTTTATATTCATTATTTTGCAGGTGAGAGACTTGGAACTCCCCTTGTTTGAAGCTTCATTATGAGATTCACTAGTGGAACATTTTTTAGGATTATCAGAGCAAAGGAAGTTCACAATGGCGTCATCGTTTGGAAAAATAGGGATGTCAAGCAGCTCGGTTTGGTCCCAGTTAATTAGTTTGAGGTGTATCAATGGAAAGGAATCGTCATATTGGTTAAGGTCAAAAGCGGTAAGTGTCATGATAGCAATGTCATCAAAGTGTTTGATATCAATATCGAACACTTTGATGTTACTCCATTCTAAAGAATCTATCCCGCTAGAAGTGTGATTGTATTCACTAGAGTCATCGATATGTTGTGATCCAAAGTCAAGTGGTCTAGAACTTGAGCTTTGTCCCTCCATACATTTTGGTGCATACCTTTGTATCACATCAATTTCTTTGTCATGACAAGATACTTCAGAGAGGGAATCCCATTCATACTCATTGGAATCTGTTTTAGAATTATCTCGCAATTGGAGGATTTGCTCAACAATTTGTTGCCCGATTTCTTCTTTTGACTCTTCTTTGTATCCTAGTCTTGTTTTGTCCTTGGAATTCATTGTGATAACCTATATTGGTTCAACAATTCCCTCTTTTATTTTGTCTATAGGACCTATTCCATCATATCCCATCTTCTCTAGGATTGTAAACCCTTTACCATATGGCTCTGTTAAAACATTGGAAGTTGGTGCGTGTGATGCTTCTTCATCTTTGTACAACTAGTTTAAAACATCCTTGTCTTCAGATTCATCTACTAAAGTTCCTACTTTTATAAACTTATCATCAAAGAGTGTGGCTGGTTGTGAGGATTGTTGTCTTGAGGTTGATGGCTGCCCATATGACTTAGGAGAAGATAGCAACTATGAAAGACACAAGGATTGCTCAATTGAATATTCCCCCATGCCTTTGTCTTTCAATTGGATCTTTTCAAACTATTTTTATAAGGAATTGAGTTGACTTTCATGATTTGATGGGATAGAATCACCAACGCCTTTTTATTTAGACTGAACCTTTTGCTCAAACTAATTTGACAAAGAATTTAATTGACTTATGTTACTTGATGGAGTAGAATCACTAATACTCTTATCTTTTGACTGGTCCTTTTTCTCAACCCATTTTGATAAGGAATTTATTTTTCTTTCATTTTTGGATGAACTAGGAGTGGGAGCTTCCCTATTATGTGGCACAAAAGTATCTTGGACTATTTTAAGCGTGTTGCAATATTGAGGATTATTGGAATCGGCTAAAATGGTGATTTCTTGCCAATTATAAGGGAACTTCAAGCACTAGTGATATGTTGACAGAACTTCTTGCATCTCATGAATCCAAGGACGTCCCAAGAGTATAGTGTATGTCAACTCCTTGTCTAACACTTGGTAGATTATGTCTTTTACAACTGGTCCCACTTGAATTGGTAACACAATTAATCCTTGGGAAGATCTCTCTTCATCATCATAGGCTTTTATAGTGATTTTTTTTTTAGCAGCAATTGCATTTTTTGAATATCAAAGTGCACAGATAAGTTTTAAAGTATAGATATTTAGGCCAGCTCCACCATTTGTTAGAACATGTTTGACCTAGTGTTTGTGAATTAAAACCTCAATGTGGAGAGAAGCATTTTGTGGATGGGTGAGTGATACATCATAGTTTTTCATGAAATGATAGGCAATGAGGTGTGGTCAAGTGTACCACTATATCTTGAAATTGGAAAACTTCCAGATCATTTGGTACCATGGTGGCTACTAGAGCTTGTTCTAGAATTTCTTTGTGAGCTGTAGAAATTTTGAGGAGTTCCAATATTGATATTTGAGTTGGGATTTTCTAAAATTGATCAACTATGTTGTATTGAGTTGTAGGGGAAAAAGGTGTCTTAGATGTGTCTCCTTTCAATATTACTTTGGCATGCCCTCTTGTGGTTGCATTGATTGGTTGATGATCTTGTTTTTCTCTTATTTTAATGACATTAATCTGATTATCAGTTGCAGCAAAGTTTGTGATCAAATTTATTGGTATGTTGTCATTGATTTGATGTGATTTGGTGTTGATGTCATGAACATGAGTTTCAGCTGTAACAATGCTTTGTTCATGCTCAATTGTGATGTCATTAATTTGATTCTCAACTATGATAATGTACTTTTGGCCCTTGATTTCGATGTCCTTAGTTTGATCTTCAACTACCTCAATATGGAGAATGGTAGAATCATAAAAATAGTTCACATTTTTCCCTTTGGTGTTTGATGACGAGGACTCCCCTTTTTTGTAGTTTAGTAAAGGATTCTTCAATGCTCCATGATCATCATTTGTTTGGGGTTCTTCTACAAATATTTATTTTCTATCAATCAAGTCTTGTACCAAATGTTTCAGTTGCATGCAATCATTTTTTTTATGGCCTTTGTTTCTATGAAAGAAACAATAATGTGCATCATTCCACCCTGAAGGTTTAACCCTTGGTTCCTAATCTTGTACCTCTGGTAATGTTATAACCTTGGCTACAAGAATTTTCTGTAATGTTTATTCAAGTGACTGTCCCAAAGGAGTAAATCTTCTTTGATTTGTTGATGTTTGATATGGTGGTGGTTTAGAATCGGTATTGTTTGAATTGATTGAATTGATGTTATGTTTGGTGTTTTTATTGGAATTTGGTTGGTGTTTTGATTAGTCTTGGTGGTAGCTATTGTCAAGTTAAATATTGGTTTTGTATTTTGTGTTTCAGTTGCACCATCATTATTACCAGCATTCTTGTTTCTTTGCCAAAACTTTGGTTTATCATTGTTGTTATAATGATTGGATGATTTTTTTGAGTTTTTTCCTTCATTGTAGATTTTCAAGACTCCTCTCTTGACCAAGGCTTCTTCGATTTTGATTCCATTTTCAATAATTTTCTCAAAGGTAGGTGGACATTGCAATTCAAGTCTATAGCTCATCTCATCATTTAGATTGTCAATGAAGATTTCCATCTTTCCCTTTTCAGGTATGGAACGAGCATATCTTACAAAAATCTTCTCCATCTTTGTAAAAATATGAGAAAGGATTCACCATTTTTTTTTTGTATTTGTACCATAGATTTTTGGCACCATAATTCTTTTTAGTGCTTCTAGGGTTTTTCACCTAAAAGGGGAAAGAAGGGCCAAAATGCTTGTCCACATTCAAAGTTAATGCAATTTGGATGGAATAAGGATGTAATATGCCTAGATTCAATGTTTGAATGCAAGAAACTAATAATATTAATTGATTAATGAATGAAAACTAAGGAAACAAAGAATGTTTGAAAACACATTGTGTAATGCAAAAACACCTAGAAATGAATGCAAAACTAAACAAAAATGAACCAAACTAAAAGTGTGCACCGGGAATGTGGATGAAGACTAGAAATGATATTTGAAATGCTACTTATGCTAATTTTCAGGCCTGGAGGGACTCATTCGCCATTCTGGACAAATCAGTCCTAGTTCTACAAAACTATGTCGAGACCTATTTCTGACAAAAGGGTATCTAAAAATGTAGAAAAATCAAAATTGACCTAGAAGTGGGAATCATTCACCACCCATGGCGAATGATTCCACTTTTGAATTTCTGATTATTCAAAGGTGGAATCTGGAGCTCTCGGTCTATCCTGGACTGTGCACGCCGACTATTGGTGCTCTCTATATTCTAACAAAACAGTTCCCAAAAGGTCTAATGGGGGATGCAATCTAAATAAAAGCTTCAAAGGTTGACAAGAAGATCACCCAGATCATATCAATTATGCAGGAAGGTCTGAAAATCAATATCATGTCCACACATATTCCTACAATGTAAGATTTCATAAAAATGTACTACCTCTCGCACAGATTGAGTGTATGCATCTTGTTTTACATTCTTTGTGTTTATAGTTGTATTCTTTTTTTGATAAATGAAAGGGGGATACCCCCTATGGTAGCAGTTTGCCAAAAAAAATAGCAATAGCACTATTTTGAAATTTTATCAAGACATTAAACCATATCTCATCTTCCTTAACAAACCAAAAAGAAATGAAATTATTGTTATAATTGGACCCAGACATTGAACCCTTGTTCATGTGACTAGAAATAGCAGGAAATAAAAGACACAGAGAAAATAGCAGTTTTACTAAAATTGGAACAAAGGCATTGAATCCTACCTCATTTGCTCAAAAACCCGACCAAGACATTAAAACTGTATCTCATTTGTTGAAAAGATCAACCAAGACATTGAACCCTACTTCCTTTACTAATAACCTCAAACAAGACAATGCACCCTAAATCACGTGCATATAAATAACAGAAAGATTATAGTTTTAATACTAAAACAAAAAAATCTCAAACAAGATAACAAACCCTACCTCGTATGCCTAGGGAAAAAACATAAAACTAAATAAAAGCATAAAGATAAAAGCATTAGTGCTTCAGAAATAGCATTGTTGCTGAATTTGAACAAAGACATTGATCCCTTCCTCAACTCAACCAAGATATTGAATCGTATGCTATGTGCTTAAAAATTTTAAACAATAGAACAAACTTAAAATAAAATAAAAGAAAAACATAAAGATTCTAGCATTATCCACTAGAACAGGAAACTGGAACAAGATAATAATCGCTACTTCATGGGAGTTGAAAAAAATAACTAAAAGCATAAAGAAAATAGTATCACTGCCAAAATTTGACCAAGTCATTGAACTCAAACTTATGTACCTAAAACAACAGAAATTAAAAAAGAAAAACCATGTTTCTTCCTGGGTTCGAGATGGCAGTTCCTCATTTTTTTTACCTAGGTTCAATACAGCTTGGTTACAGCACTATATCATATAAAAATAGCCATAATTTGAACAAAATATACAAAAGAAAACACAAAACATAATTGATGATAGTTCAACGCCAAATTTTAAAGATAAATCAAAACAGTTTATGTTTATAATTATGGCATATGTTAAAAATAGAGCAATAGTCAGTAGTCAAGCTACCTAGTGACATAGAAAGGTTTAACTTATTGGTTTTATGTTTTTTCATTGGAATTTTTTTCTTTTGTATGTTTTTTTTTGCCATGGCTGCACAAGTTTTCCCTAGGTACCGCTAGGGTAGACCATGGCCTTACTGGATTAGCCCTAGATTCATCTCAAACATATCCAAGTAGCTCAGACAAATCTGGGCATGACCCACAGAAAGAAGCATATTTCCTACATACCATACATGGGACATGCAAAGTGATTACAGTACCGAGGACAGGCCCAATTTTTTTGGTACACATCTGCTTCCAACAGAACCAGGTGCCAGAGCAAAAAAACTATAGCACTATCATTGAAATTGAAAAGACCCCACCCTGTGTTTTTATATATATGATAAAATGCAGAAAGAAAATGGCATTATTGTTGAAATTGGACCAAAATATGGAACCACGCACCAATGCCTAGAAAAAACAAAACAAGAAGCAGATAAATCATAGAATTATAATTGAAACTAGACCAAGACATTAAACTCTACCTCATGTGCCTAAAAATAACAAAATAAGAGAAGATTTTCCAAAATTAAACCAAGACATTGAAGCCTTATCTCACATGCATTTAGAGAGAGAGAGAGAACAAAAGCAGAAAGAAAATGATGAAATCAAACTAAAATATTGAGCCTTAAGTTATGTGCCTAAAATAATAAGGAAAACTAGAAAAAATGTGGCATTATTGCTAAAATTGGAGAGAAACGTGTTTTAAGATAAAGAACTGCCGAAAAATGCAAAAGGAAAATTCAATCTGCTGAAACCTCATGTAACTAAAAATAAGAGGAAAAAATGCATAAAATTGATAACATTGTTGATCAAACTGGAATGATACATTAATCGCCATCCCATGTGCCCTAAAAAACATGAATAAAGCAAAATAAAATAGTCGTGTTGACATTGAACCCTAACTCATGTGTTTACATGTTAGCAAAACCAAAAAAAGAATGGCAAAAAGAAAATGAAATAATTTGTAGGTATCCAAAGCATTCAAGCAATCAAACAAGAAAGATCCAAGACCTTGAAGTGATGTACATGACTTCAACCCTTCAAGGAAGCCATTGAAGGGTGGTGAGTTGCAACACTCTGTGATTTCATCATTCCTTCTTATACATTATCATTGTATCATTAACATTGCCATTATGGAAGTGGAAACAATAACATGGGGTTTTACTAAGGCAAGCCCCTAAATGGCACATCTCTTCTCTTTGTGAATGTGCGTATTTTAGGTTTAAAGGATATTGAGGGAAGTTTGAAGACTCAGTTTTCATTGTTGCAATTGAATCCCTACACCTTTTCAACTCATGGAAACTCACCTATAGAATTATCTTACAATGTTTTGATAACTTTGCAACCAAGAATCAAAACCTCAGATCTGTCATTAGAGAACCTCAAAAGTAGAGAAAAAGTAGCATACAAGGAACCATACACCTTAGGGCGACTTTGTCCCTCTATAGTGATCAGAACCAACTTTTTACAATAGGTACATAGTTCTTTGCACTTCCTAGATTTGCTTACAAGTTGTTTTAGTCTGTTAATCATCGAGATATTACAAATTTCATAATAGGGAACATTGTTGAACTAGGTCAATCATAGAAAATAAATTTTAGTCCATTTCTAAGGCTCAAAAAGGATTAGATCTAGGTTTGATTGACTCGCCTTCATGGTTGAAATTTAATCTAAACACCTTGTTGATTTACATCCTAATGTACCCACGAAAAAGGAGAAAAAAATAATCCTAGGTTTAGACATTAAACTTAGGGTTCCCTTTTTCTTATGTTACATTTTGGTGAACCTAGCCTATCAACATTACATACCTTTTGATATTCATCCTATATCTAGGTTTTGCATTGCATTATTTTGAATTTCTCATCTAGAGTTTCACTTTTGCATCATAAAATACATAAAAGTTTAAAGAATTACATATAATTTTGCATCATAGGTTGCATTAGGATTTATTTCAATCACTTAGATTTGATCTACATTAAAAATTGCATTCATAATTATCATTTGCATTGTTACACATTTATTTTTGCATCACATTCTCTTAATTTGAGAAAATTCTAGAAAAAAGCTCAGTTGCAGACCTATTTGCACACAAAAGAAAAATCTTTAGATAGTATAATAAACATGGGTATGTGTAGGATCATCATGGAAAAAACAAGCCCTTAAGTGGCAAAAAATTAAAAAAAATCAGTGTTAGGCAACCTGATGTTAAAATTTGAATAAGTTATCTATATTATTTCAAAAATATGTAAGAATATAATTTGTAGAAAATTGAATGTAGTTTCTAAACTACTAGGTTTATTTATTTTTTAAAACCATTTGGTGAAAATTTCAAATTTCAATGTAGAGTACTTAAATTTCAAGGAAAAAATAAGTAGGTGTTTGTCTAACCACCCTAACCACAATAAAATGATAATATTTTTTAAAAATTATATAGAAGTAGAGGACTCATGTCAGATGTGATGCATATTTTTTTATAATTTTTTCCAAGTAAATAATTAATTATGATTTTTTATTACAACTTTTAAAAATATAAAACTCATATCTACCACCTTAACTTGGTCAAAACTTCATGAAATTCATTTTTCTTTTTAAATCCTATAGCATGCAAAGCATAGAATGTGACATGTTTCATATTCAAAAATGTGATACCATTTCAAAGCTATAGATGTTTTCAATCACCTATCAATCGGGACTTTTAGTTAATTCAAATAGAAAATGAATAATAATTATTTATTAAATTCAAAGTAAAGCATAATTTATATTGGTGGAAATATGAGAATCTCCTTAAAAACCCTTTTCGTTTCATCAATTTTGGGTTTAAAAAAAGTCTTCAGCCACATACCCATCATATCGCCACTTTTTGGCCCATCATGATCCTACACATACCCACATTCAACTATTGAATTTTCAAAACCCCTATCAAGGACTCAGATTCCCTTAGGAACCTCTGTCCTGTACACTTTCATTAATAAACTTTTTCACACATCTTTGTCTTTGTGTCTTCAATCTGTTTGTGCTTGTAGAGCTCTATTTTGGCATTCTTAGTTGCATATAACTTTCTTTGGACCTAGATACTCAATGATGCTCTTAATTTTATGTAACAGATCTATGGAGTGAGACTAGAATAAGGAGGAGATATGACTCTTTCCTTTAAATTGTTTTCATTTTCTAGTGTTGTAGTTTCTACAAAATATGTGCCCTGTGATTCAAAATTTCCTAAAAGAACCAAATCATATGGCACTTCATTTTCACAAATCCATACTATATCACCAACGTGGATCTCTTGAACTTTGAAGATATTTCTTGATGCCTTTGATTCACTTGCTTGTCATAAATATATCTATCATAATTATCCCAAACTTCTTTCATTGTTGAAACTAAAAATATAATGAGAAGAGGCATCCACTTGTAGGATTAACAAACTTGTAATATTTTGTGAAATTTTTGAAATGATGAATTTATATATAAACTATTTCCCAATAAGCCTTCTTAGATACAACCATCATTTCAAGCATAAATGTTTCGTGAGTAGCTTCAATCTTGAGTTGATGAGAATTAGTTGTTCATATGAAATGGTAAGATACCAATTAAGTATTTCAGAGGAGAAGTGTTATGTCACTTTTTCCCCAAGAGAAGAGAAAAGTAAGAAATAAACCTTTAAAATTAAAAGGGAGATATAAAAATAAAGGATATTATGATCCTTTGGTTAAGAAATAGATTAATAAAGAATATGTATAAACATTCTTTAAAAAGGGGAAGAATAATTAATAATTTAAATAATTATTAAAAGACAACCTTTATGAAAGGGTGTGATGGTTTGGAACCACCCCTTAAGGCTTATGTAAAACATTTATGTGAGACTTGGAAAGGGACGTAGAGAACATTCAAGGAGAGAAGAGAAAAAGGAAAACAAAAATTAAGAGGGCACAAAAGAGTGAAGGTTAGGGTCATTGGCTGGTATTGAGACATTTGGAGAAGGGGCACACATTGTGTGTCCAAATTGGGGTACAACATACACCCGTGAGTGTCCTGGCCAAAGGTATGTTATTTATACCATGAGATAGGTTGGGGTTTGTGTAAAAAAAAGTTTCCTTTGAGGGTGCTTCCTTGTCGTGGAGAGCCTGGACTTATAACTATTCTTTGGAGTGTCATTTGAATAGTAGTCTCTTTGTGATTTATAGATATGTGTTAATCTATATGAATTATATAGATGTGTATTGAATTTACTATGTTAATTATTTACTTTAAAATCTTTTTCTAATTATTACATACTATATTTTACCTTGGTTATTTTATTAGTTATTCACATCATCCTAGTAACATTATGTCTTGTAGATTATCTTAAAATATAATATTTAATCTATTAAATTCATTGCTAATAATCAAACAACTTTAGGAGGATAAGTGACATTACATTGGGCATCAAAGCCTAATGATTAGGCCTTCCTATCTTTAAATTTTTCGTACAACTTAGAATTTCATATTAGATGTTTGTGTGGGGATTTAATGTTGGATCTCCATAATAAGAACCCAAAACTTTAATTTGATTGAACTCAAACCCTTGAAAGTGAGGACAAGTGATATCACTCAATTTTTTTCATACTTATCTTTTTCTTAAACATACTCATGAAGTTCTCTCCATTAGAGTTTCATATTTCAAAAATTTATTATATGCTTTCAAATTTCATTTTAACCAACCTATGGAAGATATATTTCCATCCTAACCCTTACCTATTGCAATGGAATGCATTTAACAATAACATTAACTTTGATATTATATATGATTTAATGAGAAATGAATAATTCTTTACATTTTTTATTTTTACAACTTAAATATGTTCTATGAAAATACCTTGTGTTGAACCATTCTTTAATAGATATGGTTGAAAGTTGCTTCAAGATAAACACATCTTCTACAGTAAATTGTTATAACAATTTTTTAATGTGCTTTTAGTCTTTGGAAAATCAATACCCAGTAATTTTTACATTTGAATTTAATACTATTATAGTTTAGAATTAGTTGGGATGTCTCCTCATAGACTAAGGTGGACTTTAGGTTCAAGTGCATAGTGCTTAGTCTCCAAATTCTTGGCCAATTGTACATATCTACAAGTCTCTTCATTAAAGAACTAGCCTGGAATCACTCGTGTATTTCATGTTCAGTTACGGTTAGAAAGAGACACGGTGTAATGAATTTCATTAAAACATAGTCCCTACTCATATGCCCACTATATTTAAAGGAACAATATCATATCTTCTGGCCCTCAAAAATAATGAAATTCTCCTACATAGATTTTCTTATACCATTCCCTATTTATCTTTACATATTGTCTGTCGATGGAAACCATGATTACACTAGAATCTATCATTACATTACATATTGGAATTTAATTTAACTTCTGATGACTAAATGCTGGGTATTGCAAGCATCTCACGAGTCCTTACAAGAATTAACAATAGCTTATTCACACATTGAGAATTACAGACTTTGGTCATAATTATATCTCATATAGTTCTCTAGATAAATAACTCAATGCCTTCGAATAATGGACATCAATTCTCTCGATCCATAACAAGAATTTCCATCCTCATTCTCGTGACTTTTGATCTGACTACATTCTCCTAAGAAATCAACGACGGTATTAAAACTCAACTATTTGTTGTACTTACAAACATACTAATATAAGTTCGATTCCTCAATAAAAATGATAATGAAATGTATGGTTGCGATAATACAAACCTATTTACAGGACTTAAGATAAAAGTAATCTTGGCATTCGTGTCACAAAACTAATAATAAAAGTATCATTTTAAGATATTAAGGGAGAGGAGCCGATGGTGGATAGGGTAACTTTGAGTGAAGGTTCCACATCATCAGCGTCTGAGTCGGACAAAAAAAAATGTCCATGTCTCTTGACTGTCGAGCTGGCATCCCCCCTTTTTTTTTCTGGCAAAAATTGGGCACATTTATCAATGTTTTCGAACCATTGTTCAAAAACCACAAAAAAAGAGTAAAAAAAAAGTCATGGACCGGTCACTAAGTCATGTAATATTGGTATGCTGATGTGGCATTACATCTTTGTTCAGTTTATGTATTTTTTGAATTAAAGTGATTTACAATTGAATATTAAGTGTAAATTTATTGGTACTTTTATTGCCCAAAAGTGGGCCCCAGGCTGTCTAAAACTATACCCACAATAGGTTCTATACCCACGATCGGCTCATCTCCCTTAGTCAAAAAAAATTCCATATGGCTCACTCCCAAGACGTAATTAATAATGAACGGTTGTCATCAGAACCTCTTGAGAATATTGCATTCTATCAAAATTGTGTGAGATCATCTGTATGATGAGATACACCAAACAAAACTACCTCTAGTCTCTGAGAAATTTTCATGGATAAAAACCATAAAATTGATGGCATTCTATCCCAAGGTTTCCAAATGTAACACATACGCTAGTGCATCATTCTAACTGGCCACCATTGGCTAAACTAGCTTGTGTTGGATATGTGGTGTCAAGTCATTGAAAAAAAAAACAGAAAATTTATTTTTCAGAGTCGATGGTTTGTGATCTTCATTATTTACCCTACACCATATCCTTGGCACCTCTCTTGGGATGATTGGAAGCCAATTTTAATTAGCATCCACATTTGTTAAATATAGGTCAAAGTGGTTTTCCCTCATTATCCCTTGCGTTCAGAGGTTGTGTTGAAGTTTCACATGGTACAACCACCTCTACCATGGTAGCACCCTGATCCATAAACTATTCTATTAAATTTGTTGCTTTTCTTATGTTAAATTTGTACGTATGGCCAAGTCATATCCTACAAGCTGTGATATATTGATTCCATATAAATAATGTGACCTTGACCAATTTATAAGTTTATATTCTTCTTAATGTCACATCTTTATGGATTATTCTTTCCATATGGGAAATATTTTGGCATATGTTGAGTTAGGTTTGTGATAAGATTAGTCAATGAATAAGAAAGTTTCTTTTTAGTTGAGATTCACCATACAAAATGAATGGTTTAAAATTTATTTTATTTCTTTCATATATGATTTTTTCACTAGCTATTAAAATTTCTTAAGTAGTAGTTTGGCTTAAATATATATATATATATGAACCTTATTAGAAATTTCTTCAAAGGAGATTATTTAAATTACTAATTCATTTATTATTAGTTTTTAAATGTTATAGAAAGTCTAATTTTGAATCATAGAACTCTAAAATTTGTATATACTTTTGGATGATTCATGAAGCTCTTAAAAGATAATTTATCTATCACAAAATTTCAAATAAGAGGTTATTATTTTAGTGGAATTAGTTCATATTTCTATTTGGGAAGTACCCTCTTATTAAGAAGTTGTCTTTAAAATAAGATTTAGTGTACTAGTATTTTAGGGTGAAAATTATACATTCATATTGTCTATTTTGAATGTTTTTACTATATTTGTTATGTTTATTCAAAATAAACATCCAAACTTACATTATGGGCTCATAACCCATAGGCCCTTGGATCAACATTCTAAAATTGAAAATATATATATATGAAAACAAATAAATTATATTATCATCAAACATGAGGACATGTCAAGTTTTACAAGGGGAGAAACCACCTCTAATTTTTTTTATGTAGGCTAGATTGACCAAATATATTAAAATTTGCATTTGTCTATTTGAAGAGAGTCTACGGTTGAAAACAATACTAAAAGATGCAATGAAGGACTTAACTTGTCTTCACAAGTTAGGATTCATTTTTAGATATCTCAAACCTAATCATATTTTGGTAGATAATGGTGTCATAGTCAAATTGAAAAATATTGGAATACATTTTTTTTGTTAAGGAAAATGGGAAGCCCAACAAAAGAATTCTTATGGTCCCTTGGGATCACTACTGTAGAAATTTTTTGTCGTAAACCTCCTTACATGATGAAAGATATAACTTAGAAATTTAATTATTTGAATGAGTCTAATCTCATGGAGCATGGATCTTGATGTGTTAAAACAAGATTAATAAATAATAAGGGATGGGTTAGCTATAGATACTGGGTGCATCCTAGTTAATATAGTTTTATTCTAGGTGGGTGCACTCTAGTTAAATTAAATGAAGGGTTATTTCTAATGTTTTTCTAATGAATTGTTTTATGTATGGTTTAATAATTTACTATTGTTCTATTCATGTTAAGATGCCTAGAAAAAATACCATATTTTATTCTATTGTACTTTGTTATTGTACTTGATCAACTCAATAACTTTGTACATGTGCCTTATAAAGTATTGTATACGAAAAGAGGATACTCGTGTAGTCCAAAATGCACGATTATCATCTTAAAATATATTGAGTATATAGAATATACTAAAGTTCAACTATGAGTAACTACATAGTATGGGTTATACACGTGTCATTCACTAGGTAAATGTTATGTCAACACATGATATAATATTTTTGTAAATTTAATGTTGAAGTTACATGTAAGTGATTAAAACATCAATATTAAAGAAAATGGGTTACGTGAGAGAAAAATGATAAAATTGAAACATATGTGATTAAACATATAGAATAACATTAGTTTCTTCGATTGTAACTTCCTAGTATGTATATATGTATAGTTCTTGTCATTGGAAAAAAATATTAAAAGAAGAAAAGGATGTAGATGAAGTATATATATATATATATATATATAAATATAAATATTATGAAGAATATATATACATTCAATATCAATTTCTTTAATTATTGATTATTTATTTTCTAAGTTGTGATATAGATGCATCTTGTGCTACTGAGGATAATAATTAATTTAAAAGGAGAGAATTGTTATGTGGTTTTTTCCCCAAGAGAAGAGAAAACTATGAAATAACCTTTAAAAGTGAAAGGGAGATAGATAAATAAAGTATATAAGTTATGATCCTTTGGTTAAGAGAGAGATTAATAAAGAATATGTATAAACACTCTTTAAAAAGGGGAAGAATAATTAATTATTCAAATAATTATTAAAAAGAAACCTTTGTGAAAGGGTGTGATGGTTTAGAAACCATCCCTTAAGGCTTATATAAAGTATTTATGGGAGACTTAAAGAGGTACATCGAGAACATTCAAGGAGAGAAGAGAAAAAGGAAAAGAGAAATTGAGAGGGCACAAAGGAGTGAATGTTAGGGTCATTGGCTAACTTTGAGGCATTTGGAGAAGGGGCACATAGTGTGTGTCTAATTCAAGGTACATCATACACCTAGGAGTGTCCTGGCTAGGGATGTGTTATTTATGTCATGAGGTAGGTTGGGTTCTTTCTAAGAACCTGTTTCCTCTGGGGTTGCTTCTTTGTCGAGGAGAACTTGGACTTGTAACTATTCCTTGGAGTGTCGGATAGCAGCCTCTCAGTGATTTAAAGATATGTGTTTTAAATATATATGAATTATATGGATGTGTATTCACTTTAATATGTTAATTATTTACTTCAAAATCCTTGTCTAATTATTACATGCTATAGTTTACCTTGGTTATTTTATTAGTTATTTGAACATCATCCTAGTAAATTATGTCTTGTATATTATCTTAAAATCTAACATTTAATCTATTAAATCCATTATTAATAATCAAACAACTTTAGGAGGATAAGTGACATTACAAGAAGACTCTACTTTTGGGATTAAAAACTCTTGTCTAGTGTGACAACATTACCAACATCGAAATTGATTAATTTTTTTGGTTTTGCTCATTTTCATACCATTTTTGGTGGTATTGTTGCTCTTGATTGTTGGAATATGTGCCTCAATCCTTACTGACATGGAACTCCTAACGGGAAAATTCATTGTGACATGATTCATGTCTGGCCGACTAACTGTTCTAAATCCATTTGAAATGATCATGTCACCAAGACAAAGTTGATGTCTTGCCAACAATGTCTATCACTGTGACTCTTTGTGTTCAGCGTGACCTTTTGGAAAATGGAGATCTTTGAGTGATAGTTTGATCTTATTGGGCTAACTCATAGGTGTCTGGGAGAGGTCCCAACGAATGGTGAAAGTCTCACCAATAGCATATGGCTATCGGGTAAACACGAGGGTCTCGGGGAGAAGTCCCAGCGACTGGAGATTGTCTTACCGACTACATGTGGTCATCGGAGTAACTCTCGGGGCCCGGTGAAAGGTCTTAGCGAAGTCAAATGTCTTGCCGACTCGGCAAGACATGGGCACTCGATATGTGGTCTCGACGAAAGGCATAAGTCTTGTCGACTCGATAAGACTTGGTGATGTTCGATGAAAGGTCTCAGCGATGAAGAGCGGTCTCACCGACAGAGATAAAACCTAGTGCTTTCACGGTGACAAAAGACTTTGTTATGAGGTCTTGGCGAGTTGGATAAGTCATGTCGATAGTCTTCGGGATCTACTTGGTGATGCTTGATGAAAGGTCTCAGTGAAGAAGGATGTGTCTTTCTGATAGCAAATGTCCATCGATGTAACATGAAGTGATTGGAGGAAGGTCTTGGCGAGAACGAAGAGTCTTGCCGATGGTAAAGCAGAAAACGATATGCTTTGTGAGCATCGGTAAAACATCTTGCCGATGGAGGAACCTCTTGCCGATAGAAACGAAATGGTTATCGGTAGATTCAGTATGACTCATGGCACTCTTTATAACATCTTGTCGACTTGTGGAAGCTATGGCGATATCGATATGAAGACTTTGTGGCATTGGGGAGACACTGTTAGTGTCTCACCGATATGCCAACAAAGTTTGATCGCCTTTGACCGTGTGACCATCCTATGTGGCATCCCGCTGGACCAATCAAAGGAAGCAATTTTCAAATGGATGATGGTTGGATTTTTGCATCGATTGCAACATTGGAGAAAAAATGCATGCAAGGAAAAACTCTGACAAGGCATGGAAACTTTCTTCGATGGAGCATTGGCGGATAAGGATGAACAGAAGGCAAAAATTAGAATGTGATAAGATTTAAAGGATCGATTCTGATTTGAAATCATGATGAGTAAGATCAGATTGAAGAGAGAATTTTTGTAACTGAATGAATAGTGAATGAAGCTACTGTGAACTAATACCAAATAGTTGTATCTTTGATTGTATGTAATTGTTGTTACTGTAATACAAAGAGATTCAGCTTGGTGTGGTGGGTTTTTTTCCGAAAGGGTTTCCCACATAAATCTGTTGTTCATTCTCTTTGAGAATCTTCTCTGTTTCTACAAATCTTTCATGTGTATCTTAATTGAATTGTAATTAGATAAATTCAAGGTATTGTCTACTTACTTCCCTATGGTTTTGACATTAGGAAAGTTGTTTCCGTACCATTGCTTTCCTTACAAGTGGTATCAGAGCTAGCCAGTTGTGTTGTCCTTGTGAGTGGGTTGGGTTTTTTTAGTCAATCCTTTTCTAGTGGGAGTTTTGTAGAGTTCTGATAATTTAATTATAGATTGAGATGGCAAGCACATCTAGGAAGATGGAAATAGAGAAATTCAATGGTAGCAACTTTGAGTTGTGGAAACTCAAAATGGAAGATCTGTTAGTAGACCGAGATCTTTGGACTGTTGTGTCTGGAACAATGCCTCAAGGCATGAAGCAAGAGGATTGGGATCTTTCAGATAGAAAGTCTAAGGGGTTGATAAGGCTCTATTTGGTAGATTTTGTTCTTCTAAACGTTCATGAAGAAAAGACTACCTCTTCCTTGTGGAAAAGACTAGCATCCATTTATCAGGGCAAGTCCCTGGTGAACAAGTTGTTCTTGAGGAAGAAGATGTACTCTTTGAGAATGCAAGAGGGAGGATCTTTTGTTGATCACTTAAACGCTTTCAACATGTTGATTGCTCAGTTAACATCTGTTGGTGTGAAGATTGAAGATGAAGATCGCTACATGCTGTTGCTATATTCTTTGCCAGATTCTTGGGATCATCTGGTGATGGCTATTGGGAGTACGACATCCACTTTCAAGATGGAAGATGTTGTTGCTTCTTTGTTTTTGGAAGAGATGAGAAGAAAATATTCTAAGATGACAAAGGAGACTCTGGCTGTCAAAGGTAGATCAAAGGAGAAAGGCAAGAAGAAGGAGAAGAAATCCAGATCGAAATCAGAAGGGAGATCAAAGTCTCCTAGCAAGAAGTCCAAGGTGAAGCGCTGGAATTGTGGGCAACCTGGTCATGTCTGAAAGGATTGCAAGGAGGAGAAAAAGAAGAAGAACTCTTCTAGAAATGATTCTTCTCAAAGTGATGCAGATGCCTTCATTGCAGCTTTGGCTACACGGGCATTAGATGATGTCTAGCTGATTGATTCTAGAGCATCTTTCCATATGACATCTCATAGAGATTGGTTCACAAAGTATGAAGAATACAATGGTGGAAAGGTGTACTTGACAAGTGATTCATCTTTGAAAATTGTTGGTCGTGGAAGAGTCAGAATTCAATTCCCTGATGGAAGAGTGAAGGGAATCAATTATGTGATGCATATACTAGGTCTGACTCATAATTTACTTTCTGTAAGTAAGCTGAATGATATCGGAGTGCATGTCACGTTCTCTGGAAATGGCTACAAGATGAATAGAGGCTCTATGGTGCTGGCTAGGGGTGCATGAATTGGTACCTTGTACAAGCTAGATGCACATGATGTACAATGCAATAGTGTCTCTGCAAAGTCACTAAAAGTTGCTCATGGAGAAAAGAAGGAAAACATTCCTGATGGAGTAAACACCATGGAGGTTAAACTTCCAGCAGAAAAGACTATGCTCTGGCATCATAGGCTTGGCCACATTGGTGAAAAAGGTTTAAAAACCTTGAAAAATAAAAACCTGGTAGAAGGGCTTGAAGATTGTAACCTTGAGTTCAAATTTTGTGAACATTGCATATATGGTAAACAACACCATGTTTCATTTTATTCTAGTCCTCACAAATCTTCTGGTTTGCTTGATTATATTCATTCTGATGTGTTTGGTCTAGTGAATGTTCCTTCTCTGTCTAAATCAAGATACTATGTGTCGTTTATTGATGATTATTCAAGAAGAATAGTTGTATATTTTTTGAAAAGTAAATCAGAATTGTTCAATCGGTTTAAGGAATTTAAAAACCTTGTAGAAAATTACACTGGTAGAAAAATAAAATGCTTAAGGACTAACAATGGCAGTGAGTTTTGTTCAGATGAATTCGAAAGGTACTATATAGATCATGGGATTAAAAGACATAAGACTACACCTTATACTCCACAACAAAATGGAGTTGCTGAAAGGTTCAATAGGACAGTAATGGAAAGAGCACGAAGTATGCTGAGCAGTGCTGGCTTGGATGAGAAGTTCTGGGCTAAAGTAGTCTCTACAGCATGTTACTTGGTAAATAATTCTCCTAAATCTGCTCTTGTTGAGAAGACGCCTTTGGAAGAATGGTATGGAAAGAAGCCCCCTCTAAGACATATTCGTGTCTTTGGTTGTGAGGCATATGCATATGTGCCATTTGAAAAAAGATCTAAGTTGGAAAACAAAGCTGTGAAGTGTATTTTTATTGGCTATAGCATTGGAATAAAAGGATACAAGCTTTGGAATCCTAAGACTGAGAAGGTTTTGTACAGCAGAAGTGTTATCTTTCATGAGCTGAAATCTTCTACATTGGATCTACAGTCAGAGAAGAAATCAAAAAATAAAAAGGGTGTAGCAGAAGTTCCTCCGACACCAAATAAAGAGGAATTGAAAAAACAAAATGTACCTGATACTGAGGAGAGCTCCAGTAGCTCTGAAAGTTCTGATGAAGATGAAGAACCACCTCAGCCTCAGCCTGTGAGGAGGTCAACTTGTGAAAGAAAGCAACCTAATAGGTATGGGTTTTCTTTAATTGAGTCTACTTGTTCCTATGCTTTAATTTCTAGCACTGATGAACCTAGGACTGTGAAATAGGAATTTAAAATGTCTGATTCAAACTCTTGGTTGGAAGCCATGAATGAAGAAATGGCATCATTAGACAAGAATGATACCTGGAGTTTGGTGCCATTGCCTAAAGGCAGAAAAGTTGTGGGCTACAAATGGGTGTTTAAAAAGAAAATAGGTTTGGATGGCAGTGTGGAAAAATATAAAGCAAGGCTAGTTGCCAAAGGTTATTCCTAAGTAGAGGGAATTGATTATGGAGAAATCTTTTTCCTATAGCTAAGCTGACATCTATTAGATTTCTTTTGTCACTTGCAGCAGTGTATAACTTAGAAATTGAACAGATGGATGTGAAGACAAAATTTCTTCATGGTGATCTTGAAGAAGAAATTTATATGTCCTAGCCGGAGCACTTTGTGGAAAAAGGTAAAGAAAGACTGGTTTGCAAGTTAAAGAAATCTTTGTATGGTTTAAAACAGTCTCCTAGGATGTGGTACTAGAAATTTGACACTTTCATTTTGTCATTGGGATTTGTAAGATCAAAATGTGATCATTGTGTGTATTATAAAGCTGAAAGTGATCAAGTCCTTATTATTACACTCTATGTTGATGATATGTTGTTCATAGGCAATAGTAAGCTAATGATTTCTGATCTTAAGTCTCAATTGTCTGCAAAGTTCAAAATGAAAGATCTTGGTGTAGTAGGGTATATTTTGGGAATAGAAATAACCAGGGACAGGAAGAATAGAAAGCTTTGGCTCAGTCAGAGTAAGTATGTCAAGACTGTTCTAGAGAGATTTTGTATGACTGATTGTAAGCAGCTAGTTGTTCCAGTTACACAAGGAATGAAGCTATCTATTGAGGATTGTCCAAAATCTCCTACTGAGATGGAGGACATGACTAGTGTACCTTATGCTAGTGCAATTGGCAGCCTTATGTATGCAATGGTCTGTATAAGGCAAGACATTGCCCAAGCAGTGGGAGTTCTTAGTCGATTTATGGCTAATCCTAGAAGGACATATTGGGATGCTGTGAAGAGAGTGTTTAGATATCTAAAGGGTACTTCAAACTATTCTCTGTGTTACCATGGGAACTTGGTTGAATCACAAAGGACTCTTAGTATTCTAGGTTATGTGGACTCTGATTGGGCAGGGGACATTAACAACAGAAGATCCACCAGTGGATATGTTTTCATGATGAATGGTGGTGCAGTGAGTTGGATGAGCAAGCGATAGGCTGTAGTCATTTTGTCCACTATAGAGGCAAAATACATGGTAGCTACACATGCCTATAAAGAAGCGATCTGGTTAAAACATTTGTGTTCTAACATTGGTTTTGATGTAGGAAAAATTACTATTTACTATGACAGTCAGAGTGCTATATGTTTGGCAAAGAATCCTACTTTCCATGCTAGGACGAAACATATAGATGTACAATATCACTTTGTACGAGATATGGTGGAGGATGGGAAGGTCTCTTTGGAGAAAGTGGATACTCTAGAGAATGTTGTAGATGCATTGACAAAGCCTATGAGCACAGACAAGTCCATTTGGTGTGCCACTTCGATGGGCCCCTTGGCCCATGAATTTTAGTAGTTTTATTATGCTCTGGAGGTGTCAATAAGATCTTCGTCAAGTAGGAGCTTGTTGGAATATGTTCCTCAATCCTTACTGACATGGAACTCCTGACGGGCAAAGTCGTTGTGACATGATTCATGTCTGGCTAACTAACTATTCTAAATCCATTTGAAATGATCATGTCGCCAAGACAGAGTTGATGTCTTGCCGACAATATCTATCAGTGTGACTCTTTGTGTTCAACGTGACCTTTTGGCAAATGAAGATCTCTGGGAAATAGTTTGATCTTATCAGGCTAACTCACGGGTGTCTGGGAGAGGTCCTAGCGAATGGTGAAAGTCTCACCGATAGCATATGGTTATTGGGTAAACACGAGGGTCTCGGGGAGAAGTCCTAGTGACTAGAGATTGTCTTACCGACTGCATGTGGTCATCAAAGTAACTCTCTGTGCCTAGTGAAAGGTCTTAGCGAAGTCAAATGTCTTGCCGACTCGGCAAGACATGGGCACTCAATATGTGGTCTCGACAAAAGGCATAAGTCTTTCCGACTTGGTAAGACTTGGTGATGCTTGATGAAAGGTCTCAGCGATGAAGACTGGTCTCACTGACAGAGATAAAACCTAGTGCTTTCGCGGTGACAAAAGACTTCGTTATGAAGTCTTGGCAAGTTGGATAAGTCACGCCAATAGTTTTCGGGATCTACTTGGTGATGCTCGATGAAAGGTGAAGAACAATGGGCGATAGCAAATGTTCATCAATGTAACATGAAGTGATCATAGGAAGGTCTTGGCGAGAATGAAGAGTCTTGCCAATGGCAAAGCAGAAAATGATATGCTTTGTGAGCATCGGTAAAATGTCTTGTCGATGGAGGAACCTCTTGCCGATAGAAATGAAATGGTTATCGGTAGATTCAGTATGACTCATGGCACTCGTTATAATGTCTTGTTAACTTGTGGAAGCTATGGCGATATGGATATGAAGACTTTGTGGCACCGGGGAGACACTATTAGTGTCTCACCGATATGCCAACAAAGTTTGATCGCCTTTGACTATGTGACCATCCTATGTGGCATCCCGCTGGACCAATCAGAGGAAGCAATTTTCAAATGGATGATAGTTGGATTTTTGCATCAGTTGCAACATTGGAGAAAAACTGCATGCAAGGAAAAAATCTGAAAAGGCATGGAAACTTTCTTTGATGGAGCATTGGCGGATAAGGATGAACAGAAGGCAAAAATCAGAATGTGAGAAGATTTAAAGGATCGATTCTGATTTGAAATCATGATGAGTAAGATCAGATTGAAGAGAGCATTTTTGTAACTGAATGAACAGTGAATGAAGCTACTGCAAACAAATACCAGAGAGTTGTATCTCTGATTGTATGTAATTGTTGTTACTATAATACAAAGAGATTCAACTTGGTGTGGTGGGTTTTTTCCTGAAAGGGTTTCCCACGTAAATCTGTTGTTCATTGTCTTTAAGTATCTTCTCTGTTTCTATAAATCTTTCATGTGTATCTTAATTGAATTATAATTAGAAAAATTAAAAGTACTGTCTGCTTACTTCCCTGTGGTTTTGACATTAGGAAAATTGTTTCTGTACCATTGCTTTCCTTACATTGATCAACAAATTTGGCTATCTAAGGGTTTTCTCATCATAAGTTTCAAGATAAGAGATACACTCTAGACTCCATAGAATTTGAACAAATTATACTTTGCTTCCTCGTCCTTGATTAAGTACAGGTATAAATGACTTTAAAAATCATAGAAAAGCCTAAAATTTCTATTATAACAAACTCAATAGGATCATTTGTTTCAAACAATTATAAAAGCAAACTTTCTATTGATACAAGAGTATGAAATGAATCAAATGCCTATTTTTTAAATATTATAAAAACGAAAGCCTAAGTAGGCTACATGATTAATTATCAAAACTTGTCTTGTCTATTTCTTTTATTGGTTCTAATATTTCACATTATATTTGCATTTATACTAAAGGATGCAACTCCAATGGCCCAATATTATAACTAAGTGTTGATTTAGATATATCTTCTATTTTACCATCTCTTTGGATATTATTAAAGTCTCATTTTGATGATGAATTCATTATCAAAGGATTAGAAATTTAGAAGAAAAAAAAATGGATCCCAAAGTATCTATAACTACAACCAAGGATTGATTGGAAATGCATGAACTAATTGGACAACATATGAGAATTGACTAAAGCTCCAGTTACAACCAGTTATGTATATAGGGGGTGGATTTCTGTTTTTGGTTGTAACTAGAGCTTTTCTTTGTGTTGCTTTGCAAATTTATGAAGGATTGAAACCATAACCTTTACCTCATGTTTGTATGTTGAGAAATTTAATGGTACTTGGTGAGATACATGGAAGATAAATATGGAAGATCTTCTTGAAGAAATTGATAGGTAGAGAGTGTTATAAAAAGATACAAATCCATCAAGAATGTTTGATGATATTGGTAATAGTTGAAAAATAAGGCATGAGGAACCATTCAATTATTCCTTGTAGATTTCATCCTCTTAAACATATTCACAAAGATCACTACATACAAGATATAGAAGAGGATAGGTGATATTTATCAAAGTATTTAAATCTAATCAATAAATTAAATCTCATAAGAAATTTATATTATTTTAAACTAAAATATGGTGACTTGGTTGTAGATCATTTGAATTAATTTAATCTAATTTTGAGTTAGCTATTTCATGTAGATGTTAAGATGAAATAATAAGATAAGTGTATCTATTTACTTTGTTCTTTACATGAATCTTGTGAAGACCTAGTTTTTTCTATCAATGAAAGTGGTGTAAAGGTCAAGATGGATATTTTTTTTGGAACTTTTCTTCCAAAGGAGATGAGAATAAATTCCATGAATAATAGATTGAAGGATGTCCTACATATTTAGAAGGCACAAGGATAAAGGTGGGTCAAAAGGGGAAAAGAATAAAGATGTGACCAAATCAAAATGATGGTCAAAACCTCCATGGAAGAGAAAATTTGAGTGCTAGAGTTATGGGAAAAGATGGGATGTAAAGAAGGAATACAAATGGTGAAGACTTATGGCTAGCAATTATTGAATTGCAAAAATTTGGGAAAATCCTAAAGGATATCAAAGTCACCCTGATTGCATTAATTATGAAGAAAATGATGTAAAGTTCATTTAAAGACTTATGGCCAATATCACTTTGCAATACAACGTACATCCTTTTTTAAAACGATAAAAATCAACTAAAGATAATTCTTCCAAAGATCATTTCAAAAGAGTAAAGTAGGTTTACCCCAAGAAAAATATAATAGATTATATTGTGATTGTATAAGAGACTATTCACTCAATCAAGTCAACTAATTAGAGAAGTATGGTTTTTAAATTGGATATTAAAAAATCCTATGACAAATTAAATTATATATTTATGATGAAAATAATGGAAAAACCTAGCTTCCAAGAAGAATGGATAAATTGGATCTTTAACTACATTTCAAGTGTGGGTTATTTAGTCTTGATAAACAACTCCCCATTTGGCTTCTTTAAATCTAACAGAGGTCTAAGGTAAGGAGACTCCCTCCCCCCTTTCCTTTTTGTAATCATGAAGAAATATCTCGGCCAGGAAATCAAAACATGCTCCAATCAAGATCATTAGAATGACATTAAGGTGGCATATCAACTTTCCAATATATCACTCATGAAAAAGTAGCAAATGATATTATACTTTATGGCGAAATGGAGATTCAAGAATCCACCACCATACAAACACTCTTGGAGAAATATGTGGTAGTTTCAAGACAAATTATCAATAAGAAAAATTAAAACATCTATTTCTTTAATATTAGGAACTCTACCCAAATATGAATAAAGTCAATCCCGAGCTTCAATATAAGATATTTTATATGTAAGTATCAATTAGGCTAAATTTACATAAAAAATGGGCCTCCTAAGGATGACATTATTAGCTTTTTAAGTTATCAAAAATCAACTAAAAGATGACATCAACCTACATGGTGACATCATCCAAAATAAAAATAAATTATTTATTTTATAAAATAAAAATTTCTAAAATCTTATGAATTAACTCATGATGGTTAATTTAACTCTACATATCCTATTCTATCTTATTCATCTTTCTAAATATAAAATATTCTTCTTTTTTTTTTAGATTTATATTCTTAAGTTCTATTATAGAAATTTTTATATTTTCAAAAAAATATTTTATTCTTAAGAAAACATTTAAAAATCATAAAAAACATAAATTGGAATAAATTAAAAATCAAAAAATACATTGACAAAATAAAATAAAACCAAAAAATTAATTAGAAATTGAAGGAGAAAAAGTTGGAGAAAATCACGAAACTATGAAAAAAATAATTGAAAAAAATAAAAATTAAAAACCAAAAAATATTGCAAAGGAAAGAAAATGAGAAAATCAAAGAGACTATGGAAAAAAAGATATCCTTAGCATACTTTTTTAAATATAAATATACTATTATAAAACCTATAAACATGTTTATTTAAATAAGCATACATAACATAATAAATCTAAATCTATAAAATCATATATATAAAAAATAAAATACTAAGTAAAAAAATAAAATATCTAAAGTTACTTTTACTTTGTCATTTTTTAAATAAAAACAAATAATTAAAAATAATAATAATCAAGAAAAGAAAGTGAACTTGACTTTTTTAATAAATTATAATAGAAATATAAGTTACCAAACTTGTGTTTAAGAGTTTTTAAATAAAAAATAAATAATGAAGAAAGTGAACTTGAGTTTTTTAATAAATTATAATAGAAATATATGTTACCACTTTTAAAAAATCATGGGCTTCAATTTTTTAAGGAATTATAATAGAAACGTGTATCCCCACTTAAGTCATGTAGTTAAGTAATTTATATTTTTTATATTTAAATAATTTGTATTATATGAGATAATTTTTGTTTTTTCAAAGTTCCTTAGGAGGCCATTTTTTATGTAAATTCCCCCTAATAGCTTGGTGTTCCTCTTTTCAAAGGTGCAATTAAATCATTTATATATATGGGAGGAAACAATTAACAAATGTAGAACTTGTAGAGGCTAACAAATGTTCAGTAAACTTGGTGTCAACACTTAATTTAGAGGGGGTCCTACTGAACAGTCCACTAAACCTTTGAAAGACCTTCATTTAATTTATCAACTAGGGCTAATAAAATTTTTTGATGGTGTTGTCACTGTATGTGCTTTCACTCTTCACTACCTATATCATCCTAGCATATGTGTTACACATGCTGGAAATCATGAATTGCATAACAGTGAAAAGAGGTAATGTTGAAGCTATTGTTATAGGTACTTACAACTAAAGACTGTGACTAGTTCATTGTCAAGAAATAAATTATGTAATTAACCAATACTTGTGAACTCAACTAATTTGACTAACTTCAGAGAACAATGCATAGAAACAACTAAAGCATAAATACAAGACAAGATCTTATTCACATTCATGGTATGAAAAATCTAATTAAGACAAATATAATCATGAAAGTAACTACTGTAACATAAATAAATATATAGAAAATAAATTAGGGAATAGTTACCTTGAGTGACCCTTGCTCAAGTGACTAGCTCCACAAAGTGAACTCAAATCTATCTCTTCAACTAATTTAACATATAACAGTAACTAAAAAATTGCATTGCTAGCTCAAGATATCACAATCCAAATAGATTCTTCTAGAATATCTTATTCATAAGATCATAATTGAGAAAAAAAAATTGTTTATACAAAAATAGAATCTAGTTAAACAAATCTATATGTTATATCCTCTATTTCAACTAACTAACTAACTCGACCATCAAACCATTCATATAGGTGTAAGGAAGTCTTATTAGAACAAGGACTCAAAACAAAAAAATAATTATAAATCACCACTCCCTACAAAATAGAGCCTGATAAATTCTAAATAATTAAAACACAACTGAAAATAAAGAAGAATTGGAATAGGATTGTAACTCTATTACAATGGTTTCAAACTGAAACATGAACTGTATAAATAGTCACGTTAGATTCCTAATTGTGGCAGAATTCCTCTCCTCTAGTAGTCTTATTAAATGATGTGATGATTCACAACAATCCTAAAAAGTAGACACCTCCAATTATGTAGTTGTTGCATTATTTTAACTTCCCCTACATCATTGTTCTGAAACTCCCTTTGGTTTCGAGTTGCACCTCCTAGTTGTTGTGGGCTATAGTTTGTCAGTTCTATCTCTTTTGCTGCAAAGAGTTAGTTCACACAAAATCTACACAATACTAATAACCAGAACTTAAACACAGATATTCATTACATTTCATACATATCCACATATTAACCATGCAATAACTATCATATCATTATAATCATATTTTCATAGACTTTAAACCAAGTTCAAGTTTGCATAATGATCATAAAAGATACTAAATTTTCAAGGATATATATAGGAAATAAGTATTTGGAGATATCTAAAAGCATGTATTGAAATAACAAAAAACTAACTAATACTAGGCCTCATCATTCCCCTCAACTAATCATCTGCTTATCCTTAAGCAAAGTGGTTTGAACGCTAGAGGTTGTATTGTAAGGTCATCTCCTTGAGGTTTTGTGATCACATCCACTCCTTTTTGTTGTATCAAGTAAAAACCTCTATAGCATGAAATTCTTTGCCACCTGAAATCCTCAGCTTCTTCTCATTCTTCATTCCTTTCCCCTATTCAATCCTATTCAATGTGGTACTAGGTAGAGAAGCATTAGTGGAGAGAAAGTCAGAGGTACCCATTCAAGTGCTCTATCTTTTGCAATATCCATAGACCTTCAGGTTCTTTCAAGCATGGCCATAAAGTTATATATAGAGTGGGGATCCTTTTTCTGCAATTCGGGGGTTAAACTATCTCATCTTTCTTGTATAAAATGACAAGAATGATGAAGGAGACCTACTATTAACCTATGCATTCTTTCATAATCATTTATTTTCAAATGCACAATCTTTCTACCCGCACCTTTATACTTCAAAATATATATCTATTCATCTTTTATTTTATGGGGGTTCTTAGATTCCTTCCTAATTTGGAGAGTAATTGATTTCTCTCTCTACATAATCCTACATAATCTCACCCCTCTACATTTCATTTTTGAAGTACGAAGCTAGTGCCCTAATTTGTAAATCACCCACAAATAGTAATGGGTTCCACTCTATATCATTTGGCACAACGTAATTATGTAAATAGAATTCACATAACTGATCTTGTACATTAGGTGTGGCATCATCAAAAATATTTAGAAAGTCAAACTTTCTACTCATTACAATTGGAAAGTTACTAATCAACTAACTAAATTGAAAGGTTAGAAATTTTTCCTACAAAAGCAAAGTATATACCCTACCAAGATGTCTACACTTAACAATTTGAACAGCCTTATCTGCTATTTCCTCAACCTTAACTGTTAACTTTTTCAATTCATTTTCTTTATTCTCCGGTACTCTAGTATATTCTAAAACCATTCTTTCTTTTTCCTTCTCTCATTTTTCTTTTTGTTGGGAGAATTCTTGAGTTACCTTCCACAACTGGTAGCCTAGAGACATAGTGGTATGATGAGTTGGAGTCTTTGTAATAGGGGGTCCTTGGGTTACATCTATAATTTATGTGTTTCCTACCTTTACTATGGCAATTTGTGCAAGAAAGTCCAATTTAGACCCATTCCCATAGCCACGAAGTTTCTCCTCCAACTCTTTAATCTTCAAGTCCCTTTCCTTATCTCTTTGTTCATATGTTTTCCCCAATTCCTCTAACTATTTAATCCTTTCTAATACTTCTTGTAACTCCTTTACATTTCTTTCTTCTATGAACAAATTCTTATCTAAAGTTTGATCGTTACCAACCCCAGTATATGCACAACCCTCACTATCAGGGCTTTGTGGGGTTCTTGTTTTATTAGCAAAATAAAATCCTCTAAGTTAAATTCAAAGGTGGTTGACACATACCATTTTCTTTTAATAGGTGTATGCAAATCCTCAAAAATATTGTCTTGCAATTTTGAATCTTCCACTACCATAATAATCTTTTCCTCCTATTTCTTGACACTTGTTGGGATTAAGGTGTCTCAACCTTAGAGTCCTAACATTGATTTAATTTTTGTAATTTATGTATTTATTTGTATTATTTAAATGCATATGGTGTCATGTCACTAATTGGGACCCATCAGTTGGGTGGTATCCCCATTGGAGGTGACTGGATGACACATCATCATCCCAAGTGGACATAGGTGTCTCACTTTGGAATCTATGAAATATGACAAATTTTATGATGCGTCATAAGGCATCTTTGAATGCATGGGTGAAAGTCAACGCCCAAGTTGGGTTATGACAAGATGTAAGAGAATCAACTATTTTTAGCTAGTTATGATAGATTCTCTTAAAGTTGTAAGTGTTGTCAACTATGACAGATTCTATGATAGTTGTAAGATGTGTAAGGAATTTGTCATAGCCTATTTTAGCATATTCTAGGTGTCCAAGCTTGGAAGAAGACTATATGCATATTTGACAAGTGTAAGGGGTGTTAGGGGATGTTGTACATGTGTCCAAATGCATGTCTAAGGCATTGAATATTGTTCTTTTTAGATTTGGATACCCCTCACCTTCTAGATGCATCTTGAAGCTTGTATCACTCTATTTATTGAGTGCCTTGAGTTGTAGAATGCATAGTTTGTTTGCAGGTAAGGAAGTGCTACCAATATTACTCCAAAATAGGTGTTTGTGTTGAAGCACTTCTATAGAAGCTCTATACTTGGAGAAACATTGTAATCAAAATTTGATATAATAGAGAATTATTGTGCTTTTGGGGGGTGGGGTTTTTTACCTGAAAGGGTTTTCCCCACGGTATTTTTGGTGTCACTATTTTTGTGCATTGTTCCTATTCTATTTCCATTAATTTTTATGTGCTTCTCTAGTTGTAACTGTTAAAAGAGTTTAAAAGAAAATTTGTGTAACTCTCTCCTAATTAGATTAGTGTAGGAAGTTGTTTCTACTCACTCGGCTTCCTTTCAATTGGTATTAGAGCCTGGCTAGCCTTGTTTCCTTTGTTGGGTAGAAAGGTTTTCTAATCTAATCTTTGTTTTAGTTGGAGTTTTGTGGAAGTGTGTTTTTCATAACCTTGTTGCAAAAGTACCCTGTAAATATTTGAATGCTCTCTTAACAACATCCCAATGCATCCATCCAAGATTAGCCATAAAATGACTAAGGAATTCCACTACTTGGGAAATGACTGGTCTCATACACACCATTGCATACATCAGACTACCAGCTACACTAGCATATGGTACTCTGGTCATGTCCTCCATCTTAGTAGGATATTTTGTACAATCATTCATGGAAAGCTTTGTACCTTATATCAAAGGAACAACTAACTGTCTGCAATCTACCATGTTGCACATTTCCAACACAGAGTTCACATAATTGCATAAATGTCTTAACCAAAGCTTTCTGTTAGTTATGTCTCTCATGGTTTCCATTCCCAGAATGTACCTAGCTGCACCTAGGTATTTCATCTCAAACTGTGCTGACAACTAAAACTTCAAATCTGAAATCATACTTTTACCATTCCTAATAAACAACATATCATCTACATATAATAAAATGATGAGAATGCAACCATTATTAGTTTTAAAGTATACACAATGGTCAGATTTAGATCTCTGAAAACCCAATGACAACACATAGGTATCAAACTTCTGATACCACATTCTAGGAGACTATTTCAAACCATAAAGAGACTTCTTCAGTTTGCAAACCAAATTTTCTTTACCTTTTTCAATGAAATGCTCTAGTTGTGACATGTATATCTCTTCCTCCAAATCAACATGAAGGAACGATGTCTTCACATCCATATGTTCCACTTCTAAGTCATACATTGTTGCAAGTGACAAAAGAAGCCAAATAGATGTTAGCTTTGCTACATGAGATAATATCTCCCAAAAATCAATTTCCTCCACTTGGAAATACCCCTTAGCAACCAATTGTGCCTTATACTTCTCAATATTTCCATCAAGACCACACTTTTTCTTGAAAACTCATTTACAACCAACATGTTTATGTCTAGTAGGCAAAGGTACAAAAACCCAAGTCTTGTTTTTCTTTAATGAATTCATCTCTTCATCCATGGCTTGCATCGAAGAATTTGAATCATTCATAATCAATGCCTCTCTAATTGTCCTAGGCTCATCAATATTAGTAATCAAGGAAAACATGCAACTGGAATCAAATAATGAATATCCAAACCTTTCTGGTTGTTGCCTAACTCGTGTAGACCTCCTCAAAGGCTAAGGTTGAGGTTCTCCTTCTTCAAAAATTTCAGAGCTACTTGAGCTCTCCTCATCATTAGGTCCAACAGAAGTTCTTGGTTCTTCTTTCTTCAGAGTATGTGGAATCTAAACCACCTCCTTTTTTCGTTTCTCCTCTTTCTCTAGTTGTAGCTCAACAAAGGAAGGTTTCATCTCTCTAAATATCACACTTCTATTTTAGAGAACCTTTTGAGATCCTGGATTCCAAATCTTGTACCCTTTCACACCAACACCATAGCTGATAAACATACACTTTAATAGCCGTGTTCTCCACACTAGTGCAGAAACAATAGTAAACTACTAAAAATTGCTTATAAATTACTACAGTTGGTCACATGACCATTAGTAGTTTATTGTCAATCATATATAATGCGACTAGATTGATGACTAAACCATTTTTAGTCATTTATTGGTTGTTTTGATTGATTGATTTGGTAGTATATTTAGTCATTGATTCAGTCATTCATTGTTGTGATCTGGTCACTTATTTAGTCACTTTTTTTCCACTAATATATTTAGTCATTGATTTAGTCATTGATTGCTATAATCTAGTCACTTATTTAGTCATTTTTCATTCACTGATATATTTAATTGGTCACTTATTTAGTTGTTGATTTAGTCATTGATTGTTGTAATATGGTCACTTATTTAGTCATTTTTGTATTCACTGATATATTTAGTCATTGATTGTTGTTAACTGGTCACTTATTTAGTCATTTTTATTCACTGATTTCACTGGTCATATATCTAGTAATATTTATTCATTGTTCATTGATTTTTGTCAATTGGTAGTATATTTAGTCAATTTAATTATTAATTGATGTCAATTAGTAGTATTTAGTCATTTTAATTGACTGATATTTGAGGATTTAAGCATAAAACACAGAAATACACATCAATAATCAATTGCACACAATAAGATAGCCATTGAGAAGGAAAAACGGGTGAACTTTATTAATAAAAGAAAGGTGTTCTAGTTACAACTTACAAATAGAGTATTACAATTGTTATTTTTAGTCACAAGACTAAAAATCTTAGTTACAATGATGCAGAGAAATGACTGCAAGAAAGAAACTTCTCCAAAAGACTTGTGCAACGATGGAAACACATGATTGAAGCCCTTCAATGTGAGAACATGCCCCTTTCATCTCTTAAAACTTCTACAATGTGGGAAATCTTCCTGGAGTAAGTTGTAACGTGTAGAATCTAAGGAGAGTGTTGATCATGTCCCATATATGAAGCTCTCTCCTTCAACATAGTCAACAATAACCCAGCTAGAATATTTCTTCCTTTATATACAACGTGCCATCTGATATGAGCAACATGGTGTTTCCTTTCCTGACATGAATGAAGCTATGTCTCAATACAACCAACAAAATTAATATTAGTCTCAATTCAAAAATAATAAAAGTGCATTGTACATTGCAAGTTTACAAAAGAAAGTCCAAACACAATAGAAAGATAAATCAATTAAAAAATTGTAGCCTTGTCATCAAATGCCTTGAACAAAGTGTTCAACATAGGCTTGAAATATGCATATTGAACCCTTGATTTCAAAACCTTGTTCAAAATTTAAGAAAGGTGATACGTTCAAATTATATAATGAAGCTGACATATTATAGAATGAAGGCTATCAACACTAACCAAACTGGAACAACATTATCAACATAAATTTCTTGGAAACCAAGCCCAAGAAAGCCATCAGAATTGGACAACAAAAATGTCAACCCTAGTTCATGTGTTGTCTCAGTAAAGACCTGTACCATTAAAGAATCCATTTATACATAAATTCCAAATTAAGTTGATGAGAAAAGATCTTTGATATCCAATTGGGAAGCCTTAACATCCAAAAATTACTAACCTGATTTTTCACAACAAGTTTCCCAGCCATGACATTATCTTTACTTAAGAAATTGGATATTGATCCACTGCCATATTGAATCTCACAGGATTCTCCTTCACAAACAAAAAATGATATAGTTTAATTTTTTACCAACTTCCTTAATATCCCCATGTAAGCAGACTAAACTAAGTGAGGTTGATGGTTTGAAGTAGAGTACCATCTTCTTGGTATGTGCTTGACTTTGATGACATGTATCTTGAATGAAAATAACAAGCTAGTTGCACTGTACAATCATTTTTAATCATTGTTACAAAAATAACCACAAAATACTCTTTAATTAAAATAGTCCTAGATATTTCAATTAATTTCAAGAGAGCTAATTTCACTACCCAAATAACCATCAATCTATTTACTATATATAATTTTCCAGAATTCAGAATTTGAATGTAATGAAACTAATTGTAATTACCAAATATTTGACACAAAAATGTAGTACAAAATGAATTGTTTGACAAAATGCCTCAAAGAGATGCTATCTCATGGAATGAAATGATATGATTGCAGAATGTGCACAAAATGGATTTTGCAAGGAATCTCTCAAAATCTTTGAATTAATGAAGCACTCTGGAACACGGACATTGTAAGCTTTGCTTGTGTTCTAGATGCATGTAGTCATGCAAGTTTAGGGGATGAGGGTTGCACATAATTCACGCGCAATAACCCTTATTGCATTACATATATAGTTGATCATTATGTGTGTGTGGTTGACCTTCATGCTCGTGTTGGCTATCTTGAGGACACCCTAAACATTATTACTGAGATTCCACTTATACCTTTGGTTCCTATGGATCATATGAATATAGGCTGAGTATTCCAATAGTTCACTACTTTTTTAGTTGGATCGTAAAAATGTTGCAACGTATGTTCTTCTCTAAAAAATCTATTTAGAAGCAAGTAGGTGTGGTGAGGTTCAAATAATAAGGAGATTGATGAAAGATAGAGGAATTAAAAAGATACCTACATGTAGTTGGATTGAAGGGCATAAAATGGTACATACTTTTTTGTGTAGGAGACAAATCACATCCACAAACATGGGAGATCTATGCAAAATTGGAGAAATTGGATTGGAAAATGAAGGTAGTAGGGTATTTCTATATTCAATACTTTTACTCAATGTTGTGGAATAGAAGAAAAAAGAATCATTTATCTTCCACCATAGTGAAAAGTTAGCAATTGCATTTGGTTTATTAAACATGGCCCCATGGTACAACTATTAGAGTTGTTAAGAACCTTTGAGTATGTTCTGATTTTCACACTGCATCTAAATTCATCTCCAACATTGTTGCAAGAGAAATTGTTCTGAGAGATGTGAACCATTTCCATCATTTTAAGTAGGGACAATGTTCTTGTGGAGAATATTGGTGATGCTAAATGAAACAATCTGAAAAATAGGCTTACACTATAATAATGTGCACTACATCAAATATCTAGTAATAATGAAGGGACATCCATCAAAGCATAACAACATGGATTTTTTTTTCATATGTTGTAGTTACAAATGCCCTACTAGACATACATGAAAATGTGGAAGCAATATACACAAGGCAAGAAAACTGTTTCAAAAAAATTCCTCAAAGAAATGTGATATTTATTTTTATAGTTTAATTGTGATACTGCACTATTTTGACATGATCCTTGTGGTGATGTGGGATGTTACCGCTACACCGCACCATTATTGCTTGGCCTTCATGGTAACATGGGATATTATTGCTACACCATACTGTTATTGCTCAACCTTCACGATAATGTGAGATGTTACCGCTACACTACACCATGTCTTCTTGGCTCTTGTAGGGATGGAGAAGTATTTGAGTTACTGCCATACCGCACATTTATTGCTCGGCCTTCACAACAATGCGGTATGTTACCACTACACCACACTGTGTCTTCTTGGCTCTTATGGTATGGTAGTATTATGAAACTTGTCACAACAGTCTTCTGAAACTTGTCACAACCATCTACTACCTTGACACAACAATCTTATGAAACTTGTCAATATTTATGGGCACCTTTTAAATGACATTCAGATCTATAAGGAAACTATCTTATAGGGATGAAAGTCCCAAGAAACATGGCAATGGTTACACCAATAAATAGTTAACTAGAAACCATGAATTTTTAATGCATAATGGAGAATATACAGAGAGTTAATTCAGTGAGCAAACATCCTTGGTTAATTTTCATCAAAAGTATGACAATCTTAGAGTTTGGAGTAGAAAATCATAAACCTTCAAAGACCTAATAGTCATAATAAACCTAGTGATAGCTTTCACAGTCATAAGAATGAATTCATAAGAGAATAGATGTAAGAGCATGAAAATACACTGAGATGGAAGAGCAGATGGTAGAGTTGAAGAATTAGACCTATAGTGAGAAGGTAGGGAGAAAAAAGTAATTTACAGTCAAGAGCATCATGGTAGTTTCTCAAGTGATCATATTTGGGCAAGGAGAGAACTTAGTGAAAACATTACCATCAAAAAAATAAGGATACTCAAAACCCTACCAAACCCTACAGTCTTTTTCATCACCTTGTAGAGATCTCAAACATGCATGAAAATATTTCATAGAGACTAAAATCATCTCTATTTTTTACGATCACAAAAAGTAAAAAAAGAAAAAGATTTACAAGTGATGAAAAGAAGTACATGGAAAGTATATTATGCTGAATTTATTTAAAAATAAAAAAACTTAACCATTAACTATCCAATACAATCTAACAAAATAGAAATATACAATGAAATATTATGATTAACAAAATGATAATTTTGACGGGTATCTTAAGGTAGACAAAAAAAAATTGTGCAAGTGAAAAATAACACCCTTAGATTATTCTAAAAAAATAACATTTTCATTTACATCATTTTCAAGCAATACTTTTTTAGATTCGTCTAGCTGTACAAAATCAAATCAAATCTACAACAATCTGAAGGTTTAAAAATTTGATATTTTTAGATCTATTCTTGGGTGTATCCTGCAAACTTCATCATAGAAGGATGGGTCATCACCTCCTTTAGACATGGATGTGGAACTTACTTTGTTTTTTCCATAGAATCCAAAATATGCCTAACCAATGCTGGAAGAAATAACCTTGTAAACAAGCAAAAGGAAAAGCTAAATTAGTAGTAATTTACTAATTTTCATTCAAATTATTTGTAATAATTTTCAGTACCTAATTCTATTGTACTTTAAAGATTTATAATATGAAGTTTAGCTATTCAAATAGCTTAAATAATTTTAAGTTATAAAACTGATAAATAGGCTTTAGCAATTCAAAAAAATATAAACTTCTAAAATTTTAAATATCTTTATTGTATCTATTTACTATTGTTAGAGAGTTGCAAACTGTGAATGGTCTTCTATCCTATAAGATTGAGAAATAAAGAAGACTATCAAATAGTGATTGAATCATAACAAACAGTCCAAAAACAATGAAAGTTATTGTCAAATGGTGACAAATATATGTCCTCTAAGTCATTTTCACATGGTGATTGAGAACACAATGAGTAAGAAGTAAAAGAGCACTAGATCATAGCACTAGAAAATGGTCATGAGTTATGCAATCAACTTCACTATTCTTTTTATCACAAAGGAGATCGAGATAATAACCAACGTATTGATGTGCACAGAGGATGTTCATGGAGTGAAAACTTCCTTACAAAGAAATTACCACAACAGAGTTTGAGGTGAATTGCACCTACTATTTTATGTTGATATGGATATGTTCTAACATGTAGTTAATTATTGTAGAATAACAAATAGGCTAAATAGTTTTTCATATACCATTGTTTTAGAATTTGAAACTATGGTATATGAACAACTATTTAGCCTATCTATTATGCTACAACAATTAACTACAGGCTAGAACATATACATATCAACATAAAATACTAAGTACAATTCACCTCAAACTCTGTTGTACCTGAGTATGATAGTACCTGAGCTTCTAGTGTTTCTAGATGGAACTTATAGTAGAAAAGTGTAGTCTCCATCTGAAGGAACCATCTTCATAGCTCTTCCCTAAAATGAGGGTTGAAAACATTAGAAGAAAAGAAATACCATAATTCTAAAGTAATAATTTGTATCAAGCCAAATGTTAGAAAGTATAATTAAAAATACATCCTTACAATTGGACCAAGCAGATTTATGATTTTATCTTTAGAATGTAGGAACTTTCTCTATTAGAGCTTCACGACCTCAAATTGCATCCTAAATTGGATTGATTAAATTTATGATTTTATCTTTAAAATGTAGGAACTTCCTTTGACGAAGCTTCACTACCTCAAATTGGATCTGAAATTGGTCCAGTATATTTCTGATTTTATCTTTAGAATGTACAAACTTTCTCTATTGGATATTAAAGATCTTAGGTTGGATGTCCAATTGGACAAGTGGATTTATGATTTTATCTTTAGAATAAAGGAACTTTGTCAGGTATTCATAAATTCCTACAGTTAGGTTTTACTTCCTACCAAAAATATCTCAAAGTGTTTCACACTGGCTCAAGGTACTATCCAACCTCGTTATGACATCGATAGCAATCCAATTTATCCTAAACCGTCCAACTCGAACGTTACATCACAATCTATTCTTCCTACACATAAAAATTCCACATATTAACCCCTTCTAAATAAAACTCAAAATCATCATAAAACCATAATTAATAAATCATTTTAGCTTCAAAAAGAATCTAATGTCATTTACTATCAAAACAAAAGTTGTATAAATCACAAAAAATCCATGAAGTAATCCATCCAAAGAGAAAATAAACAATGTAAGGATTTGAGAAATATAAGTCCAAAGGGTTATGTTGTAATGGTAATGGAATCACCATAAGAGCATAACTGAGGAAAAAATTCTTGTGATTATTATTATGTGATCCATAACTCTATTGGTCATGTGACACAGTTGTGCTATAACAAATATAGGATGCATTCATGTGTGACCCAAGTTTAATGTGGCTATGTTTTGATAGAAATGTAGGCACTCATATGAGCACAATTCATGTACAAATCATTGTCATCACAATTAGGTGTCAATCATCATTGGGTGCATTCAGGTTGACTCAAGTTTAACAGGTTGCGATGTAATGATAGCATGATCCAAGAGCGATTACCTCTTGCTACAATAAAGAGCTTATAACTCTGGTTGATATGTAGAGTAGTTGTGTTATATCAATTATTTAGTGCATTCAAGCACAACCCATGTTTAATGGGCTATTCTAGAGAGTGATCAAGATTTTCTAAACCTTATGAATGTTACTTAAAAGTGTACAACTTAAACTACAAACCAAGTTTGTTACATAATTGAATGCAATCTTGGGTTACCACAAACTATAATAATGTGATCTGCTAATAACCATTATGGAAAGTATTAAAGCAAGGCCCATGCTATATAGGATACATTTCCCTAATTAGGTTTACATACCTTAATGATCAAATACAAGCTTCCCACACACTCTAGGATACAATCCAAGACCATACCACAACCCTATCAAGATAGCTAATTTTCTGACCCAAGATTTAAGGTTGTTTTCTAATACCAACATAAGCATTGGTAAGAGCATAACTAGGGTACAAACCCTAGGCCTTCGTAGAAACATAAACAATAACTCTAGCGGATTAGTGAGGTTGCAATACTAGAAAGATTGAGACATTGTAGCCAATAACAAGCACACTATGTAGCTCAGTGACATTTGTAAATGTAATCTATGGTAAGAAGAATGATAGTCACTTGAGGTGTAATAGCCAAAAAGAGGTTGAGTAGTGACAAGATAATAAAGCTCAAACCTTGCATAGTAAAGTGGAGATTTTAACAGTGAGTTTCCTTACCCCCTTGCTGACCTTAAGTGTTTTTCAAATGCTTTTGGTAGTGTTAGACAAGGAAAATGCAATCAAGGAATGACTTTCCAAATGAAGTAACAGTGGTAATCACAAGTTCAATGTTTCTTTTTAGCCATTGTATAATGGAGGTAGTGGATTGCATGTTTGAGTAGTGTTTTGAGACTCATCAAAGATGGTAGAATAGTGAATAATACCTTGTGGACTATGAAGTAGTGACAATAAGGTTGAAGGATCTTAAGACCCACAATACCATGAAACAATGTGTCCCCTATAGTAAGTAGGCAGTCTATAGGACATAGTTTAATTTTATAGAAGGATGCTTGTGAAAGGAATCTCCAAGTGATAGTGAGTGAGTTGTTTGAGATTACAGCTGAGGGTGCAATATCTATTCTTAAAGGCAGATAGAAAAGCAGTAAATGTGCAATAAAATCAAATCATACACAGTAAACAATTCACAATGTTATCTTGCATAATGTCTTGAGTTTGAAGACAAAAATCTCATTGTATCTTGATGAAATTAGTGACCTTAATGGTCAATCACTAGCAACCATGATTTTAAAACATGCTATTGTGCTTATGGAGGTAGCATTTTAAGAAAGGAAGTGAGTGGTGGTTTGGAACAATGGCAAGTATGAAGGACTTGCTTTATATGCATGCTATGTAGTCTAGCTTAAGACAACATTCTTAGAAGAGATTGATGGTGGATTATGGAACTCAAGGGTTACCATGATAAGGATTAAAGCAAAGACTGGGATCTATTTAAAATCCACTGTCATGAAGATATTAAAGATGTCACATGCAAAACCCTAGCACCTGGAGTAATGATATAGTGCCAAAGAGGATAGTGTGTTGGGGCAGATTTAGGAGATCTTCACATTATCTAATCACAACCAAATACATCATTTATTTATTTTTTTAAATTAAAATAAATCATTATAAACCCTATATAGGATACATTGATACTTAAAAAGCATCTTATTTATTTGTTAAATTAAAAGAAATCATTCTAAACCCTATATAGGATACATTGATACTTCAAAAGCATCTGAAGGAATTTGAGATTATGCAAATATATGTCAATTAAATACATGGATTATAAATAGTAGCATAAGCAATGTAACCCTTGTTGAGAAGAGTGGGAATGAGATAAGCAGAAATTTGGATCCTATGCCTCCTGTCACACACATCTCCTTACCATTCTCTATCATTATTTACTGAAACACTTCTCCATTTTGGCAAGCTAGGCCTGAAAATAAGGTTTTGAAAAAGGTTTTAAATTATGTTTATTAAAATGAAAACTCCATTTTGGTGGGCTACGCCTAAAAATAAGATTTTGATAAAAGTTTTAGAGTATGTTTATTAAAGTTTTAGAGTATTTTGGTAGGCTATATTCTTGATTCCTTAAATGGTTTATTTAAATTAATTGTGACTAAATAAATGATTAACTATTTAGTCATTTTATTTGTGTGAATAAATAATTTTTAGTCAACGACCAAATTAGTCATTTATTTACTCATTTATAGTTGAGTTGCAAAAAATGAGTAGAATTTAGTCATTTTTAGTTGTTGTGACTAAAAGTTTTAGTCATCTAGTCATTTATTTACCAAATTCTACTAGTGCCAACTTAGACCTCTTCTCAATCAGAACATGAGTGCAAGCTTCACAACCAAATACTCTAAGATGTCTCATCAAAGGATTGTTACTAGATCACACCTCCATGGGTGTCTTTCCAACAAGCGATGTTGTAGGAGATATATTGATCAAATAACATGTAGTGGCTATTGCTTCAGCCCAACAATTTTGTTCAAGGCTAGTACAACTCGACATACTCCTAGCCCTCTCCATCAATGTTTTGTTCATCCTCTCTACAACTCCATTTTGTTGTGGAGTGTATGGAGTTGTCTTATGTCTCTCAATCTCGTGCTCTTTATAGAACTTTTCAAACTCTATGAAACAAAATTCACCACCATTATCAATTCTCAAACACTTAATCTTTCTGCTAGTCTAATTTTCTACCAAGGCCTTAAACTCCTTAAACCAACTAAAGACTTCAACTTTACTTCTAAGGAAATAAACAAATTTCCTTCTACTATAATCATCTATGAAAGAAACAAAATATATATTTTTTGATAACAAAGGAACATTTACAGGATCGAAAACATCTAAATGTACATAATCCAAGACCCCAGAAGACTTGTGAAAACTAGAGTAAAAAGAAACACAGTGTTATTTTCCATGTACATAATGTTCACAAAATTTTAACTCAAGATTACAATCATCAAGTCCTTCAACAAGGCTCTTATTTTTTAGGGTTCTAAGACCCTTCTCACCAATGTGACCAAGTCATTGGTGCCATAACATTGTCTTCCCTACAGGAAGCTTCATTTCCATGGAATGAGTGCCCTTAGGTACCCAAAATGCATGACCATCAGATGTAACTACAACATGATTTTTCTTTGCACAATCGAATGGTGAGGATGAAGAATCCAAAGGTCTCTACTTTCGTACATTAGAAGAACTATTGCATTAAATAGTGCATGCATCCAACTGAAACATAGTCCCAATATGAACCCCCTTACCTAACACCATAGCTCCTCTAGTCATCTTGCATCCTCTATCAAAGAAAACAACTTGCACTCCTAAATTATTCAATTTACTTACAGAGAGCATGTTTTGTGTCAAACCCGGGATATGCAAGACACTCCCAAATCACTCTTCCATTAGGAAATTTTATTTTGACTCTTCCACAACCAACAATCTTCAAGTGAGAGTCATCACCCAAGTACACCTCCCCACCATCAAACTCCTCATACTTCGAGAACCAATCTCTATGAGAAGTCATGTAAAAGGATGCACCCAAATCTATCAACCACACATCATTTGATGCATGGGCTATCAAGGCTGCAATAAATGCTTCTCCATCATCTTGGGATGTTTTCTCAAATTCAAAATTAGAGAAAGACTTGTTTTTCTTCTCCTCCTTCTTGCAATATTTCCGAATGTGACCAGTTTCACCAAAATTCCAACATTTTTCCTTGGAATTCTTACCAAGAGACTTTGATCTCCCTAGAGACTTTGACTTAGATTTCTTTTCTTTCTTTTTGCTTCTCTCTTTTGGTCAGCCATGGACTGCAAGGGACTCCTTGGCCATCTCAAAAGACTTCCTTCACATCTCCTTAGATAGTAATGAGGAAAAAAACCTCATCCATATTGAAGGTGGAAGTAGTGCTTCCAATAGCCATTACCAGGTGATCCCAAGAGTCCGACAACAAACATAAAAGGAGCATGCAATAGTCGTATTCATCTATTTTGTCTCTAGCAGAACCGAGTTGTGCAACCAACATGTTAAAAGAGTTTAGGTGATCTGCAACAGATCCTCCATCTTCCATTTTCAAAGAATACATTTTCTTTCTTAGGAAAAGCTTTTTTACTAGGGATTAAACCTGATATACATCACCAAGCTTCTTCCACAGAGAAGCAAAACTTTTCTCTTCATGGACATTCAGGAGAACGTAATCAGCCAAACAGAGTCTAATAAGACCCTTGGCTTTCCTATCCATGATATCCCAATCCTCTTGTTTCATGCCTAAAGGTTTGGTTCCATAAATTGCAAGCCATAAGTCTTAGTCTACGAGCATGTCTTCCATTTTGAGCTTCCACAACTCAAAATTACCACTGTTAGATTTTTCCATCTCAATCCTCCCAGATGTTCCTGTGATCTCTTTTCCTGCAACAAGGTTATGAAAAACACACTTCTACAAAACTCCCACTGAAACAAAGATTAGCTCAAAAAAACCTTCTACCCAACAAAGGAACCAAGGTTGTCCAAGCTTTGATACCAACTGAAAGGAAGTCAGGTGAATGGAAACAACTTCTTACACTAATCTAATCAGGAGAGAGTTACAAAAAATTTCTTTTTAACACCTTTAACAATTGCAACTAGAGAAGCACATAAAGATTAATGGAAATAAAATAACAACAATGCACAAAAATAGTGACACCAAATATACCATTGGGAAAACCCTTTCAAGTAAAAAACCCCACCCTCCAAAAGCACAGTACTTCTCTATTATATCAAATAGTAATTACAATGTTTCTCCAAGTACAAAACTTCTACACAAGTGCTTCAACATGAACACCTGTTCTAGAGTAATACTAGCAACACTTCGTTACCTACAAACAAACTATGCATTCTACAATTGAAGGCACTCAATAAATAGAGTGATACAAGCTTCAAGAAGCATCTAGAAGGTGAGAGGTGTCCAAATACAAAAGGCACAATATTCAACACCTTAGACATGCATTTGGACACATGTACAAAATTCCCTTACAACCCTTACACTTGTCAAACATGCATATAGTCTTCTTCCAAGCTTGGACACCTATAATATGCTAAAAATAGGCTATGACAGATGCCTTACACATCTTACAACTATCATAAAATCTGTAATAGCTAACAAAACTTACAACTGTAAGAGAATCTGTCATAACTGACTAAAAATAGTTGATTCTCTTACATCTTGTCATAACCCAACTTGGGTGCCAAATTTCACCCATGTATTCAAATATGTCTTATGATGCATCATAGAATATGTCATACATCATAGATTCCAAAGTGAGATTCCTATGTCCACTTGGGATGATGATGTGTCATCTAGTCACCTCTAACGGGGATGTCACCCAACTGATGGGTCTCAATTAGTGACATGAAACCATAGGCATTTAAATAATACAAATAAACACATAAATTACAACAATTAAATCAATTTTAGGACTCTAATATTGAGACACCTTAATCCCAACATTCTCCCACTTGTCGAAGACCTACCAAGAGTCATACGAAATCGTCTGCTCAAGGCCACAAGGCCCATAGAATTGAAACACCATCTAATTTTTTTTGTACTCACTGGTTTTTTCAGTGCATCTGCAACATTCACCAAAGTGTCAACCTTCTCCAGGTTCACCTTTCCACCTTCTACCATATCACAAAAAAAATGATACTAAACATCGATGTGCTTTGTTTTGGCATAGAAGGTAGGATTCTTTGATAGGAAAATTGCACTTTGACTGTCACAACAAATAGTAATTTGTCCTACATCTAAACCAATATTAGAACACAATATCTTAAGCCAAATGGCTTCCTTACATGCATGAGTGATTTCCATATACTCTTCCTCTTTCGTGGAAAAAGAAACTACAACTTTTCACTTACTCATCCAATTGATAGCACCACCAAACATCATAAACACATAACCATTGGCGGATCTTTTGTTGTCAATGTCACCTACCCAATCTGAATCCACATATCCTCGAATGCTCATAGAATGCTAAGGTCTAGTAGGATAACCATGAAAACACAAGGCATACCTAGAAGTACCCCATAAATATATGAACACTCTCTTAACAACACTACCCCTCATGACACCCTTCATTTTTAGGAAATGTGAATGCCTTGGTTGGGTGGCCTTCTTCTTCTGCACTTTCTTGGGTGTAGGGGAAGGTCCAACTTTCCTCTTTCTTATTTTTGGTGTCTTAGAAGAAGAGAGTTTCTTGGACATCCCCTGCTCCAAGCTACTTGTTGTCACCTAGAAATGCACCCTATGCAAAGTTGTAAGAACTAAGCTTTCTGATGAAACATGGGATCATTTCAAGGCTATGGGTCACCTGAAGTTGAAATGAACCTCTGAAGAAGGTCAGCTTCCTTTGGGTATCACCTAGACTAATGATCTTTGTGAGGTAAAGGGAGAAGAAGTACATACAAAATAAAACTATACTGAACTATTCCTATGGTGATACACTGAGTTGATAAGAAATCAGGAAATGAAAACAAGATGCAAACACACTGAGGAAACTGGACTGCAGCTATTTTACTTACTCAATAGAACCCCATTAGACTTATGCATCACTCTTAATAGATTTGATCTACATACATAGCTCAAGAAGGAAGAAACAAACTTCACAACTTTGTGGTATGAATACAGATTTAGAAAAAACAATATTAAAGAAATACATACATAAGCTAACATACATAAATGAGAGTGGTAAGAGCATTAGTACTTGTTTTCAAGGTGAACTCTATTTTGCATTCCAAATTTTAGTTGGGTTACAAAGTATACATTAGCTGAGAAAGGATAGATAAAAACCACTAGCTCTTATGGATGCATAGTTCGAACTATTTACAAAAAGGAAAAAAAAATCCTTATATACACCAGTGTGTCAGCCCCTTAGGGCTTACAAAAATATTGGGCACAGAAAGATCTATCCTCAGATATTTTGAATGAATTTAATGTTGCACCCTGCGTGTCCCTACTGTGTGCGTCGGTGAGAGATTACTGACTAGAGAAACCCCTTAGAAATTTTGAAGCTACTGGATGTATTTACTTCTGGTCCTTGTGTCCACCTACTGAATCCCCCTGTTGAGTACCTTGAATGCTCCTGAGTCCAGAACAGATACATGTTGATTCACATTCCGCTGATTCTCTTGGCACTGGTTAAGCTACCAGTGATTCACCTGTAGTTCTCCCTAGTTGGCTAGGCGCATTACATGCAGATTCCCCCACGGTCAAAATTCATTCAGTTAGAATCGCATCTCGGTGAGACACTTGAGGTGTCTCACCGATGCGATCATGGCCCTCTGAAGCTATCGGCACAACACATGATGGTTGGTGAGACATCATAGCGGGCTTTAGAATTCATATTGATATCACTGAGGCCATCGGCAAAACATAATTCTATCGCCAAAACATCATGTCAAAAAACCCCACCCTTTAGTGAAGGCACCCTGCTTTGGCGAGACTCACTGCATTCGAAAAGACCTATTGGCGATGTTGGATCCCTCTCCCCGAGCTCCCTTTGGTTTCGCTGAGACTTTGGCCTGTCAACCAGACTTCATACCTAGCGTTGAGCGCTATATCAACGTCAAATGTCGGGGAGACCTCCTTCGTTCGGCGAGACCTCCTGTCGAGCTCTCTTTTCTTTAGCGATGCTGCTTTCCTTCGATGAGACATCCTGACTTTGCCCAGACCTCACAATGAGGTCTTTTCATTCCACTGAGTCGCTCTCTTGTCAGCAAGACAATACCGAGTTGGGGAAACCTTCCCCTAACTTGGAACGTTATACCGAGGCTTCCTTTATCGGCGAGACCCCACTGGGTCGCTGAGACCTTCTGGCCAAACCATCGCTTTGTCCCAGGCTCCAAGATTCCATTTGGCAAGACATCTGAGTGTCGATGAGAGATCTTACTGAAAGCAAGAGGCTACCCCGAGACCCCTCATCTTCTATCGGCAAGACATTGTTGATGTCACCTTGAGACATTTCATTCTACTGAGCTCTAGATCTGCTTCGGTGTGACTCTCATCGGTCGGGAAAACATCATGGCGAAGTCCACCGGTCATACTAATTCCGGTTTCTGTCACTGAGACCACCTTTGTTTGTCGAGACGTCTTATAGAATTCCTTTTCCCTCAAAAAATTCTTCATTTCGGGAAGACTCCTGGCGAGACACCGACTTGTCAGCGAGACATTGGCCTGTCAGCCAGAAGTCTCACCGGGCTCCTTATCTTTCGGTGATGAGGTACTTTTTCTTTGGTTGGGGAGACATCACACGGTCGCTTAGACTTCATAGCGAACTCCTCCTATCTGCTCAAGCTCTCCTTTATTCGCTAAGACTCCCACCGGTCGATGAGACATCATACTGAAGGTGCTTTACTTTGTCAAGGGTCTTTCAGTCAGCATGACTTTTCTTTATCACCCAGACCTCACACCGAGGTCCTCTCTTTCTGCCAAGCTGTTCACTTTACTGTCGGTGAGACATCACCAAGTCGGGGAGATCTCCTATCGAATTCACAAGATTATTCTGAAGCCACATACTTCGGCGAGACTTTGGACAGTCGCCAGGACCTGATGGCGAAAGCCCCAACTCCTAGCGAGACCAGATGTTTCCTTGATGGGACCCCCACTTGTTCACTTCAGTCATCAAGACCCCCTAGTTGGAGAGACATCCTTTGGTCAGCAAGAGATTGTGCCAAAGGCACCTTGATTTGGCAAGGCCTCATGTCATTTCTATTCGGCAACAAACAAAGGTTTTTCCAATACATTGTGGTGAAACTACTTCCTTTGGCAGAGATCACCTCCTTTCATCGAGACATGGCCATGTTGGCAAGACCTCTTGCTAATACCTGCATCTTTTACCGAAACCCGTGGTCGCCATGAGTCTCCCCGATTGACAATTGAATGGCCTATCCTTCTTGTCACCAAAACATCTCGGGTCACTGAGAAATCTTGTAGAACTCAATCCTTACATCGAGAGCCTTTAGAGTCGGGGAGACCTTGTGACTTCAGTGAGACCCTTTAGCGAAGCTTGCTTTCTTTGCCGACACCGCCTGACTTTGGTGAGACATCTTCTGATCAATAAGACCTCGTACCAAAACCCACACACATACATCGAAAGGATCCTTCTTTGCTTTGTCAGCGAGACCCAATGCATTCGCCGAGACTTCTCTCCAAAGAAAAGAACTTTCGGGTATGTGCAGGATCATGGTGGGCCAAAAAGTGGCAATATTATGGGTATTTGTAGGGTATGTGGCTGACGACTTTTTTTAACCAAAAATTGATGAAACAAAAAGGGTTTTTAGAGGATATTCTCATCTTTCCACCAATATAAATTATGCTTTAATTTGAATTTAATAAATAATTTTTATTCATTTTCTATTAGAATTACGACTAAAGTCCTGATCGATAGGTTGATTGAAAAACATCTATAACTTCCAAATGGTATAACATTTTTTGAATCTGAAACATGCGTCACATTCTATGATTCACATACTATAGGATTAAAAAAAGAAAAATTAAATTTCATGAAGTTTTGACCAAGTTAAGGTGGTCAAACATATGAGTTTTTATATTTTTTAAAAGTTTTAATAAAAAATTCATAATTAATTATTTACTTGGAAAACAATTACAAAAAAATATGCATCACATCCGAACATGAGTCCTCTACTTATAAATAAAATATTATAAAAAAATATTATCATTTTATTATGGTTAGGGTCGTCAAACAGACACCTACTTCTTATTTTTTCCCTGAAATTTAAGTACTATTGCATTGAAATTTCAAATTTTCACCAAATAGATTTTATTAATTTTTAAATAAACCTAGTAGTTTAGAAACTACGTTCAATTTTCTACAAATTCTATTTTTACATATTTTTGAAATAATATAGATAACTTATTCAAATTTTTATGTCAAGTTGCCTAACACTGATTTTTTCTGAATTTTTTGCCACTTAAGGGCCTGTTTTTTCCATGATGATCCTGCACATACCCTTCCACCAAAATGAATATCCTTTTGTGACCAAGACGATGATCGATGTCTTTCTGATAGGGACCTATAGGTGAATCCCACTCGCCATGACATTTGTAGGGTCTTGTCAACTCTCACCTTAGAAGATTTTCATGCCAAACCGAAACAAGGCAGGCTTCTTCACTGAGTTCCCTGTGACCTAGCATTAGATTCATGACTTTTTCCCTAGGCTGAATGCTCCATTTGGCCTTCTCAAACCTGTTAAACACAATTTTCCTTGCCTGATTAAGCCTGAGGGTGAAAATTACGTAACATTTCTGGTGACCTTTCCTGGATGTTTGCTTGATAAACATGAAGACCAGTAGCCTAGGCCTATCCATTGGGCATAGAGTCATTGGGACAACTTAGAAAAGATCAAGAGAATCTTTGCACATGGCCGCAACTCACTTGAGATCCACAGGACACAACAAATTGCCAAAAAGAAAAATGAAAGAGAAAAAATTGTGCCATCACAACACCCAGGAAATAGAGAATAATTAACCTAAAGCACAAAAACGCTTATTGAAAACATAAACCTAAACTAATTTGTACAATAGAGGAAATCCATCAGACTTGAAAATAGGGCTTAAGGTGTATCCCATTGACTGGGATACGGAGTACTTCCCCTTCTGTTGTAGCCAGCTGATAAGCATTGTGCTCCTTACAGTCTCTGATAAGGAATGGGCATGTCTACATGTTGTCAAACTTGGTGTGATGACCTGGCCTGCTCTTCAGAACATCCCATTTGAGCACGAGGTCTCCCACCCTAAAAAAAATATTTGTAGCCCTTCTATCAAATGTTTTCTTTGTTTTTTAGCTGATGATACTCCAAATCCTTCATTGCTTTGTCCCTTAATTCTTCAAGTTCCATGAGCTCTACATATCTCACGGACATTGGGTCTCGTTCCTCAAACATTTTCAACTGATGGACAATGTCCAGAGTTGGAAGCTCCATAGATAGGGGTAATCTTGCCTCTCTACCATAGACTAACAAGTATGGTGAGTTAGCAATAGACCTCTTAGGAGTCACTATGTCTGCCCAAAGTGCATTCTTTAAACTGATGTGCCAGGTCCTTTGATTATCCTTTATGGTTCTTTTAATAATCCTGATGAGGTTCTTATATGTGATTTCAGCTAAACCATTACCCTTAGGATAATAACTTGAGGATGTACTCAAATGAATACCCTATTTGACAGCCTAATCAGTTAGTCTTAATCCCACAAATGCAAGGGTGTTATCAGATATGATAGAGTCAGGGACTCCAAATCTGGTGACTATATCTTCATAGAAGCTCAAAAGTAAAGATTCTTTTGCTTCTTTTAAAGCTATTGCCTCTGTCCACCGCGTGAAATAGTCTATAGCAGTCAACACCCACTTATGACTAGCACTGGATGGTGGGTTAATTGGCCCAATGGAATCAATACCCCATCTCATGAAGGGTTGCTCCACTTGAATTGGATGTAGAGGCATAGCAGGCAGCTTTTCCTTTCCTGCGAATAAAGCACATTTGATACACTTTCTTGACCAGGCATATGCATCTTTGAACAAGCTGAGCCAGTAGTAACCAACACTCATGATTTTCCAAGTAGTAGTTCTTGGGGAAAAGTGACCTCCTACAGCTCCATCATGAAACTTGTGAAGTACCTTTTCAATTTTATCATTGTGAATACATCTTAATAGGACACCATTCAGATCATTTTTGAAAAGAACATTATTTACCAGCACATACGATATGGACTGTAGTCTGAAGTATCTTCTTTTAGCTCTGTTCAGACCTAAAGGACACTCATCAGTTTGTAAAAATTGGGTCATATCTTGAACCCAATTAGTTATCCCCATAGGCACATTGTCTTGAGCATCCTGAGACTCGTTTGTGTTAGCAAGAATAACATCATTTTCTAGTTCACTTTTACTGTTTGACCCTATAGTAAGTTGTTCACAGAGACCCTTACCTCTAACCAATTTGGTGATCTTGATATCTACATCATACTCCATGACCTTAGTGATCCACCCTGCTCTTTTTTCATTCAGATCTTTGTTCAACAGAAATTCCTTCACACTTGAGTGTGCTACCAAAATATGAATCTTATTATTTGAAACTAGAGGCTTAAACTTCATCAGACTTCTTATCACAGCGAGAACATGCTTCTCAACAAATGTATACTTCTCTTCATAATCAGCAAGTACTTGACTGAAGAAAGCAATGGGTTGCTCTAGATTATCCCTATTCTTCTGAACCAGCATATCAGAGATTGAACTACTACTACCAAAAGCATATAAAAATAATTCTTTAGAGAAATCTGGATTTACCAATGTTGGAGTGGATGCTAATGCCTCCTTGATTTCTCCAAAACTAAGCCTTGCCTCCTTTGTCCAGCTGAAAACTACATTCTTTTTAAGCATGGCGGTTAAAGGCTGTAGAAAATTTGCAACATCAGGGATAAACCTTCTCAGAAAGTTAATTCACCCCAAAAAGCTTTGCAAACCCTTCTTGTGATTTGGTAATGGTAGCTCCAATATAGCTCTGATTCTTTCAGAATCAATGGCAACTCCATCTTTTGATACTATATGGCTTGAAAGCTTACCTTCATGAACTGCAAAAATACTTTTTGTAGGATTGAGGGATATCCCATATTCTCTACACTTTTCAAAAACTTGCTTGAGGTGTGACAAATGTTCATTAGCTCTCTTGGAATAAACTGTAATGTCATCTAGATAAATCAGCATAATCTTGTTGATCAAGCTTTGGAACACCATGTCCATGGCCCTCTGAAATGTGGCACCAGCATTAGATAAACCAAAAGGCATCCTTTTGTATGCCATAGTGCCCCACTTAGTTGTGAAAGAAGTTTTGAACTGATCCTCCTCTTTAACCAGCACTTGATTATAGCCTGAAAAACCATCCAATAAGGAAAATATTTCAGAGCCAGCAACTTCTTGTAAGATTTATTCCATGGAGGGCAGCGGGTAGTGGTCTTTTAAAGATGATCGGTTGAGATCCCTAAAGTCTACACAGAGTCTTATCTCACCATTTTTCTTCCTAACCAGCACAAGGTTGGAAACCCATGAAGTGTGTTTAATTGGAAAGATGATACCCCCTTCAACCAATTTGGTCATCTCTTTGATCATTAAGGGCTCAAGCTTAGGATTCAAAGGCCTTTGTTTCTTCCTTATTGGCTTAGCATTAGGTTCTAACTCAATTGTGTGCTAAGCAATATTGGGATCAAACACTTTCAAATATGAGTACTCCCAAGAAAATACATCATGAAACTCTTGGCATAGGGCAACAAAAGAATGTTTATCTTCATGTGAACAAATTTTTCCTATCTTAAGGAGTTTACCTTTGAAAATTTCCAGTTCTTCATAATGCTCTTGTTTGACTTGCAAGCCATCTTTACCCTTTCTAAGCTGATCATCAGTACTAAAAATTGACTCTAAGGTAACAAGACGCTTAGGTAACTTATTTGTCTTCATCTGTATGACTTGATCATCATACAACTGCTTAAGTTTTGCTTGATTAACCATGGAGAATTGATCCTCTTTGAGCAAAAAGGAGAGAATATGTTCATCACTGTCAAAAACTTGCCAGTGAATGTTGTTATCAAGAATTGATGGCCTGACTACAACCTTTACATACTGCTACACTTTCTCTTTCCTAATGTCATCTGGAATGTCAAACTACACTCCAATAGCTACAAGCCTATTAGCATGCTTGTTCTGGTTCCTTGGAATAGACACTAAGTTGAAGGCATCGAAATCCTCAATCATATTCCACACTTTGTTTCTATAAGACTTTAGTGTGTCATTTTTAGCAGCATTCAAGCCTCTTATTTGATTGACAATTAACTCACTGTCCCCATAAACTTTCAAGCGGGCTATTCTTCTCTTCCTTGCCCATTCAAGACCTTGAACAAGGCCTTAATACTCAGCAATGTTATTAGAACATGAAAAAGCAAAACGGAATGTAGAGTAATACCTATCCCCTTGTGGATAAATCAACATTGCACCTCCTCCTACTCCATGCCTGCTCCTGGAACCATCGAAGAACATTTCTCAGAGTCCACTTAGCAGTTGCAGTAGCTGGTTTGGACCCTTCTCTAGGTTTGGAATCTCTGCATCAAGCTCAAGAATGACATAGTTACCCATACCAGCATCTTGAATGAGCTCCTCAGGACTATCCAACACGTTTTCAACCGCCCACTCATGCAACAGTACATTAGGAATAGCTTCTGATTGAAGCTCTTGCACTGCAACCAACTCACTATCAGTTGAAACAAGACAATTTGTGTCTGGAGTAATGGGAACAACATTAATAGGGCTTGGATTATATGGCTCAATGTTGTCTTTAGCCAACCTTTTAGATTTGATGGTAACCTTAGTTCCATATCTGGTTCTAAACAACATGTGTGACCAATCAGCTGATACATAACCACCTATCTTGGCTGTAAAATCTCTTGATAAACATAAGGAAAAGAAAGGTGGAAGGTTAATGACACATACGTCAAACTACAAAATTAGGGCAAGCATGAAGGGTAAGACTCAAATATTTAATGATGCCTAGTGTACTAATGGAGGTACCATCCAATTGGATTACTCCTTTCTCTAAAGGCTGATATTTTAGACCCAGCTTGTCAGCAATCTGCTTTGGCATCACAGAGCTACTAGCTCCACTGTCTACCATATAGTTATGAACTAACTTATCACCAATAATCACTTACACGTAAAAAGGAGGTGGTTTGACTTCTTTTCCTGCCTCTTTGCTAGGTTGTTTATCATTTCCCTGAGTATTATTTGTCAACACAGTCCTAACTTGACCTATTGGGGATTTAGACTCATCTGACACCTTAAGATTTGACAGAGCTGAGTGTAGAATATCCTTTTGACTAGGGATGACTAGTGAATCTCACATAGACAGTGTTACATTTGTCTTTTTCATACTATCAAGAATATTAAAGGGTACAGTTGGGTTTACTTTATGATGTACCTTTATGCCAGTGTGATCAACTTGCAAGTGTGGTTGCTCCTTAATTGGGAGTTGCTGATTCTTTTGACTAGGGATGACTAGTGAATCTCACATAGACAGTGTTACATTTGTCTTTTTCATACTATCAAGAATATTAAAGGGTACAGCTGGGTTTACTTTATGATGTACCTTTATGCTAGTGTGATCAACTTGCAAGTGTGGTTGCTCCTTAATTGGGAGTTGCTGATTCTTTTGCCAAATAGGAGTCACTTGAGACGTAGATGGTTTTGTAGCCACTACACCTCCTCTATCAGCTACTTGATCAAGCTCTAAAGCTCTTTTTTTTGCTCTCGTATTAGCTGCAACTGGAGAATTGTCCACATTCAAACCACAAAATTCCTCACCTTGCCAATTAAGTAAGGTAGCATCATTGACAAATTGGTCTTGGTGTGGTGGAGATGCGTCATTGCACATAATCTACTTCGAACTTGAAGCATTCTATACCATAAGTGCTTGGTTGATTAGTCTATTTAAGCAAGTGGCTTGATTGTGGGGCTGGTTACAAGGGTAGCACCACTCATAGTCTGCTGCTAAGATGTTTTGGATAGGAACCAGCTCGTTGACAGCACTAATTGGAGCGGTATTATAGGCCTGAAAGGGTCTTGTGGCAACATTTTGTTTGGTTCCTTGGTAACTACTTTGATACTGTTGTCTATTCCCCTAATATGCTAGTTGCTAACCTGGATTCTGCGGTTGATAAGGCCTACTATAAGATTTCTGCTTTTTTAAACTAACAAGTTTATTACCAAAAGACTGCAGTAGACTTTTGATCTACTGCAACTCATTTGGAGAACTTGAGACAATATTTTCTTGTGTTACAACAGCAAGAATAGATGGAAAGGGCACAAAAGAAGGTATTTGCAAGGGAATATTTGCAAGTATCTCTGGAAGTATAGGCATTGGCAAACTAGGAGCAAGTTTACAAGCTTGTATTAAGCTGTTTTCAACTCTAATGGAAATTTCAAAGGCATCTGGTAGAGAAACCCCTCCCATTGATTGTATCATAATAGCTATATCATTGTTAAGAGCCCTCAAGAAGTATAGAAATGCATACTCTGGAGGTGGTCTTACCGTCGTAGGGATTCTATCCCAGGTCCTTTGAAATCTGAAGTTGAAGTCGTTCATCTGCTCTTGAGGGGTTCTCTTAATTGTGGTCAATTGTTCTAATAGAGACAAGTTATCAGACCTGTCTTGAAACTGTTTATGCAACTTGTCTCCAAATTTGTCCCAAGTTGCAATTGAACCGACTGGTAGGCCCCTATACCATTGCATAACTCTTCCTTTTAGTGAAGCAGCTAACAACCTTACTGCAACATCCTCTTGAGTTATGTGATGGACTCCGCATAACAAAGCCACATCTCTCATGTGTTCAATCGGAGTAGATTGGTCTTCCCCTATAAAAATTGGAAAACTCTTCAAGGCTGCCATTGGGTTGTCATTGTGCTATGCCAAATTTAAGGGGCTGCCTCTATTGAAAGCGACAAAGGGTTGATTCCTTGGAGCGGCCATTGGAGGTAGCTGAATTGAATTTACTTGTATAGCAAAATGAGATCCCACTGATGGAGGAGTAGACTGAGTTCTTCTAGAATAGATAATTGTTGTTCCTCTTTTTTCTATTGCTCTTCCTTTTCTTCTCAGTGGTGACAACTGCAAATATTCGAAGGGACCTGAGCTGCCTCTTGTCTGAACTTTTCTCATAAACTATAGAAGGCGTTGATTTTTGGAGTTCTTCTTCTTTGTGGAGTCACCAAGAATGCCAAATGACTTCTATAAAGTATGGGAGTAGCTGGTTGCATGCTAAACTAGCAGTTCAATCTAATTTTTGTCCCACCGAGTGTGCCAAAAACTGTTGTCACCTAGAAATACACCCTATGCGAAGTTGTAAGAACTAAGCTTTCTGATGAAACATGGGATCATTTCAAGGCTGTGGGTCACTTGAAGTTGAAATGAACCTCTGGAGAAGGTCGTCTTCCTTTGGGTATCACCTAGACTAATGATCTTTGTGAGGTAAAGGGAGAAGAAGTACATACAAAATAAAACTATACTGAACTATTCCTATGGTGATACACTGAGTTGATAAGAAATCAGGAAATAAAAACTAGATGCAAAAACACTAAGGAAACTGGACTACAGATGTTTTACTTACTCAACATAACCCCATTAGACTTATGCATCACTCTTGATAGGTTTGATCTACATACATAGCTCAAGAAGGAAGAAACAAACTTCACAGCTTTGTGGTATGAATATGGATTTAGAAAAAACACTATTAAAGAAATACATACATAAGCTAACATACAGAAATGAGAATGGTAAGAGAATTAGTACTTGTTTTCAAGGTGAACTCTTTTTTGCATTCTAGATTTCAGTTGGGTTACAAAGTATACATCAGCTGAGAAAGGATAGATAAAAACCACTAGCTCTTATGGATGCATAGTTCGAACTATTTACAAAAAGGAAAAAAAAACCTTATATACACCAGTGTGTCGGCCCCTTAGGGCTTACAAAAATATCAGGCTCAGAAAGACCTATCCTCAGATCTTTTGAATGAATTTAATGTTGCACCCTGCGTGTCCTTGCTATGTGTGTGAGTGAGAGATTACTGACTGGAGAAACCCCTTACAACTTTTGAAGCTACCAGATGCATTTACTTCTGGTCCTTGTGTCCACCTACTGAATCCCCCTATTGAGCACCTTGAATGCTCCTGATTCCAGAACAGATACATGTCAATTCACATTCTACTGATTCTCTTGGCACTAGTTATGCTACCAACGATTCACCCGTAGTTCTCCCTAGTTGGCTAGGCACATTACACGCAGATTCCCCCACAGTCAAAACTCATTCAGTCAGAATCGCATCTCAGCGAGACACTTGAGGTTTCTTGCCGATGTGATCATGGCCCTCTGAAGCTATTAGCATAGCACATGACGGTTGGTGAGACATCATAGCAGGCTTTAGAATTCATATTGATATCACTGAGGCCATCGACAAGACATAATTCTATCACCAAAACATCATGTCAAAAAACCCCACCCTTTAGCTAAGGCACCCTGCTTTGGCGGGACTCACTACATTTGGCAAGACCTCTAGGCGATGTTGGATCCCTCTCCCCGAGCTCCCTTTTGTTTCACTAAGACTTTGGCCTATCAGCCAGACTTCATACCGAGCGTCAGGCGCTATATCGACATCAAATGTCGGGGAGACCTCTTGCGTTCGGTGAGACCCCCCGCCGAGCTCTCTTTTCTTTAGCGACGCTACTTTCCTTCGGCAAGACATCTTGACTTCACCCAAACCTCACACCGAGGTCTTTTCATTCCACCGAGCTACTCTCTTGTCGGCAAGACAACACCGAGTTGGGGAAACCTTCCCCCGACTTGGAACGTTATACCAAGGCTTCCTTTATCGGTGAGACCCCACTGGGTTGCTAAGATCTTCTAGCAAAACCATCGCTTTGTCTTGGGCTCCAAGATTCCATTTGGCAAGACATCTAAGTGTCGGTGAGAGATCTTACTGAAAGCAAGAGGCTACCCTGAGACCCCTCATCTTCTATCGGCAAGACATTGTTGATGTCACCCTGAGACATTTCATTCTACTGAGCTCTAGATCTCCTTCAGTGTGACTCCCATCGGTCGGGAAGACATCATGGTGAAGTCCACCGGTCATACCGATTCCTATTTTTGTTGCTGAGACCACCTTCATTCGCTGAGACGTCTTATAGAATTCCTTTTCCCTTGGCAAATTCTTCATTTCGGGAAGACTCCTGGTGAGACACCGACTTGTCAGCGAGACATTGGCCTATCGGCCAGAAGTCTCACCGGGCTCCTTATCTTTCAACAATGAGCTACTTTGTCTTCAGTCGTGAATACATCATGCGGTCGCTGAGACTTCATAGCGAACTCCTCCTATCTTCCCGAGCTCTCCTTTATTCGCTGAGACTCCCGTTGATCAGTGAGACATCATACCGAAGGCGCTTTGCTTTGGCGAGGGTCTTTCAATCGGCATGACTTTTCTTTATCGCCCAGACCTCACACTGAGGTCCTCTCTTTCTATCGAGCTGTTCACTTTACTTTCAGTGAGACATCACTAAGTTGGGGAGATCTCCTATCGAATTCACAAGATTATTCTAAAGCCACATACTTCAGCAAGACTTTGGATAGTCGACAGGACCCAATGGCGAAAGCCCCAACTCCTAGCGAGACCAGATGTTTCCTTGATGGGACCCCCACTTGTTCACTTCAGTCATCAAGACCCCCTAGTCGGGGAGACATCCTTTGGTCGGAAAAAGATTGTGCCAAAGTCACCTTGATTTGGTGAGGCCTCATGTCATTTCTCTTCGGCAAGAGACAAAGGTTTTTCTAAGACATTGTGGCAAAACTACTTCCTTTGGCTGAGATCACCTTCTTTAGCCGAGACATGGCCATGTTGGCAAGACCTCTTGCCAATACCTGCATCTTTTACTGAAACCCATGGTCACCATGAGTCTTCCCGATTGATGATTGAATAGCCTATCCTTCTTGTCACCAAAACATCTTGGGTCGCCGAGACATCTTGTAGAACTCAATCCTTATGTCGAGAGCCTTTAGATTCGGGAGACCTTGTGACTTCGGCGAGACCCTTTGGCGAAGCTTGCTTGCTTTGCTGACGTCGCCTGACTTCGGTGAGTCCTCTTCCGATCGATAAGACCTCCTACCGAAACCCACACACATACACCAAAGGGATCCTGCTTTGCTCTGTCAACAAGACCCGATGCATTCACCGAGACTTCTCTCCGAAGAAAAGAACTTCCATCGAAATGAATATCCTTTTGTCACTGGGACGATGATTGATATCTTGCCGATAGGGACCTGTAGGTGAATCCCACTCACCGTGACATTCCTGGGGTCTTGGCGACTCTCACCTTAGAAGATTTTCATGCCAAACTTGAACAAGGCAGGCTTCTTCACTAAGTTCCCTATGACCTAGCATCAGATTCATGACTTTTTCCCTAGGCCGAATGCTCCATTTGGCCTTCTTGAATCAGTTAAACACAATTTTCCTTGCCTGATTGAGCCTGAGGGTGAAAATTAGGTAACACTACTCAAAGGCTGTAGGCGGTGACCTTTGTAGAATCTACTCCTCTAGTTCTCCCTTGTTGTGGGTAGGTGAAGCAGTAGGTAAACCAGAGGGCATTTCCCTCAATGATGTAGCAGGTGATTCCAAATTCTCTAGAACAATTGTATCTTCAAGTATATTGCTAATATGCTTACAAATTAAATTTTTTTCCCAAGATACCTACAAATATTGAACCCTTATACTTCTTTTCACAAGTAGGGTAACTAAACAATAGTTTGATAGGTTTGTAGTGTTTCTTTTCCATTTGTATTCAGACTCCATTCTCTTTAATAGGTTATAAAGAAAATTGGGCACATTAACCCTTATATCATGACGAAGGTGATTAAAAAGTTTGAAATGCATGGTATATAGAAGAGATTGTCTACCATTACATATAAGATATTTGACAATATAAGAGGTAGAAAAACCCCATACCCATGGTAGTGATAATCTTTTGGTACCTTGGGATGATGACTCAAAATTATCTCCAAGCTCTCTAAATTATTCCTTGGAAACTACTACATTTTCCCTAACAATAAATTCAACTCCTTCTCTTGGTAGACCAGATACCTCTACAATCGCAACCTCTGAAGCATCTACCTTTAACCCTCAAATAGTGGCTTCATCATGTTCTAGTGACTCTACAAACTATTATGCCATAGCTTCATTATACTTTGTCAAACTTAGAAAATAGTCCAACCATCCTACATTTCTGAAAATATGCAAGACTAACCCATCTTCTAATATCTGCTAGTGTGCAGAAGGTTCTCTATGAATAATATCTCCTCCCATGATGGTAAATTACTTTGTTCTATTCAAATTCTACAAATTCAGCTCACAACTTTAACCTCGCCAATCCTTCATGTTTGCTATACTTGAATTCTTAAAATCCAACTACCAACTTCTTATACTTTGTCTATTACAACTTAAATTAGGCTTAGGTTATGGCTTAGAATTGGGAAACTGGTGGAAAGAGATTTTGCAGAAAGGTAGAAAGGTATTTGGTTTCTTTGGAGGCGAAAATGAAAATGAAAACCTTGGAAAATGTACTCTCCCACCAACTAAATTCATTAAGTGACCTCACTTAATTATACTTTACTATGTTGGAGATTTAATTACATATAGTGTAAATAAGATAATAAGTATGAAGCATGTAGAATTAAATGCAGATAAATTGAAAAATAATTACAACCTATGTTAATTATGGTAAATTAGAATGTGTACCTATCAATGTGAAGTAAACTGAACTAAGCTTGTGTGAAGTTGATTAGGAGTGTCTACATCATAATAATGATTTGATGTTTTCTTAATTGCAATAGGTGGTGGATGAAATGACAGGGTGGTACGTGGTAAGGAAAGGCTACAAAATGTATGGCTTATGGATATGAAATGATCTCCTGAATGCATGGAAATTGAGGAACGCATCATGGGATGGAATGAATTAAATGATATGATAGGAATTTGGTTGCATATATGAAGAAATGTAATGTATGTGGATGGCATGCAATTAAGTTGGCAAAAAAAATTGAAGTTTCTAACTAGCATGTGTTGTAGGTACCTTCAACAACAAGTCCCTATTTGAATTGTGTCATATTTTATTCATAAAGCTATAGGTCCCTATTGCATCATAGAGTGTATTCGAAAAGAATTTTGTATTGATCATTAGTGCAATGTGCATATGTAGGTGATGGAAAATTATATTTGTTCAACCTTAGTAGATGAGCTATGTAGCTCATCTAATGAAGCATGTACAAAACCTATAGTGTGTACCTATGTATCCTTGTTGTCATCGATATTATTTCTTGTGACATAATCACTAGCTTGTGTAATGTCTTTATCTGAAGCAATGTGTGGTCCATACTGTTGCATTAGAGCAATGATAAAATCATCTTTCTGTGTTGGCTTCTTGTAAATTTTCAGTCTATGACCATTGACCAATAGTGAAAATATAACATCTATGGTTTATAACTTGACTGCTCCATTTGGAAAAACTTTCTCTATTGCATATGGTCCTAACCATCTTGTTTGAAGCTTTCCTTTATAATATTTGTACCTTGAGTCATATAATAAGTCCTAGACACCTACAATGAACTCCTTTGTCTTTATATACTGATCATGTCATTTTATTCTCTATTTATGAATAATCTTTGTGTGATGCAAGACCTTTATTCTTACCTCATCTAGTCCATTTAGATTGTGTAGTCCTTTTTATTTTGTTGTCAATTCCATATCTATTTTAACTACCTTCCTGAGTGTCTTGTATTCAAATTCTATAGGAAGAACTGGTGTTTTACCATACACCAACTCATAGGGTGTAAATCATGTTGTTGTCTTCCATGTTGTCCAATAGGCCCATACTACCTCACGTAACCTAGCTGCCCAATCTTTTCTGTGAATCTACATTATTTTGGTCAAGATTTTTTTAATTTCCCCATTTGTTACTTCCACCTTCTCATTGGCTTGGGGTGAGAGGGTGTTGACTTCTTATTTCTTATTTCATACTCCTGAACCAGTCTGATGATCAACTCTAATACGAACTATGGACCTTGATCTATCATAATTTCTCATGGCACTCCATACCTTGTGAATATTTCTTCATATAGGAATTTGGATACATTACCATCTCTAGAAAATTACAATGCTTTGACTTCAACCCACTTTGTTAGATAATCTGTGTAAACTAGGATATACTCCTTATTATTGGATGCTGGTGATATTGGGCCAATGAATTCTAGCCCCCATTTATCAAATGGTGCTAGTGCCAATTGTGGTTGCAAAGGAATATCATCTATCCTAGTTGGCCTACCCTTCCTTTGACATCTGTCACAGCAGCTCCTTGTATATTTCACTGAATTCTTATGAAGGGTTGGCCAATAATAGCTAGTGATGAGAATCTTGAGTGCAGTCCTCTTGACTAAAAAGTGTCCCCCATATGGTTCATCATGGTAGGCTTTGAGGATGTCATAGACCTCATCCTCTATCATGCATCTCCTCGTAATATTTTCTAGACCTATGTAGAACAAATAACCTGCTACCCAAGAGTATGGGAAACTTTTATGCACCAACTGCCTTTTCTCTCTAGGGGATAAATGAGGTGGTATCTACCTTGTGACTAGGTAATTTACAATATCAAAAAACCAAGGTGTCTACAATGTTAGAGAAAATGATTTTTATTTGGAAAAGAATCATCAACAACACCTTCTGCTAATTGAGTTGGAAATCTAGATAGAAAAATTTCCACCACATTTTCCTTACCAAGTTTGTCCACTATGGTGATATCAAATTCTTGCAATTATAATAGCCATCTAACAAGTCTTTCGCCAACCAATTTTTTTCATTAAATACCTTATTCCAATGTGATCAATGTGAATAAAGACTAGGTACCTTGTGATATAGTGCTTAAACTTGTTAATTGCATAGACAATTGCCAACATCTCTTTTTATGTGACTGTGTAATTGAGTTCTACCCCTTGTAAATTCTTGCTAATGTAGTATATGGCATACTCCTTATTACCTTCTTTCAAAGTACTATTCCTATGGAAAATTCAAAAGCATTTGTGTGTATTTGGAATGGAAAATTCCAATTTGGTCCTCTCAAGATAGGTGCTTTTGTTAGTATTTTCTTAAGTTCTTTAAAAGAGTGTTGGAATGTTTTGGTCCATTCAAATTCTATATCCTTTGTGAGTAGAACAAATAAGGGTGTTGAAATTTTTCTAAAGTCTTGAATGAGTATTTTATAGTAGCTTGCATATCCTACAAAACTCTTGACATCTCTTTGTTTTTGTGGAACAAGGAGTGTGGAGATTATTTCAATTTTATTTAGATCCGCTTAAATCCCTTCACTTGATACAAAATGTCCTAGCACAATCCCTTGGGTCATCATCATGAAAAATTTATCATGACTTATGGATAGGCTGTGTTGTTGACACCTCTTTAAAACTTTCTCTAGGTTTTTGAATGATTTATCATAGATTTCTCCATAGTTTGTGAAATCATCCATGTAGATTTCCATGTTTAGAGTCATGTGCAAAATCTAACAAAATACTTAGCACTGCCCTTTGGAAAGTGGTTGGAGCATTACATAGTCCAAAGGGAATAATAGAATAGGCATATGTGCCCCAAGGTATGTAAATATGGTTTTATCTTGGTCCTCTAGAGCTATTCTAATCTAGTTATATCCATTGAATCCATCTAGAAAAGAGAAGTACGTTTTACCTGCTAAGGAGTCAAGAACTTAATCAATGAAAGGTAATGGAAATTGGTCTTTCCTAGTGGTTGTGTTTAATTCTATATATTCCACACGTACTCTCCATTTCCATCCTTTCTTGGGTACAATAACTAGAGGCGACACCATTGACTATCAAAAATAAGGTAAATGAAACCTGCACCAAGTAATTTTTGTAACTCAATTTTAACTATATCTCTTAGTGAAAGGTTCATCCTCCTTAGGGGTTATCTAATTGGTTTGAAACCATCATTTATATAGATCTTGTGCATGCATAGTTCTAGATCAAATCCCTTCATTTCATGTTAATCCCATGCAAAGGATTCTACATGTTCCTACAACACAGTGGCCAGGGAATTTTGTTGTTCGGTAGTTAATTCACTATTAACATTTAGCATTCTACCTACAATGACTTATAAGGTCTTGGATGTTGATTGTATGAATGAAATGTCAAATCTAACAATATTTGGGACACATTTTTGTGGCATTAAAGAATGGAAAATTTGAGATATTGATTCTGATGAATTGATAGGTATAATATTCTACAAAGGATCCTGTAGACATGAAGACAATCATGTTGTTGCACGTTCCTACCAAAATTATTTTGTATAATGTGTGCAATTAAATCATCCTCATATTGGTTGTTCAACAAAGAGTTATGTTCAATGGTTATGAGAGTCTACAAGGAATACAAGCATTCTTCATCTAGGTTAGGCCAAACGGTTTGCTCTAAATCTGAATGGGTTGGGCTAGTGGGTAAAGGACCAAATTATTAGTCACAGTTCCATTAGAGATAATCATGTTTCTAGACCTACAACCTATAAATGCATCAGTTGTTGCTAACCATGGTCTTCCTAGACTAAGGGGATAACCTGCAAGGTTGGCCTTTGGTTTTAGTACTATAAAATCTATATGGTACTCCCATGAATCCAAAGCTATGAACAAGTTCTCAATGATGCCTTCAAGTTTCATATTGACCTATCTACCAAATGTAAAATAGTGGGCATAGGTTTAAAGTTTACTAATTACAATAGTTGCATTGACTCTTTAGTCATCACATCAATGGCTGCCCTAGATTCAATCAAGGTATTTTTTATGAGGGTATCATTTATTAACATCCACAACTGGACTTCCAGGGTTTGTATATTTAGGGATAGTGATGTTCCCTAACATGATGTTATCAAGATTCCCTAAGACATGTACAGTCTGAGGGTCCTTCCTTTTTCTCCCTAGTCTTTTAAGATAAAAGTATCTCACTATTTTTGTGTAAATGGGAATGTTCTTGATGGTTTGAATGAGAGGTATCTTTATACACACATCCTAAAGTTGTTTTAAAAGGTCAGTTTCAACTTGGTTTTGATGTTTTTGAACAACTAAATTTTCAGGGAATGGAGGGATATGGAATTGAAGTGGTCTGGATCACCGATTTGACTCAGGTTCCACAAGTGGATTTTCCAAGGCTTCCAATGAGAGTTCTTCATCTTCCAAATCAGTTATTTGAGGGGATAAAGGCCCAACCAATGTTTTCCCTGACCTGAGGTAGACACCACTCACCTCTATCCCATAAGTAGGTTGTTGAATAGCCTCGTTAGTGTAGGCTTGTTGAATAGGCTTGTTATTTGGGCTAGGTGCAGGTTGGGTTAGTAATTGGGGTGCCCTTGGTGGTTGAGAGGATGGATTTGTTGGATTGGGCATAATTGCTTCTTGTTGTGGCTGCAAGGGCTAGTGTCGCTATTGGTAATTTTTATTTTTACTTTTCCATTGCTCACCTTTTTTCCATTGATTTTGTTGTGGCCATTGGCAGATGTAGTTAGATTCTTGAAAATTTTGTTGTGGCCACATGGGTTGTTGTTGTCAGTTTCAGTTTGGTTGGGATTTTTCCATTGGTTTTGTTTGTTTTCCCAAGGCTAAGGGTTCTAATGGGCTCATTGTAATCCTCATCATTTAACTTATCAATCCAAGGCAGTTTCCATGACTTTATGAAAAAGAGAATGGAAAAAACTTGCTTGATAGTCTATTCTAGAATCAAACTTCTAGAAGTCAAACCTATTATGGAGCACACTTGCATAAAAGGAAAGCTGCATGAAAGGAATTTAATATAAGGAACACTTGCATGAATTGAAAATGCTAAACTACTTCACACTTTGTTGGAAATGAAAAGCTTGTTTGAATTCAAATTTACTCTAAGAATTCTAGAAATACATTGTTTGAAATGAAACTAGAAACTATCATATTTCCTCAGGCTAAAACAAGTCTTTCTAATCCCCCCTTGATTACTTGATTACAATTCATTTATAGAATTAAAAGATGAGCCTCATAGTTGTGCAACTGTTTGCTAGAAAATAGGAATATGTGCGGAGAAAGAAAGGATAAGTCTTCACTCCATTTTGTTGAGTCAAATCTCTTTTAGTCATCCAAAATAATAATCCTTGGTTTTTCATCCCTTTAAAATACTCCAAAAAGGTGTTAGAGTGTTGAAGAAGCCTTCCTTTGACCTCTTCTATCATTAAAAGTCTTAAATCTACTCCCGTATGTTTTCTGTAAGGAAAATTAGATGCGGAAACAATTCTCCTAATGTCAAAACCACAGGGAAGAATGCAGAGATACCTTTTAAAATTACAATTATAGTCCAATTAAGATTCACATAAAGAGATTACTAAACAGAGTATTTGACACACACATATGAACACCAAATATACATGGGAAAACCCTTACGGGAGAAAAACCCACCACACCAAGAGAAGTCACTTTGTATTATAATAACAAATAATTACATATAGAGTTCTGACTTATCTTTCTGATACCAAATTATAGTAGCTTTCACAATGATCAATCTTGTACAGGAACCTTAAAGTTACAATCTTTATAGAATAGAAATCACTCTGATACAATTCGAACTATTCACATAATTGTTCTTCAAACCAACCGAACCATCGATCATCTGCAACTTCAAACTATATTCATGGCATTCCCTGTCTGTCGAGCTTCCTCATAGAACTTCTTCAACGGACTGTCTTCCAACGGTTTCCATTCAGCTTCTTTGATTGGTCCACGCGACTCCACATAGGATGATCAAACAGTCAAAAGGAGTTCACATTGTATCGACATGTCGGTGAGACAAGAAGTGTCTCCCCGATGCCCAAAGGCTTCATATCGATTTCGCCAAGAGTTATCCTTATCACCAAGATGTTACATCGAGTTCAGAGAGCTACCGCTTAGACTTTTCCATGTCGCCAAGACTTATCGCTATCGGTGAAACATCATACCGAAGCTTCAAAGTCACACAGATGTGAGTTTTCATCGGCCAAACAATCATCTTTCGTCGAGACATCATATCGAGTCATTTAGGGTTACTCCAAAGCATTCAACATTCAACAAGACTCAACCGCTATCATTGAGACATTACTCTAAAACCCCCAGACATAGCAAGCGCCAAATAGAAGTCAGCAAGACTCTTGTCTATCACTAAGAGTTCACACCAAGATCTTTTATGTTACCATGAAGACTCCATATGTGTTCTCGTCGGTGAGACCTTCATCGTTCGCTGGGACTTCTTCCCGAGACCATTTGGGTTACCCCGACAACCATATGCTATTGGTATGACATTCTTCAGTCGCTAAGACATCTCCCTGAGATCCTTTGTGTTACTCTGATGACCAACACTTGAACCTCCATCAGTGAGACATTTTCACATCGATAAGACTTCTTACCGATAGAGTATAAGATACGCTGAAGACCACAACATGTAACATACTGTCGGCGAGACTTTAATATCTTGATAAGACTTCTCACCGAGCCATCGTAGGTTATCCTGATATGTGATAGAATGGCCTATTGGCCAGAGATCTCCATGAACGGTGAGAGGTTACAATGAACAAACTGTCATAGCAATAGGATCCAAAGTAAAAGGGTTTGGCGAGACTCCTGCAAGGTCACAGCGACCTAATCTGATTCAACAAAGTTACTACTGCTACTCGGCCAGACATGATGGATGTCACACCAACTTTGCCCCAGTAGAGGTTACAGCCTGTGATGATTGAGACACATATTTCCAACAATCTCCCACTTGATGAAGATCACACAGGAACCTCCAGAGCACAACAAACCTACTAAAAATCATGGGCACTAAGGCCTATTGAACTGGTACACCACCTGAACTTGTCTATGCTCACTAGCTTCGTCAATGCATCTGCAACATTCTTCAGAGTATCAACCTTTTCCAAACTGACATTTCCATCCTCCACCATATCTCGTACAAATTTGTACTATACGTCTATATGTTTCATCCTGGCATGGAAAATAGGATTCTTTGCCAGACAAATTGCACTCTGACTGTCACAAAAAATAGTTACTTTCCCTGCATCAAAACCAATGTTAGAACACAAACGTTTTAACCAAACTGATTCTTTACAAGCATGAGTAGCTACCATGTATTTAACCTCTGTAGTGGACAAACCGACTACAGCCTCTCGCTTACTCATCCAACTCACTGCACCACCATTCAACATGAAAATGTATCCACTGGTGGACCTCCTGCTGTCAATGTCTCCTGCCCAATCAGAATCTACATATCCACAAATGTTGAGAGTCCTCTGTGATTCAACCAAGTTCCCATGGTAACACAAAGCATAACCTGAAGTCCCCTTCAAATATCTAAACACTCTCTTCACAGCATCCCAATGTGTTCTTCCTGGATTATCCATAAACTAACTAAGAACTCCCACTGCTTGGGCAATGTTTGGCCTTGTACAGACCATTGCATACATGAGACTTCCAACTACACTAGCATAGGGTACACTAGTCATGTCCTCCATCTCAATAGGAGATTTTGGACAGTCTTCAACAGATAGCTTTGTTCCCTGTAAGACTAGAACAACTAACTGCTTGCAATCATTCATGCAAAATCTCTCTAGAACAGTCTTGATATACTTACTCTGACTGAGCCAAAGTTTTCTACTATCCCTATCCCTGGTTATCTCCATCCCTAGAATATACCTTGCTGCACCAAGATCTTTCATTTCGAACTTAGCAGACAACTAAGACTTAAGATCAAAAATTATTAGCTTACTATTGCCTATGAACAACATATCATCAACATAGAGAGCAATAATAAGAACTTGATCACTTTCAGCTTTATAATAGACACAAGACTTTGATCTGACAAATCCCAAAGACAATACAAAAGTATCAAATTTCTGGTACCACATTCTAGGTGACTACTTTAACCCATACAGAGACTTCTTTAATTTGTAAACCAGTTTCTCTTTACCTTTTTCAACAAAGTGCTTAGGCTGGGACATATAGATTTCTTCTTCAAGATCACCATGAAGAAATGTTGTCTTCACATCCATCTGTTCGACCTCTAAGTCATACGCTACTGCAAGTGACAAAAGAAATCTGATAGATGTCAGCTTAGCTACAGGAGAAAATATTTCCCCATAATCAATTCCCTCTACCTGGGAATAACCCTTTGCAACCAATCTTGCCTTGTACTTTTCCACACTACCATCCAGACCAATCTTTTTAAATACCCATTTGCAGCCAACAACTTTTTTGCCTTTAAGCAAGGGCACCAAACTCCAAGTTTCATTCTTTTCTAATGATGCCATATCTCCATTCATGGCTTCCAACCAAGAGTCTGAATCAAACATTTTAAATGCCTCATTTATAGTCCTAGGCTCATTAGTGCTATTAATAAAAGCATAGGCACAAGTAGAATCAATCAAAGAGAACCCATACCTATCAGGTTGCTTTCTTTCATGAGTTGACCTCCTCACTTGCTGAGGTTGAGGCTGAGGTTCTTCTTCTTCTTCAGAACTATCAGAACTACTTGAGCTCTCCACAATTTCAGGTACATTTTGAATTTTGAATTCCTCGTTCTCTGGTGTAGGAGGAATTAAAACTACATCCTTATTGTTTTTTGACTTTATCTCTGACTACATATCCAAAGTAGAAGGTTTTAGCTCATGAAAGATTATGCTTCTGCTATATACAACCTTTTCTATATCAGGATTCCAAAGCTTGTATCATTTTATGCCAGCTCTATAGCCAATAAAAATACGTTTGATAGCCTTGTTCTCCAACTTAGATATTTTCTCATACGACACATGAGCATATGCCTCACAACTAAAAACATGAATATGTCTTAAAGAGGGCTTCTTACCAGACCACGCTTCCAAAGGTGTTTTCTCAACAAGAGCAGAATTTGGAGAATGATTAATTAGGTAACATGTAGTAGATACAGCCTCAACCCAGCACTTCTCCTCCAAGCTAGCACTACTGAGCATATTTCATGCTCTCTCCATCACTGTCCTATTGGACCTTTCTGCAATCCATTCTATTGTGGAGTATAAGGTGTAGTCTTATGTCTTTTAATCCCAAGGTCTTTGCAATACCTCTCAAATTCATCAGAACAAAATTCACCGCCATTATTAGTCCTTAAACATTTAAATTTTTTTCTAGTCTGATTTTCTACAAGGTTCTTAAATTTCTTAAACCGACTGAATACTTTTGATTTACTTTTCAAAAAATAAACAAATGTTCTTCTCGAATAATCATCAATGAACCACACATAGTATCTTGACTTAGAAAAAGAAGGAACACTCACTAGACCAAACACATTCGAATGAATATAATCTAGCAAATCAAAAGATTTATGAAGACTGGAATAAAAAGAAACACGGTGTTGTTTTCCATATATACAATGCTCACAGAATTCAAATTCAAGGTTACAATCTTCAAGCCCCTCAACCAGGTTTTTGTTCTTCAAGGTTTTTAAACCTTTTTCTCCTATGTGGCCTAGCCTATGATGCTAGAGCATAGTCTTCTCTACTGGAAGTTTTACTTACATAGAGTTTACATAATTAGGGAGATTTCCCTCTTTACCTCCACGAGTAGCTTTCTGTAACTTTACAAAGACACTGTTACATTGAACAGCCTGTGCATCCAGCTTGTACAGGGTACCAATTTAAACACCTCTAGCTAGCACCATAGAGCCTCTAGTCATCTTACAGCCATTTCCAGAGAACGTGACTTGTACTCCAATATCATTCAGCATACTTACAGAAAGTAAGTTTGGAGCCAGACCTGGTATATGCATTACATTATTTATTCCCTTTACTCTGCCATCAGGAAATTGGATTCTAACTCTTCCACGACCAACTATCTCTAAAGTTGAATCACTTGCCAAGTACACCTTTCCACCATCATATTCTTCATACTTCATGAACCAGTCTTTGTGAGATGTCATGTGGAAAGATGCTCCAAAATCAATCAGCCAGACATCATCTAATGCCTATGTAGCCAAGGCTACAATGAAGGCATCTCCATCACTATGAGAAGAGTCATTGTCGGAAGAATACTTCCTCTTCTTCTTTTCTCCTCTTTACAATCCTTTCGGACATGACTGTTGCCCACAATTCTAGCACTTCACCTTGACTTCTTGCTAGGAGACTTGGATCTCCCCTCTAATTTTGATTTGACTTCTTGTCCTTCTTCTTTCCTTTCTCTTCGATCTTCTCTAACAGCAAGAGCTTCCTTAGCCATCTCAGAAGATTCCTTCTCATTTCTTCGATAGCAAAGAACCAACAACATCTTCCATCTTGAAACCGGATGTTGTACTTCCTTAACAGCCATCACCGTGATGATCCCATGAGTCTAGCAAAGAACACAATAATAGCATACAGCAATCCTCTTTAGTCTTTACACCAAAAGATGTTAACAGTGCAATCAACATGTTGAATGTGTTCAAATGATCAGCTACAGCACCCTCCTTCTTGCATTCTGAATGAGTATAGCTTCTTCCTCAGAATAGATTATTCACCAAGGATTTCCCCTGATAAATAGATGCTAGTCTCTTCCACAAGGAAGATGCGCTTTCCTCATGTACATTCAAGAATGGAGTTCTTCCAAACGAGCCTTATCAGCCCCTTAGACTTTCTATCTGCAAGGTCCCAATCTTCTTGCTTCATGCCTATAGGTTTAGTTCTAGACACCGCAGCCATAGATTACGATCCACTAAAAGAACCTCCATTTTGAGTTTTCACAACTCAAAATTGTTGCCATTGAACTTCTCTATTTCAATCTTTCTTGATGTGCTTGCCATCTCAATCTGTAATTAGAAATTGACAAACTTCTACAAGACTCCCACTAAATAGAAATTGACTCAAAAAACCCAACGTACCCACAAGGATAACACAACTGGCCAGGCTCTAATACCACTTGTAAGGAAAATTAGATGCGGAAACAATTATCCTAACGTCAAAACCACAGGGAAGAATGCAAAGATACCTTTTAAAATTACAATTACAGTCCAATTAAGATGCATATAAAAGAGATTACTAAACAGAGTATTTGACACACACATATGAACACCAGATATATGTGGGAAAACCCTTATGGGAGAAAAACCCACCACACCAAGAGAAGTCACTTTGTATTACAGTAACAAATAATTACATATAGAGTTCTGACTTATCTTTCTGATGCCAGATTACAATAGCTTTCACAATGATCAATCTTGTACAAGAACCTTCAAGTTACAATCTTTATAGAATAGAAATCACTCTAATACAATTCAAAATGTTCACACAATTGTTCTTTGAACCATCTGAACCATCGAGCATCTGCAACTTCAAACTATATTCATGTCGTTCCCTGTCTGTCAAGCTTCCTCACAGAATTGCCTCAATGGACTGTCTTCCAACGGTTTCCATTTAGCTTCTCTAATTGGTCCACGTGACTCCACATAGGATAATCAAATGGTCAAAAGGATTTCACATTGTATTGGCATGTCAGTGAGACAGAGGAAGTGTCTCCCCAATGCCCAAAGGCTTCATATCGATGTCACCAAGAGTTATCCTTATCCCCAAGATGTTACATCAAGTCCATAGAGCTACCGCTTAGACTTCACCATGTCACCAAGACTTATCGCTATCGGTGAAACATCATACCGAAGCTTCGAAGTCACACAGATGTGGGTTTTCATCGGCCAGACAATCATCTTTCACCAAGACATCATATCAAGTCATTTAGGGTTACTCTGAAGCATTCAACATTCAAAAAGACTCAACTGCTATTGCTGAGATGTTACTCTGAAACCCCCAGACATACGAAGCACCAAATAGTAGTCGGCAAGACTCTTTTCTATCGCTAAGAGTTCACACCGAGATCTTTTATGTTACCACGAAGACTCCATATGTGTTCCCATCGACGAGACCTTCATCGTTCATTGGGACTTCTTCCCAAGACCATTTGGGTTACCCTGATAGCCATATGCTATCGGTATGACATTCTTCAGTCACTAAGAGATCTCCTTGAGATCCTTTGTGTTACTCCGATGACCAACACTTGAACCTCCGTCGGTGAGACATTTGCACATCGGTAAGACTTCTTACCAATAGACTATAAGATACGCCGAAGACCACAACATGTAACATACTGTCGGTGAGACTTTAATATCTTGATAAGACTTCTCACCGAGCCACCGTAGGTTATCCCAATATGTGATATAATGGCCTGTCAGCCAGAGATCTCCACGAGCAGTGAGTGGTTACAACGAACAAACTATCACAGCGATAGGCTCCAAAGTAAAAGTCTTCGGTGAGACTCCTGCAAGGTCACAGCGACCTAATCCAATTCAACAACGTTACTACTGCTAGTCAACCAGACATGATGGATGTCACACCGACTTTGCCCCAATAGAGGTTATAGCCTATGATGATTGAGACACATATTTCCAACACTTACAACTACTCATAAATTGAGTTGAACAACTCCCTAAATATTTGAAACTACCCCTATATTCTTTCAACTTCTATCCAAGTCACTCCAATTTCCTTTAATGCTTGCAACTATTGTCCCTTAACTTCTCAACCTCTTCATAAATGCTATCATACTTAGTTCCAAAAATTTTGGAGCATAGAAGCAAACAAATAAACAAATTCTGGAAATTCTGGAGCATGGAAACAAATTTCTAAAGCATCGGACTGGTGAAGTTTTCTCTCAAACCACAAACTGGGTTTTCATGAAATTTAATGGATGTTTTCAACTTCTTGTCTCCTAATTTCTATCCAAAAATCTCAAGAACTTGAATTGTAATTTTCAAGATAAGATGAAATCTTGACTGCTCAAACTAAAAATATCTTACTTTCTTCATCATGCTCAGTCTTGATGAACTTCACAATTAAACAAAATACATGTTTTCATTTGGCTAATAGATGAGACATTTTCTTGTCTCATAGGCTCCAACTAGAGAATTTTTTATTACTAACTAGAAATGGTGTATTGAAATTTAAAGGATCTTGAGGCATGCCTTGTTTTGGTTTCCATGGCCTCCTTTGTGCAATGTAGAACAATTTTCCATCTTCACCCTCTAGTGCTTGAAAGTTTGTTTTCCCTGGTTTATCCTCTATAATACTTGATACCCTTTTATGCTTACAATTATCTTTTCTTTGTCTACAGTTAGGGAAATATTCAGTGAGGATTACCTCTGCCTCTTCTTGTTTTTTCGTCACATGTAGAGTGTCTAATTGAGTAGCCAAATGGCTTATGATATCTTCTTTCATGTTGGATAATAATTTACTCAATTCCACTCTCGAGACTCCATTAGATTTCCTGTTGATGGAAGATGTCCTTCCCCCTTGTCCTCTTGGTAAAGGTTCTTGAATAGTTTCTACAAACTTTGCAGATTTCTTCAAAAGGTAATTATGATACATCTCTTGACCCAATAAGATTAAGGGCATCCATGAAATCATCATTGACTCCTCTTAAGAACACTAACTTTAGGGATTCTTTTGAAAGTTGATATTGTGGATTCTTCTTTAAGCAAAACTGGAACCTTTTTACATAGTCCTCTAATGGTTCATCATCTTTCTGAGACATTCTAAAAATGTCATCCCTTATTCTATGAACCCCTCTACTATAGTCCTGGTATTTTTCCAAGAACTTAGTTTTCACAATGTCCCAATCTAGAACAACATCTCTCCCCAAACCCATAAACCATCTTAAGGTAACATCCTTCAAGGTTGTTGGAAATATCTTGAGTCTATGTGCATCAATTATGTAATCATAACTCCTACACAAGACATCAAACTCAAACAAGAAGGTATTTGGATCCTCAATAACCAATCCATTTAAGACATACAATGTTGAAAGAGGGATGTTCTTCAAGATAGTTGCTCTCTCCTATTTGGTGATTGGGAACTCAAAAGTGTCATGTTATGTTGGGTCATCCACCATTGCATCAACCATAGTTTGGAAGGTCTCCTTTGTATTTGTAGTGGATGTTGGTGAGAGGGAAATTTCTTCTTTAGGAATACCCTCACTTTGATCACTGGAATTTCCAATATCCTCTCTAGCTTCATGTGATGAGGGGAGAAATCTTCCCAAGGTGTCTCTTCGCCTCCACATAAAATAGGTGTGACCTTGTATAACAATGGCTCGTGCACAATGTTAGTTAAATATTTTGGTATTGATGGAATAAAACCTAATTTTCTTAATGCTAGAAACAAAATACTAATCTATGAAAACCTAAAATGACAAAAAAGAATCTTTGAAAGCAACACCATCCTTGGCAATGATGCCAAAAATGTAGAGGCCAACTAATGTTCAATAAACTTGGTGTCAACACTCAATTCAGAGGGGGTCCTACTGAACAGTCCACTAAACCCTTTAAAGACCTTCATTTAATTTATGAACAAGGGATAATGTAAAATTTTGATGATTTTGGCACTATATGTGCTCTTAAAGACTCTTCACTACCTATATCATCCTAGCATAGGTGTTACATAAATTGGAAATCATGAATTGCATAACAATGAAAAGAGGTAATATTGAAGTCATTGCTATGGGTACTTACAACTAAAGACTATCACTAGTTAACTGTCAAGAAATTCAACTAACTCAACTAATTTGACTAACTTCATAGAACAATGCATGGAAAAATTTAAAGCATAAATACAGGAAAAAATCTTATTCACATTCATCATATGAAGAATCTAATTAAGAAAAACATAATCATGAAAGTAACTATTGTAATAAAAATAAACGTACAAAAAATAAAGTGGGGAACAATTATCTTGAGTGGCCCTTTCTCAAGTGACTATCTCCACAACTTGAACTCAAATCTAGCTCTTCAACTAATTTAACATAATTGTAGCTGGAAAGATCTCATTGCTAGCTCAAGATATCATAATCCAAAGAGATTCTTCTAGAATATCTTATTCATAAGATCATGATTGAGAAACAAAATATTATCTTTACAAAAATAGAAACTAACTGAGCATATCTATCTGTTATATCCTTTATTTCAACTAACTAACTAACTCAACCATTGAACCATTTATATAGGTGTGAGGGAGTCTTATTAGAACAAGGACTCAAAAAAATAATCTAATCATAAATCACCACTCCCTACAAAATAGAGTGTGATAAATTCTAAGTAATTAAAACACAATAAAAAATAAAGAAGAATTGGAATATGACTATAACTCTATTACAACGGTTTCAAACTGAAACATGGACTATAGAAATAGTCACGTGAGATTTCCAATTATGGTAGAATTCCTCTCCTCGAGTATTCTTATTAAATGATGTGATGATTCACAACAATCCTAACAAGTAGATGCCTACAATTATGCAATTGTTGCATTCTTTTAATTTCCCCTACATCATTGTCTTGAAACTCTCGTTGGTTGCGAGTTGCACCTCCTAGTTGTTGTAGGCTACAGTCTGTTGGCTATGGCTCATTGGTTGCAATGAGTTAGTTCACACAACATATACACAATACTAATAACCATAACTTAAACATAGATATTCATTGCATTTCATACATATCCACATATTAACCATGCAATAACTATCAAATCATAATCATAAACAACTTCTATCATTGACAAACTTCCTTTGCATATAAGTTCATTTAATACCTTTTTGGACTAGGTCTATCATGCTTTAAAATCATTTTCCTCATAATTTTAATAAGGTTCTATCATGTATAGTACAAAAAAGAACACTCCTTGTTTGTAGAGTTAAATTCCATGCAAGGGATACCAAAGTCACCTTTGTTTTCCATACCTTGGTGTACTTTCCATTCCTTTTTTCCTTCATCCTAGATCCTCTTGGCTATGCCAAACATTCTACATTGTTACCAAGTCCCTGAAGTTCCTAAAATGCATGATGATTTTTTCTTTTTGACCTTGCAATTGGAAGTATTTCTCATGTAGGTCTTCTATGGTTGATCTTATACTTCTATCTAGGTCATTTGTTGGATCATATGCACTAGAATCTCTATCTGTCTATGACTCAATTGAGTCTATTTCATCTTTAATGCTCTTTGTGGCTCTTGACCACTTCATACAAAACTAAAATAAGGCTTTGGCATCAACCACACAAGCTTGTGCACCGTTGAGACTATCCTGAAATTTGTTGTGTGCTTGTGGAAACTTCTCTGTAATCTCCAACTATCTCTTTTCATCCATTTTCTTATCCAATTCTTTCTCATGTTTCTCTTTCAATCTAGAGGCATACTCTTTGAAAGAATCAATCAAAACTTCATATTTTCCATACCGGAGATTGAATTTCCAATTGTTGCACTGTGTATGGCCTCCTATAAGGTCTTCACAGCTTCTTCAATCAACTCTCCACTCTTCTAATGTGTTCAATGATTTCCTAGTTGTAGCTTGTGGAGTGTTGAAGTATTAGCCAGATCCACATTTCCTTATTGTATGGGTAGTTGTAACAGTTGTCCTAAAACAACCAGTTGGAATTTCAATTGCATATCCAATATATTCTAGTTGTAGCTTGTGGAGTGGTGAAGTATTGTCCAAGTCCACATTTCCTTTTGCATGGGTAGTTGTAATAGTTGTGCTAAAACAACTGGTTGGAATTTCAATTGCATATTCAATATATTCTATAGAGAATCTTTGTAGGTTTTAAAGGATTCACTCGTTTCCTTGACCTCTTCCTATGCATTCTTCTCTTTTTTCTCCTCCTCATTATTACCAGTATTAACTAGTGTTTTTATTTCTGACTCTCCTCTCGCATCACCAGAGGCATCTTCCTTCTTTTTCTCATATTCTTTCCCTATATCTTCTTCACTAATATACTTTTTTGTATTATCCAAATGAGGGATAGTCTCTATTTGGTCTTGTATGCTCTCACCATGTGTGTCAATTACCAGAGGAGTAAGAGTATCCTCCTTTGCAACATCTTCTCTTGTACCTGCATTGTTCTCAACATTCTTCTCAGCCTCCACATTGTCTTCTATTGTGCCTTCCACTTCTAGAGAAATATTATCTTGTGCATCTTCTTCATTTGCCTCATGCTCATGTTGAGCATCATCTGTATGCACGTCATCTTCAACATTTTCTTCTGGAGCAAACATCTCCACATTCACTTCCTCTTTGCTCTCCGGGGTCATCCCCAACTTTTGTGCTATCTCTTTTGTTTTTTCAACACTCTCCTTCCTAAGCCTCTTGAGATCATTTTGATCTCTACCCATAATGGTTGTCACCCTTTTTTTGTTTCTTAGCTCTTTATTAAATAATGTAGCTAAGGTGGCTTTCGGAAAGAGGAGCACTTATCTACTCCAATACATAGGCCTTCAATTTGGCCTCTTCTTCTATTATTTCATGTCTCCTTTCAATAAAAACATTCCAAACCTTTGAAGGTAATTGTTTCTTTGTATTCCACATGTCTACTTCAAGAAAAATGATATATTTTACAATAGCTTCTACTATGGTGGCCTTGTACACCTCATCAACCTCATTATATAATGTTGTAGTCTTCGCTAATATATCATTTTGTACAATTCCATTTAAAAGTGCAACAAATTTCATTGGACTATGGGCTCTTACTGGATTCTTCTTCTTTTGCTTCTTCTTTTCTTTCGATGTCTCCTTTTTGCTTGCTTTTGCCTGCTTTTCTCACATATGAATAGAAAATGTTTTCTTTTCCTTTTCCACTTCAACCTCACTATTTGTATCAATGATATCAAACTTCTCCCTTTTTGTACCTACTTCACCATATGCAGCTTCACTTTTCCCTTTTCGGATAGCTATGGTCCTTTTCCTTCCTCTTAGTCTTCAACATTGACACCCAAATACTGATCTTTGGTGGCCTTTGTCTTCACTCTTCTTCTCAATATCTAGATTGTTGTGTTGTTAAAGCATCCTTTTCTTTATTAGGCTTCTTTGCTATTTTTTTAGAGAATTCTTCTCCTTCACCGAAGGACTAGTCTGTTTTACAGGAACATTGGTATCCTTCCTCTTAGTTCTACTTGATGAGGAGGAAATCTTGGAGGACTTTTGAGCAGCCAGAGGAGTGGTAGTTGCTCCACCAAATCTCCTCATGCTTAATGAGCTTCCCAGAGCTCTAGATTTGTCCTTAGCTACCTCAACCTATTTTGGTGTGAGGCCCATTGCCTCCGCAATCTTCTAAATGATGATTTTTCTATTAGAATTTTCTCCAATAGATCAAACATATTGACCTGCACCGCATACCCTTGTGTTGAAGTAACAACACCATTTTCTTCGGCAGGGGATGAAGGATTTCCATTAAAGCTCCCCCTAAGCCAAAGCTCTCAACTTAGCTTTTGGAGGAAACACTTGCACTAGATACTAGTATAGATTCATCCTTAAACTTTGTCTCTTCTTTTTCCAAATCTTGTCCATCTCCTTTTTCTCTACCAAATCAATATTTTGTACTAGATCATTCTTTACCGAATTGTTCTTCATGCTTTTTCTTCTACAAAACTTAGAAATGTTTCCAAGCCTATTGCAATTGTAGCATATGACATTCTTTGGACCAACATTACTTCCATTCATTCTAAATCTGGATTGATTATCTTTATGCCCAAATTCATAACATATATAATAGTATCCATTGAAAGATTGAACCATTCTACCATTGTTATAACCATTCGTCATTTGATTTTTGCATTCACCAACTCTATGTCCAAATTCCTTACATGCAAAAAATTCACTGGGAAAAGATGGACCATTCTAATTCATTCTACTTCTACATTCCATAGCCTTATGTCCAAATTTATTGCAAGAATAACATAAACCATTAAAAGATGGGTACCTTTGTGCATTTTTTTGTCTAATCAATGGTCTTCTAGCTTCAATCCTTTGAATCCAAATTTTCTTACAATTTTTCTTATTGTCTTCATTCTTCTTTTCAAGTTGGTTTGTTGTCTTTGAGCTTTCTCCTATCTCAAACACTAATCCTTATTTATCTTTGGAGCCATTCTAATTCATTTGTTTCATCAATCTTTGTAGAACTCATCTTGAATTTCTCTTCATGACTTCTTTCTTTTTCGAGATATGATCTCACATTCACCATTTCTTGTTCAAGTTTTGTGCATTCTTCAAATTTGTTTTTCACCATTGTAATCAAGCATTCTTCAACTCTTTTTCTTTCTTCAACTTGCACCTTCAGACTAGTAATTGTTCCATTTGCTTGCTTCAATTGCTCATTGACCTCCTTATTCCTTTGTTTGAATTTCTTGATTTTCTCTCTCAATTTTCTAATGCATTCATCTACTTCTTTAACATTTGCTTTTAAATTTCTATTTTCACCTTCAATTCTTTCTAGATATTCTAGAGAAACTTTGAGTTCTCCATTTATGTCAAATATAAAATCTTCTTTTGTAGATACAACAGTAAGAATATCTTCCAAAGGAATATGTAGTCTTCTAACAACCATGTGTTCAACCTCCAAGATATTCCCAAAGCGGTTAAGCTCCTTCCAAGGAACTAGGCTTTGATACCAATTTTTGAACACTTCATGTATACACCTAAAATTAGTCAAGACATTTAATTCATTAAATACTAGTTATTTAATTAATATTTCGATTACTTATAAATAAATTCTCAATTTATTTATATAGTTCATATCTTCTAATTCTCCAAATCTAAAATCACATTCCTCTATTTTAATTAAATAAACAAATTTCTATAGTTTGTTTTATTTAATTAATTTTCACTAATCCCAAATTTAGAATTCAAGCACATGTCTACAACTTTTCATGCCACCTCACCAAGGTCACATGAAATTAAATAATTCTTTTTTTTAATTAGAATTATCCTCAACAACCTTTGAACACATGGTATTTTCCTCACACACTTTATTCCTTCAACCATTTGGCATGTTGTCTTTAGTCAAGGGAACATCCTTCTTGATTCTCTCCATCTTCACCATTCATCCCTCATGTTTGAATCTAGATTGTTGATCGCTGCCACATCACAAGATGCTTGGAAAATCCTATAAATACAACCCTTTGCTATAGTATTTGGCATCCCACATTTGAGTAGATTTATTATGCAGGAATAGCTTGGAGCATTGGAGCATTTGGAGCATTTGGAGTTTTTAGTTAGCATTGTTTAGCATTCTAACAAGCTTGCATTGTAGCATCATGTTAACTTAGAATCATGTTTTGCTTTATAGTTGCATTTTAAATCATGTTTTTCTTCATAGTTGCATTTTAGATTATCATATCAATGGTTATTTGAGCATATGCAAAATCATTCTAACTTCTTATCATAGCAGTTGCATCACATAGTTTAGCAACATTATCCATTTGTCAATATCTCCATTATCATAGCATCATAGCTTTCATCACATAGTTTCATGTAGCAACTTAGATTTATTGCATTTAGAACATCTTGTTTCTCAAGTTGTCATTCTAGCAATCATAGTGCACATCTAAAAATTTGAGAGCCAAATGGTTTAATGAATCCTTGAGAATAGAGGACAACGGAACATTTTTAGAGATTTGTTTAACTGCAATTTAGAGTAGTTCTTTGATTCAAATCTTTAATATAATACATCTCATTGATGTTTGTGTGCTTTAGTATTGATTTGCTAACTCTCCCACATTTCATGCACACATAAATGGGGCCCGCCATGGGGCTCAACCCCATTTTTAACAATTTTCTGGAAAAAATTTGTAAACAGGTTGGACGTGTTGTTTTAGCACGACCGTGAGTTCTTTTAGCGCATACGACCAATCTTTCAACGCATACAACTTTTGTTTCAGCACATACAACAAATCTTTTAGTGCATCTGAGGTTTGTTACGATGCATAGGAAGTTTCTTTTGGCCCAACCATCAAATGTTTTAGTGCATACATGGAGTATTTTAGCACATTCAGTCAATACTTTAGCACATTCATCACTTCTTTTATCACGTTTATCAGTTCTTTTAGCACATTCATCAGTTATTTTAGTGCATAGAGTAGTTTTTTAGCATATTGGATAGTTCTTTTAGTGCATTGACGTTTTAGCACATATGATGACTTTTTTATCCCATTTGTTTAAATTTGCAAAATTTGAGAACTAATTAATGTTTTCTACTTGTAGGTACTTTTATACGTTGGTCAAAGAAAATATTATCAAACTACTGATGATTTATGCAGGGACTAGAGTTATTTAATGCTTTCTTTTGATTAAGATAGGCATCTAGCTTAATTAGAAGGATGAAGAACACCATTTATTTCGTGTTTGATGAATGGTAGGCATATTCTCTCCCCTTAATTGGGTGACCAAAAAGCCAGACCCATTCAATTTTATTTTTTTAATCCTTAGAGGGCCTACCTTGTGGGAGAAAGTAATCACCCAAGGGAATGACCCAACCGATAACACACTAAAGCCAAGCGACTTCCAACCAGGATATAAATGTGGGTGCTTGAGGAAAGTTCAAGTATCATGAGGATCGTTTCAATAAGAAGGGAAGCAATGATCTCTTTTCGTATAGATGATCCCCTATGAACGAAATGCCTATACTAGAACCTCTTGTTTAGAAGGCCAAAATCCTTATTCTATTTGTTGGCATAGAAGGTCTAACCTTTGAAGTCGTCCCACATTTTTGCTGCTTTTAGTAGAGATGAGAAATATGCCATGGGAGACTCATGGGTATTGAAGCTTGGCTGCCCCATAGAAGTGAGTGTCATGGAGGGGAGCCAGTGGAGTCAAGATTTTAATCATCTGCTAAAAGTAGGTGTAGCTAGAGAAAAATCCAAGTGGGAATCTAGTAAATATTGTCCTATGCAAACTTAAGTTGTACATGTTTGATGTGTTTTACCAATGTGTTTTTAAACAAAATTCAAACAAAACATCATACATTGGAAGTGAGAACCTTGATTCAAAAAACATCATTTGAAACAACAAATTCTTTGACTAGAAAATCATAAAATCAAACAAACTTGCAAAAAAAAATGACATTTCCTAGTTTAGCATATCCGAATGTTGTTATAGCGCATATGTCCACTATTGTAGCGCATTCGACTGCTATTATAGTGCATCTTTGCAATCTCCTAGTGCATCCATCTTATGTTTTAGTGCATCCAGGAAATCTTATAGCACATTTGAGCATTTTTCTAGTGCATTTACTCTCCGTTATAACACATACGCAGCATATTTTAGTGCACCAACCCTTTGTTCTAGCACATCTAAGCAATATTATAGCACATTTGTGCAAATTTTTGAAGCATCCATCCTCTATTTTAGCGCATCTATCAAATATTTTAGCGCATTGAGGCTCTATTTTAGCACATCTATCAAATATTTTAGTGCATCAAGGCTCTATTTTAGCGCATCCATTAAATGCAAAACTCGAGAGTTAAACTTATCCCTTGTTTCACAGTTTGAACCAAAATTTAGAATTTTCTTCAGTCCAAAATCATTCCTCAAGAAAAATAGATTCTAAACTTGTTAAAACTAACTTCTAAAAGTGGAATTCTCCAACCTAAACCAAGATCTAACATCTCAAAGTTCCTAAAATCATCAAACTTATCACACCTTTGATTATTAAGCCTAGTTTCATCATCAAGATTTATCATCCTTTCATCACGAAACAAAGCTATATAATCAAATCAAACTTAGTCTCATCAATAGAATTTTTCATTCTATTTGACTTAGCTGTAATCCTTGGCACGCCTCCAAAAAAAGATCAAAGTTTAGTTAAAAGTATAACACTTGTATGCCCATTCAAACAAGGTTACAAAGGCAAAAACTCAAGGAAAAAGAACTTGAAACACAAAACATCGAAACGCAAAACATTGCAACTCAAAGCATCGAAACTCCAAACATTGAAACTCAAAACACTGAAACTCAAAACAATGAGACTCAAACACCATGGCTGAAGCTGAGGAGAATCCTTTCCATGGAATCTACAACAATGAAGGGGAAGAAATAACTAAGGAAGATATCCAAAATGTTGAACAAGATCCCAATTTCCACAAATTCTTAGAAAAGATTTTTGAAAGAAATGGGGAAAAATACCTCCTTATGCTAGCTAAACAAGGGGTCAATTTTTCTGATGACTTTGATATGAATCAATTGAAAGCACCTCCCAAATAGCCTGAAAAATAAATAGAACAAGTAGTTTCCCTAACTCACCAAGTGAAAAACCTTCAACAACAAATTCTAGAAATGCAAAGGGGAACCTCAAAACAATACTTGATCTAAGACATTTTTCCATATTCGTTTGATCAAAGCATCCACATGATTCCCTTTCCCAAACATTGTGAATTCCCAAAGTTTTAAAAATACAATGGTAAAACCGATCCAATAGACCATGTGAGGGAATTTAGAACCATGAGTATTGAATTTGCATATGAATAAACTTACTTCATGAGGTTGTTTTCGTGAAGCCTAGGTGGACAATGTCTTGAATGGTTCTCCAAACTCACACCACCAATCAACACCTTTGAAGAATTGGTTAACAATTTCATCACCCAATATTCTTATAACATCCAACATGACATCACAATGAAGGACCTTTGTAACTTGAAACAGAAAAAGGGTGAATCATTCCTTGTATTTTTGCAAAAACGGAGAAGGTTATTTGCATGATATTCTCGTCTTGTACCTGAAAAGGAAAAGATATAAATTTTCATCGATAACCTAAATGACAAGATGAGATACACATTGGAATTGCAATGTCCACCTACCTTCAAAGAATTAATTGAAAATAGAATAAAAATCAAAGAGGTTTTGATCAAGAGAGGAGTCATCAAAATTTACATTGAAAAAAATTCATCAAACTCCTCCAACAATTACAACAGCAGTGACAAACCAATTTTTTGGCAACAAAACAAGAATGAAGGTAACAATGATGGCATAGTTGAAAACCAAAATACAAAACATGTATTCAACTTAATAGTAGCTACCACCAAAACTAATCAGAACAACAACCAAAATGTCAACCAAAGCAATAATCAAGGTAATGCGGGATCTAGAACATCATTATATCGAACTTCCTCAAATCGAAGAAGGTTCACCCCTTTAGGACAATCATTAGAATCACCATTAAAGGAACTTCTTGAAGCTAAAGTCATAACGTTACCAGAGGCAATAAATTGGGAACCACAAGTTAAACATCCATGGTGGAATGATGCACATTTTTGTGACTTCCATCAAAACAAAGGACATAAAACCAATGACTGCATGCAATTGAAGCACTTGATACAAGACTTGATTGACAACAAGAAATATTTGTAGGACTCCAAACAAACAACGATCATGGAATGTTCAAGAACCCTCTACCAAACTATGAGAAAAAAGAGTCCTCGTCAGCAAACACAAAAGGAAAAAACATAAACTATGTCTATGACACCACCATTCTACATATTGAGGGGGTTGATGATCAAACCCATGAAAAAATAGATCTTATTGCAACTGATAACCCAATAAATGACAACATCATTGAACATGAACAAAACATCATTGCAATTAAAAAGCATCACCCTAATATCGACACCACCTCACATCAAATCAATGACCTTGTGTCGATAAATCTGATCACCAATATCATTGAGAATGACAATCAAATCAATGTTATCAAAATTAGAGAGAAACAAGACAACCCACCAATCAATGTGATCACAAGAGGCCAAGCCAAGGTAACAGTAAAAGGAGTTATCCCTTCCATGTCCAAATCAACTATTGTTGTCCTTGCAACCCAATATAATATAGTTGATCAGTTATAGAAAATATCCACCCAAATATCCATTTTAGAACTTCTCAATATTTCACTTGCTCACAAGGAAATCTTAGAACAAGCTCTAGTTGCCACCATGGTACCAAACAATCTAGAAGTTTTCCAATTTCAGACTATGGTGGGACATTTGACTGCACCACACTTCCTATCATTTTTTGAGCATGATGATGTATCTATCACCCATCTGCGCAACATTGCTCTCTACATTGAGGTCTTAATCCACAAACACCGAGTTAAACATGTTCTAATAGATGGAGGAGTTGGTATGAATATTTGTACTTTGAAAATTGTTCGTGCACTAGGCTATTCAGGAAATGTTATTGATCCTAGAAGGAAAATCACAATAAAAGCATATGACCACGTTAAACATGTTCTAATAGATGGAGGAGTTGGTCTGAATATATGTACTTTGAAACTTGTTCATGCACTGGGCTATTCAGGAAATTCTATTGATCCTAGAAGGAAAATCACAATAAAAGCATATGATGACGAGGAGAGATCCTCCTAAGGGTTAATTGTCCTACCAATTCAAGTGGGACCAGTTGTCAAAGACAGTCTACCAAGTGTTATACAAAGAATTGGCATATAACATACTCTTGGGAAGACCTTGGATTCATGACATGCAAGCAGTGCCATCCACATATCACCAGTGTTTGAAGTTCCCTTTCAACCAGTAGGAAATCACTATTGCAACTGACTCAAACAACCCCCAATACTATAACACACTCAAGACCATCCAAGATGATTTTGTACCACACAACAGGGAAGCTCCAACTCAGGGTTCATCAAATGATTGAAAACAACTAAATTCCTTGTAAAAGTGGGTTGAGAAAAAGGACCAATCAAAGGATAAGGGTATTAGTGATTCCACTCCCTCAAGTAAAGAAAGTACATCAAATTCTTCTTCAAACCATCCCAAGGTAAAGCATCAATCAAGAGAAAAAGGTATCAGTAATCCTACTCCACAAAATCAGGAAAGTCAACTCAAGTCCTTATCAAAACAAGTTTCCAAGATCCAATTGAAAGACAAAGGCATAGGGGAATACTCATTTGAGCAATCCTTATGTTTATCACAACTTTCATCTTCTCCTAAGTCTTATGAGTAGCCATCAACATCAAGACAACAATCATCACAACCAACCACACTCTTTGATGGAACCTTTGTAAGAGCACGCACGCTAGTGGATGAGTCAGATGACAAGGAGGTTTTAAATTGGTTATACAAAGACAAAAAAATCATCACAAGAATCCACCTCTAGTGTACAAACAGAGCAATCTGGCATAGGAAACACAATCTTGGAAAAGATGGGATACGAGGGAAAAGGTCCTATTCGTAAAAGGAAAGAAGGCATCATAGAACCGATACAACCTATCACAATGCAAGCCAAGGATAAAACAAGACTAGGGTATAGAAAAGAATCAAGAGAAGAAACTAGATAGCAAGTTGTTGAAAGAATCCTACAACTACAAGCTAGTGATGATCATGAAACTAATTCAAATGCATATGAGTGGGATTTTCTATCTAAAGAGTCTTTTCATGACAAGGACATCGATGCGATACATGAGTATGCACCCATATGCGATGAGGGTCAAAGTTCAGGTTATAGATCACTTGAAATAGGATCACAACATATTGATGACTCCAGTGAAGACAATTAGGCTCAGAGTGAAATGAATAATTCAAAGGAGAGTTACCTTATAGACATTGACTTTGCTATTGGACAATCCAAAGACATTACCATCAAGACTCTCACTACCTTTGGCCTTAGCCAATCCAATGATTCCTTACCCCTAGTACATCCCAAACTCATAGATTGGGACCAAACTGAGTCGTTTGATATGCCCATCTTTTCAAATGATGATGTCATTTTCAACTTCCTCTGTTCTAACAATCCCAAGAAAGATTCCACCATTGAACATCATAACGAAGCTTCCAACCAAGAAAGTGTCAAATCTTCCAACTACAAAATGAATAATACAGGGAATAGATCTGATAGTGAAAACCATTCAATGACAGTATTAGATCCAAAAAAAAGTAAAAATAAAGAGTGTATCCAAATGAAAAAACCTCTCTGAGGCATTGAAGGATGGAAGATTTGACACACTTCTCAAACACTTTCAGGAATGATCCAAAGTATTGGTTGAGCCCACACAGTCTATCAATATCGGCAATGAAGAAACAGTAAAGACTGTACATCTAGCAAAATCCTTGACAAATCAAGAAACACCAAGCTTCATCAAATTCTTCACAGAAAGAAAAATCAACTTCGCTTGGTCATATGCCAACATGCCAGGGATTGATCTAAACATTATCATGCATCACCTATCTCTACCAGCAAGAGTAAAACTAGTCAAGCAAAAGCTAAGGAAAATGCATCCGCATATTGCCATATTGGTAAAACCAAAACTAAAGAAGTTATTAGATGGAGGATTCATTAGACCGATTAACTATGTCGAATGGATGTTAAACATTGTGCTTGTTTCAAAACCAAACAAAAGCATCAGGATTTGCACAGATTTCAGGGATCTCAACAAGGCTTTCCCGAAAGATGACTTTCCCCTACCTAACATTGACATCACTGTAGACCTAACAGTCGGGCATGGCATGTTGTCACTCATGGATGGTTTTTTCGATTATAATAAAATCAAGATAGCTCCAAAGGATCAAGAAAAGATAGCCTTCACATGTCTATGGGGAACATTTTGTTGGAACATCATGTCATTTGGGTTGAAGAACATAGGAGCAACTTATCAATGTGTCATGATGAGAATCTTTCATGATATGATGCACACCTTCATGGAAGAATATGTGGAAAATTTGTTAGCCAAACCATACACTAGGGAAGGACACCTATAGATCCCAGATAAAATCTTTACCAGACTGGAAAAGTTTAATGTACGACTAAACCCAAAGAAATGTGTGTTTGGGGTGACTTCAGCGAAACTCTTGGGATATATAGTTTCAAAAAATGGAATTGAAGTAGATCTTGGAAATGGTCAAATATATCATGGAGATGCCACCACCAAAGAACATCAGTCAGCTACAATCTCTGCAAGGGAGATTCCAATCAATCCAAAGATTTATCTCACAACTAGAAAACAAAACCCCTCCTTTCACTCACTACATAAGAATGCATCTTTCTAATGGGATGAGAATGCGAAGAGGCCTTCAATAAATTAAAACAATATTTGATGAGTCCACCCATCTTAATACCACTAGTAGAAGGAAAGCCACTTTTATTATACATATCAACAACTGAGATATCATTAGGAGTCTTGTTAGCATAGGAGGATTCAATAGGAAAAGAAAGGGAAATTTATTATATCAGCAAAACCTTAAATGGCTATGAGATAAATTACACCTTCATTGAAAAGGCTTGTTTGGCAATAGTGTTCACCACCCAACAATTACAACACTACATGCTAACTCATATCATCAAGTTAATAGCCAAGATAGATCCATTGAAATACCTTCTTAGGAAAGCTAATCTAACTGGAAGACTAGCTAAGTGGGTCATGATGTTGAGTGAATTTGATATCCAATATGGGGATAGGAAGGCAATCAAAGGACAAGCAATCACAGATCAATTAGCTGAAGCACCATTGCAAGACAATCATTTAATGAACATTGAGTTTCTAGTTGTTGATGTCCTAATTGTGTCAACACAACAATGGGTCTTATACTTTGATGGCTCTTATACACAACATGGATCAGGTTCTGAAATCTTGTTTATCTCACCACAATGACATACCATTCCCAAATCCTATAGATCGATGTTCCCTTGCACCAACAACACAGCCAAATACAAAGCATTGATCATTGGAATCAAAGTAGCAGTCGAGTGGAAGATCACATAGTTACATGTCTATGGTGATTCACAACTAGTCATTAATTAGGTTAATGATGATTATCAGACAAAGGACGAAAAGCTAATGCCCTATAATAGAATGGTTGATGACTTCAAAAAGTACTTTGTGGAAATAAGATTTGATCAAATTCCTAGAGGTGACAACAAAGCAGTTGATGCCATGGCAACCATTACTTCTCTCTTCCAGATTCCTGAGAAATGAGCCTATTATGAGTTCATGGTGGAACAACTATTCAACCCATCCTATGACAACCCAGAATCCCAATTCATCAACCATCTAGCTGAGGCTGACACTTCCATCTATGGGAAAATCTACACTTATCTCAAATACAATACCCTCCCACCTGACCTATCCTGAAATCAAAAATGAAACTTTATACGTCAAGCCAACTGAAATACACTTATCACGGATGTACTTTATCGATGAGGTCTTGACAGAACTCTCCTCCAATGTCTGGAACATGACGAGTTTGAAATGGATTTATGGGAAGTTCATGAAGGTATTTGTGGAACTCATTCAAGTAGTTTAACCTAAGCCAAGAAACTCCTTTGTTTGGTATATTACTAGCTGAATATGGAGAAGGATTCTTTTTAGTTCGTCAAGAAATGCCAAAAGTATCAGATTCATGGAAATATCATCCATGTACAAGCACAAGAACTGCAACCTTTCACATCAACATGGCCTTTTTGTTAGTGGGGATTAGACCTCGTAGGAAAGATTCATCCATCTTCATCAAATGGGCACAAGTTCATCATCACAGCCACAGAGTACTTTACAAAGTGGATTGAAGTTGTCCCTCTAACCACCATCACAGGAAAACAAATCTCATCATTCATCTTGAACTACATCATCTGTCAGTATGGCATCCCTCAATCCATTATCACAGATAATGATAGACCTTTCAAGAATTAGGATGTTGAAGAACTTTGTGAGAGGTTTCACATCAGACATCATTTTTCTACACCATACTATCCTCAAGGAAATGGCAAAGCAAAGGCCTCAAACAAAACTATCTTGAAAATATTGAAGAAAACCATCAATGATGTTGGACATGATTGGCACATTCAATTGGACCCTACTTTATGGTCTTATCGAACCAACATCTGCACCTCGACAGGAGCCACACCCTATGCTCTAGTCTATGAATCAGAATCCATTCTACCTATTGAGGTTGAGCTACCATCACTCTGTGTGTCACTAAAAGGGATAATTTCATATGAGGATTACAAAGTGTCTAGGTTATAGGAATTGGAACTATTGGATGAACACCATCAATATGCAGTGGATCACTTGAAAGCATATCAACAGAGGATATACAGAACTTACAATCATAGAGTAAAGCCTACAACATTTCAGGTGGGTGACTTAGTACTGAAATAAAATCCTCGTAATCAACAGGATTGAGAGAAGAAGGGAAAATTTGAACCAAACTAACTAGGTCACTTTGTCATTGTATCATTCTTTGGATTAGGAGCATACCAATTGTCCACACCATAAGGGGATTTATTTGATGAACCCCTCAACAACTTGCATCTCAAGAAATTCTACACCTGTATCATCCAGTGCATTGGAAAAAGTCCTGAAAAAATAAAAAAACATCAGAAAATTTCCTGAAAAAGTGGTTGCCTTGATGAAAACCTGGCAAAACAAGCATCTTGGTAACAACAAAACAAATACAAAAAGAGAAAAATATAAAAAAAAGTGAAAAATTGAAAAAACTAAAAAAAAAATCTAAAAATCTGAAAAAGTGCAATAAAAACAAGTAGTGAAAACCTGGCAATAGGTGTTATTTGTGATAAGCTAGCTTTTCCATCTATTTGATCATGTTGACCATTTTCTTTTTCCATTCACTTTCGCCATCTATCTACCTATCATCAAAAAGCTTCATGTACATATCTTGGCATCGCGGTCGTGTCTCACCCTAGACTAGGGGCAAAATCCTGAACTCACTGGGGGAAAATAAAATTTGAGCTTGAACCAATAGAAAAACAATAGTAGGACAAGCGTAATGAACCCAACATGATCATAGTGCAACCAAACCTTGAACATCAATCACCATCAGAAACACATCAACCATCCAAATCAAATAACCAAATCAATCCAACCACAAGCAAACTTCAAATGGATGATGTTCCTTCCGAATCATTACTTTATCACGTCAAACATGAATGTTCAACTATTGTACTTTGATTTTTGTTATCATATCTCTGGAGAACCTCGATGATTTATTGAACTAAAGGAGATAGGAAGGAGTATGATTTTTTCGTGTCTGTTGTCTGTGAGTTGATCATTATTACTATGCAAATTGTTGCGGGAAGTGCTCTACAAAGTATCACTAATGGCATTCTAAATTTGCATAGAAAAATGGTTAACTCTTGTCTGTTTATGCAAACAATACTTAGGTCATCTCAGTTTAATTATGTTGGAAATATGTGGCTCAAACATTACAGGCTAAAACCTCCATGAGTGCCAAGTTGGTGTGACAGGTTCCATGTCTAGCCAACTAGCAGGTTTGCTTTATTCAGTTCTGACCAGGTCGTTGTGACCTTGTTACTGTCTTGCCGATTTGTACACTAAGAAGTCTATCTCTATTACATAGTGTGTTTGTTGTGACCTTATAGCGCTCGGGAGACCTCTGGCTAAAAGGCCTCAATTGTGTATCGGTGAGACTCTTGGCAACTATGGGCTTTGGGATAACTAAAGGCTCTCGCTAAGAAGTCTCAGCGAAGTGTTAATCTTTTGCCGACAGCATATGTATTGAAGTCTTCGAGGTAACTCTAATGATTCAGGAAGATGTCTTATCGAACAATGGAAGTCTTGCCGATGGGGACTTATCCAAGCATTCTTTAGAGTAACTCAAAGTGGTCGGACAAATGTCTCAGCTAACATTGAAGGTCTCACCAAAAGAAACACCTTTTGGAAGTCATTCGGTGCTCTTGGCGAATGATGGTAATCGGTGGAACACAGTGGTTTCGATAAGAAGTCCCAACAACTTCAACGAGTCTTGCCGATGTTGAAGAATCTTCGGGGTAACTTAAAGCTATCAGAGAAACCTCTTAGCGATGGCGAATGTCTTACTGATAGCCGATGGCTATCGGGGTAGCTCTTGGTGACAGCTGGTCATCGAAGTAACATATGGAGATTGGTATGAACTCTTGGTGATAGGTGTGAGTCTTGCCAACTTCTCCTTGGTGCTCAGTAGGTATGGGGACTTCGGTATAACCTTTGATGTCTCGCTATGACCTTCTAGCGAAAGTGATAGGTCAGGGCGACTACGTGATGACTTAGTGATCTCTTGGAGCTCGATATAACATCTTGGCGACTACAAAGGCTTTTGGCAACATCGATATGAAGTATAGGTGGCATCGGCGAGACACTATTAGTGTCTCACCGAGATGCCAATGCATTACAAATTATGTTGACCGTCTGACTGTCATACATGGAATCTCGTGGATGAATAGAGGAAGCCGAAACTGAACCACTAGCAGTTGGTTCGTTGCGACAGTTCTGTGAGAAAGCTCAACAGTCAGGGAACACCATGGATATAGTGGGAAGTTGCAGACACTTGGGGGTTGGATTGTAGTTCGATCAACAGTGAAGTGTGAAGAATTAAAATTGTATCAGTAAAGGATTTAAAATCTATAAAGGCTATAACTTGGATGTTTTGTGTTCAAAGAATGTTCATGATGAATGTTGTTGTATAATGACACCAGAAAGATAAGTCTCGAGTTGTATGTAATTTCGATTACTATAATACAAAGTGATTTCTCTTGGTGTGGTGGGTTTTTCTCCTGTAAGGGTTTTCCCACATATATCTAATGTTCATGTGTGTTTGTCTAATACTCTGTTTCTGTAATCTGTTTCATAGTGCATCTCAACTTTACTGTAATTGAAAATTTAAAAATACTTCTACATTCTTTCCTGAGGTATTGACGTTAGGAGAATTGTTTTCTGCATCTAGTTTTCCTTACAAGTGGTATCAGAGCCTGGCCAGTTGTGTTATCCTTGGGGATACATTGGGTTTTTTGTGTCAATATTGTTTGATGGGAGTCTTGTAGAGACTGTTATTTCTGATTACAGGTTAAGATGGCTATTACATCTAGAAAGTTTGAAATAGAGAAATTCAACGACAGTGACTTTGAGTTGTGGAAACCAAAGATGGAGGATCTTCTTGTTGACCGTGATCTTTGGATTGTTGTGGCTAGAAACCTATAGGCATGAAGCAAGAAAATTGGGACCTTGTAGATAGGAAGTCTAAGGGGCTGATAAGGCTCTGTTTGGTAGACTCGGTGCTTCTAAATGTACATGAAGAGAAGACTATGTCTTCCTTGTGGAAGAGACTAGCGTCTATTTATCAGGGGAAGTCCTTGGTGAATAAACTATTCCTGAGGAAGAAGCTCTACTCTTTGAGAATGCAGGAAGGAGGGTCTGTAGCTGATCATTTGAATGCATTTAACATGCTACTCGCACAATTAACATCTATTGGTGTAAAGACTAAAGAAGAGGATTGTTGTATGCTTCTATTGTGTTCTTTGCCAAACTCATGGGATCATCTGGTGATGGCGATTGGGAGTACAACATCTAGTTTCAAGATGGAAGATGTTATATATTTGCTATCAGAAGAGATGAGAAGGAAATATTTTGAGATGGCGAAGGAGGCTCTTGCTATCAAAGGAAGGTCAAAGGAGAAAGGTAAGAAGAAGGACAAGAAGTCCAAATCGAAATCAGAGGGGAGATCAAAGTCTCCTGGAAAGAAGTCCAAGGTGAAGTGTTCGAACTGTGGGCAACTTGGTCATGTCCGAAGGGATTGTAAAGAGGAGAAAGAGAAGAAGGGCTCTTCTAATAATGGTTCTTCTCATAGTGATGGTGACACCTTCATTACAGCCTTGGCAACTCAGGCATCCGATGATGTCTGGCTGATTGATTCTGAAGCATCGTTCCACATGACATCTCACAAAGAATGGTTCACAAAGTATGAAGAATACGATGGTGGAAAGGTGTACTTGGTGAGTGATTCAACCTTGGAAATTGTTGGCTATGGAAGAGTCAGAATCCAATTCCCCGATGGCGGAATAAAGGGGATCAATAATGTTATGCACATACTGGGTCTGGCTCGAAATCTATTGTCTGTAAGTATGCTAAATGATATCGAAGTACAAGTCTTGTTCTCGGGAAGTGGCTGCAAGATGACTAGAGGTTCAATGGTGTTGGCTAGAGGTGCTCGAATTGGTACCCTGTACAAGCTGGATGCACAAGTTGTTCAATGTAACAATGTCACTTCGAAGTCACTGAAAGTTGCTCATGGAGGTAAAGAGGGAAATATCCCTAATTATGTAAACTCTATGAAAGTAAAACTTCCTGCAAAGAAGAGTATGCTTTGGCATCATAGGTTAGGCCACATAGGAGAAAAAGGTTTAAAAACCTTGAAGAACAAAAATCTTGTTGAGGGGCTTGAAGATTGTAATTTCAAATTTGAATTCTATGAAAACTGTATATATGGAAAGCAGCACCATGTTTCATTTTATGATAGTCTTCATAAATCTTCTGGTTTGTTAGATTATATCCATTCAGATGTGTTTGGTCCAGTAGATGTTCCTTCTTTGTCTAAATCAAGATACCATGTGTCATTCATTGTTGATTATTCAAGAAGAGCATTTATATATTTTTTGAAAAGTAAATCAGAAGTGTTCAGTCAATTTAAAGTTTAAAAATCTTGTTGAAAATCAGACTAGTAAAACAATAAAATGCTTAAGGACTGATAATGGTGGTGAATTCTATTCTGATGAATTTGAAAGATACTATAAAGACCATGGAATCAAAAGACACAAGACTACACCTTATACTCCACAGCAGAATGGAGTTGTAGAAAGGTTCAATAGGATAATGATGGAGAGAGCACGAAGTATGCTTAGTAGTGCTAGTTTGGAGGAGAAGTTCTGGGCTGAAGCTACTGCTACTGCATGTTACTTGGTTAATCAATCTCCAAACTCTACTCTTGTTGATAAGACACCTTTGGAAGCACTGGTAAGAAGCCCTCTCTTAGACATATTTGAGTCTTTGGCTGTGAGGCATATGCACATGTGCCAGATGTAAAAAGATCTAAGTTGGAGAACAAGGCTGTCAAGTGTATTTTTATTGCCTATTGTGCTAACATTAAAGCATACAAGCTTTGGAATCCAGTTACAGAGAAGGTTGTATATAGCAAAAGTGTAATCTTTCGTGAGTTGAAACCTTCCACCTTGGATCTACAGTCAGAGACAAAGTTAGAAAACAGTAAGGATGTAGCAGCAATTCCTCCTACACCAAAGAAAGAGGAATTGAAAATTCAAAATGTACCTGAAACTAAGGAGAGCTCAAGCAGTTCTGAAAGTTCTAAAGAAGAATAACCTCAGCCTTAGCCAGTGAGGAGGTCAACCCGAGAAAGAAAACAACCAGATAGGTATGGGTTCTCATTAATTGATTCTACTTGTGCCTATGCTTTGATTTCTAGTACTGATGAGCCTAGGACTATGAAAGAGGCATTTAAAATGTATGATTCAGACTCTTGGTTAGAAGCCATGGAAGAAGAAATGGCATCATTAGATAAAAATGAAACCTAGAGTCTGGTGCCCTTGCCTAAAGGCAGAAAACCTGTGGGCTGCAAATGGGTATTTAAGAAAAAGATTGGTCTGGATGGCAGTGTAGAAAAATACAAGGCAAGACTGGTTACAAAGGGTTATTCCCAGGTAGAGGGAATTGATTATGGGAAAAAAATTTCTCCTGTAGCAAATTTGACATCCATTAGATTTCTATTGTCACTTGCAGTAGCGTATGACTTAGAGGTTGAATAGATGGATGTAAAGACAACATTTCTTCATGGTGATCTTGAAGAAGAAATCTATATGTCCCGACCTGAGCACTTTGTTGAGAAAGGTAAAGAAAAACTGGTATGCAAATTAAAGAAGTCTCTCTATGGGTTAAAGCAATCACCTAGAATGCAGTACCATAAATTTGATACATTTGTATTATCTTTGGGATTTGTGAGATCAAAATCTGATCACTATGTATATTCTAAAGCTGAGAGTGAACAAGTGCTTGTTATTGCTCTTTATGTTGATGATATGTTGTTCATAGGAAATAGCAAGCTAATGATTTCTAATCTTAAGTCTCAGTTGTCTGCTAAGTTTGAAATGAAGGATCTTGGTGCAGCAAGGTATATTCTGGGGATGGAGATAACTAGGGACAGGAAGAATAGAAAGCTTTGGCTCAGTCAGAGTAAGTATATAAGGATTGTTCTTGAGAGATTTTGTATGAATGATTGCAAGCAATTAGTTGTTCCAGTCATGCAAGGAATGAAGCTATCTATTGAGGACTGTCCAAAATCTCCTACTGAGATAGAGGACATGACCAATGTGCCCTATGCTAGTGTTGTAGGCAGTCTCATGTATGCAATGGTCTGTACAAGACCAGACATTGCCCAAGCAGTGGGAGTACTTAGTCGATTTATGGCTAATCCAAGAAGAATACATTGGGATGCTGTGAAGAGAGTGTTTAGGTATTTGAAAGGAACTTCAGATTTTGCATTGTGTTACCATGGGAATTCGATTGAATCACAGAGAACTCTCAACATTTAGGGATATGTAAATTCTGATTAGGCAGGGGACATTGACAGTAGAAGATCCACCAATGGATACATTTTCATGTTGAATGGTGGTGCAGTGAGTTGGATGAGCAAGCGGCAGGCTATAGTCGTTTTGTCCACTACAGAGGTTGAATACATGGCAGATACTCATGCTTGTAAAGAAGCTATATGGTTGAAACATTTGTGTTCTAATATTGGTTTTGATGCAGGGGAAATAACAATCTTATGTGACAGTCAGAGTGCCATTTGTCTGGCAAAGAATCCAACTTTCCATGCCAGGATGAAACATATTGATGTATAGTACCACTTTGTACAAGATATGGTTGAGGATGGAAAGGTCAATTTGGAAAAGGTTGATACTCTGAAGAATGTTGCAGATGCATTGACGAAGCCGGTGAGCACATACAAGTTCAGGTGGTGTGCCAATTCAATGGGCCCTAGTGCCCATGATTTTTAGTAAGTATTATTTATGCTCTGGAGGTTCCTGTATGATCTTCGTCAAGTGGGAGATTGTTGGAAATATGTGGCTCAAACATTACAGGCTAAAACCTCCATGAGTGCCAAGTCGGTGTGACAGGTTCCATGTCTAGCCGACTAGCAGGTTTGTTTTAGTCAGTTTTGACCAGGTCGCTGTGACCTTTTTATTGTCTTGCTGATTTGTACACTGAGAAGTCTATTGCTATTACATAGTGTGTTCGTTGTGACCTTATAGCACTCAGGATACCTCTAGCTGAAAGGCCATTCAATCATGTATCGGTGAGACTCTTGGCAACTACAGGCTTTGAGATAATTGAAGGTTCTCGCTAAGAAGTCTCAACTAAGTGGTAATCGTTTGCCGACAGCGTATGTATTGAAGTCTTCGGGGTAACTCTAATGATCCGAGAAGATGTCTTAGCGAATAGTGGAAGTCTTGCCAACGAGGACTTATCCAAGCGTTCTTCAGAGTAACTCAAAGTGGTCAGAGAAACGTCTTAGCTAACATTGAAGGTCTCACCGAAAGAAACACCTTTTGGAAGTCATTCGATGTAGCTCTTGGCGAATGATGGTAATCGGTGGAACACGGTGGTTTCGATAAGAAGTCCCAGTGACTTCGACGAGTCTTTCCAATGTTGAAGAATCTTCGAGGTAACTTAAAGCTATCAAAGAAACCTCTTAGCGATGGCGAATGTCTTGCCGATAGCCGATGGCTATCGGGGTAGCTCTTAGCGACAGCTGGTCATCGGAGTAACATTTGGAGATTGGTATGAACTCTTGGCGATAGGTGTGAGTCTTGCTGACTTCTCCTTGGTGCTCGGTAGGTATGGGGACTTCGGTATAACCTTTGATGTCTCACTATGACCTTCTGGCGAAAGCGATAGGTCAGGGTGACTACGTGATGACTCGGTGATCTCTTGGAGCTCGATATAACATCTTGGCGACTACAGAGGCTTTTGGTGACATTGATATGAAGTATAGGTGGCATCGGTGAGACACTATTAGTGTCTCACCAAGATGCCAGTGCATTACGAATTATGTTGACCGTCTAACTGTCATACATGGAATCTCGTGGACGAATAGAGGAAGCCAAAACTGAACCACTAGTAGTTGGTTCATTGCGATAGTTCTGTGAGAAAGCTCAACAGTCAGGGAACACCATGGATATAGTGGGAAGTTGCAGATGCTTGGGGGTTGGATTGTAGTTCAATCAATAGTGAAGTGTGAAGAATTAAAACTATATCAGTAAAGGATTTAAAATCTGTAAAGGCTATAATTTGGATGTTTTTTGTTCAAAAAATGTTCATGATGAATGCTATTGTATAATGACACCAGAAAGATAAGTCTGGAGTTGTATGTAATTTTGATTACTGTAATACAAAGTGATTTCTCTTGGTGTGGTGGGTTTTTCTCTCGTAAGGATTTTCCCACGTATATCTGGTGTTCATGTGTGTTTGTCTAATACTCTATTTCTGTAATTTGTTTCATAGTGCATCTCAACTTGACTGTAATTGAAAATTTAAAAATACTTCTGCATTCTTTCCTGAGGTATTGACATTAGGAGAATTGTTTTCCACATCTAGTTTTCCTTACAAATTATACTTAGATGCTTGTGTTAACTTGCAATATCAAAAATCATGGAAGTAGTACTCAGGTCATCATGGTCTAAATATTCCATTGATGTGTGTACTCACTTTCAACATTTTAAAGGCTCAATGATGATAAAATGCATGACCAATCGGCTGTTACGAATGGCAACATCTGCATATTAGATCTGCATGGTTAATTTAGATTAAATCCATGTTAGTTTGCATCTATATCTATGGGATTTCCAAAGCTACAACAATTTCACAATGAGGTTATCTCTCTTATCAATGGATTGAGTACACTTGACATTACCAAAAACACATCATTCTCATATAGAAAACACATCAGTTGCATCATCATTTGCATACATTAGAAAATGCATCAGTTGCGTCATCACTTGCATTCATACATCTATGCATCACATCATGATATTTGCATCAAAAAATACAAAAATAAGTGCATTCCATCTCACTTTCGTGATCCAAATCATTCCATCGATTATTAATGGATTAAGAAATTTGTCAATTAAGATGATTGAAAGACATGTCCAGCATAGTAAGATTCCCAAGCAAAAAAACATCTCTATTTTAATAGGGACATAATTGAACTTGATGCATCACTAAAATCATTTACTTCTTTTATCAAATGGATCTTGGAGTCACATAAGATGATTGAAACACATATCGAGCAGAGTAAGATATTCAAGAAGAAAAAGTTGTTGAAAAATATGACTGGATAGTGAAGATATAATGCCATTGTTATGAACATCTAAAACTAGTAGTGGAGATGAATTTGTTATTAATCAAATCCAATATTGACAAAGGACTAACTAGATTAGCACCATCATTGCATACACCACATAATAATCACATAAGGACATCATTTGCATAATCAAATCCATCTCAAAAAGCATAAAACTTCATTTGCATAAATCCATAAATCATATAAAATCATTAATCATGCATTATCATACCATCATTGCATACATCACATAATCACTCATTATCATATTATCATTGCATAATCATTATAATCATCATCATCATCATCATATAAACATCATAACTACATAGAACTATGCACCATCACATTATCATACATTCATCCATTCATTGCATCATTTATTTGCATGAGAAAAGTACAAAAACACAAAATGCATCACATTTCATTAGAATAATAAAATCCATCACATGCATCATATAGGCATCATGAAATCATCACACATCAGTTGCATCATCATTTGCATCCATAGCATATCATATCATCATCATCATGTAGAACGTCACATAACATATATACTAGAAATTAAACACATCCATAATAGATCATATCATCATCATCATGTAGAACATCACATAGCATAAATAATGGAAATTAATTGCATCCATCATAATCATCATGATCATCATCATATAGACACATAGATCATAATCATCGTCACATACAATATAACCTCAAAATCATAATGTCAAAGTGTACAAGGATATCCAAGAGTATAAAGAGATACATCAAATAAAAAATGGAAATGTATCATAATGTTTGAAATCAAAGAGGTACATCATCAATGTCTCAACTGAATAAAGGTGTATACATGTCCAAAATACATCAGAAAATTAGAAATCGGAGCTATGTCGTGCTCCCCTAGACTGTGCTAGCATCATTGGACCAATACCTCCCCCACCTAACGGACCTACACCAAGATCTCGCTGATCTCTAGGAAGCGGTTGCATAACACCCATGCCAATAGTCTGAGATTGGGACCTCCCTAACCGAGACTATGCAAAGCTCTCCTGCTGCTTTGGAGGCATTGCATCATGATATCAAACTCTATAGAACTCAGCCTCCTGTGCGGTATGACAAATCTCTCTAAAATAATTTGTAGCCTTGACAACCACTACAACCTACTGTAATCTCTCAGTAATGCCCTTTTCCTACTCCACCCGCCACCTCAAAGTATCCCTCTTAGCAATTAGCATGGAAATTTTCCCCTGCGTTTGTCCCTGTGCCTATCCCTGGGCCTAGACCTAGGTAAGCTGGGCATGTACCTGTTGTACCTACTGCCTAGTTGCATCCCGCTCTGCTGTCAACACAGTAATCTACCCCTGGGCCTACGCTAGTAGAGCTTGAACCTAATCAAGCCACCCTTGTAGAGTCTCAACCTATACCTATAGTGCAACAATCTGTGTCTGTTGTTGTGGCAAAGGTAGTCGAATCTCCACACGTCACCTCTTCTAAGGCACTCTCAACTCTCCAACATCCGACCTTAGTCCTTTGCCACCCTCATCTCCTCCCCCATCACTCTCATCAGCATCTCCCTCCTCACTACTCTCCTCCTCCTCCTCTACCTCCTCTCTCTGTCGCCCACGCACATGACCTACTACCCCCTCCTCAGCTAGCAATGGCATTGACTCATTCAGGATGGTAATCTATGGGAATGGATGCAAGAACATATACTAAGCATACTCCTCTAATATCAATGCATCAATGATCTCTAGATGTACCTCCCAAATGATGGCCTGTAATCCCTAGAAGTGTTGAACAACTACATCGTAAGACATAACAGGTCCCTAATCTATCGCATCCACCCGCTGTTGTGCATAGTGGGTCACTCCCTAGGGAATGCCCTGAACTCTACCATATTGTCTGAGAACCCGTAGTAGTAAGAATCTCTCAATAATAAACCAATTCCACCCAATCAAGTATATCGACTGACACAAAATGGCATCTCTATATCATCCTCTGGCCACTGCTCACAATCTAGATAGGGCCTCCATACCACAGACTCAAGATCATCTAGTGTCCTCCTCCAGTACTTGAGTTTGCCTAGTCTAGGCTGAGAAAATTTACCTACATAAATGTGTACATATGACCTCATGGTTGGGCGTTGTCTATCTCCAAACGGTCGACTGACTGCTATATGCTCCCAGGCCCAAACCTAAAGCAATTCCACCCCAGCTGATAAACTAGCCCCTCGAAGGTAGACCACATGATGTAAATCATGGTACAAATGGGAAAGCATACAACAACCCCGTGCATATCTCGTGCCCTGAGCAATCATGCTCTCCAGGATTCGTCCCCATCCAACTGACAGTCCCTTTGACCTACGATCAGGACAAATGAACCCTCCAATGAAACCAGCTAACATAGAAGGAAAAGTAGCGTAAGCATCAACCATATCCCTCCAGGGAATCTCGTAGCCGCATATAGTATCATCCTCAAAAACTTTGCAGAGTGCATTGGTCCCACCATGCTCCTGTGAATCATATAACACAAGCTCTCTAACCATAGGTATCTGCAGAATCTAGTAGACGTCCTCGTGGGTAACTATGATCTCACCAATGGGCAAATGAAAGGTGTTATGCTCATTGTGCCACCTTTTTTCTAACGTTGTCAACAAACCCCTGTTTATCCTAATCTAGGGCATATCAATCAATGAGGAAAAAAACATCATGTAATGACAGCTACCTTAGTTGGCGTCAGGTGTGGAATCAACTCCCATGTCCTGTGAAAATTCTCTCTAATCTATAAAGTCGTCAAAGGCTCCTATCATCACAAAATCACAAATCGTCCAATCAATCAACCTATCAATCAATCAAACTCAATCAACCTATCAATCGAATCAGCTCTAGTGAGACTTTGATCAAATCTCGTGAGCATCAAATCAATCAATTTTAACCTCTCCTATCATGAGGTTCATCAATCATTCAACTTCGCTTATCATGAGGTTTATTAAATCAATCAATTTTAACCTCTCCTATCATGAGGTTCATCAATCAATTCAACCTTGCCTATCATGAGGTTTATCAATCAATCAATGCACCTCGCCTATCATAAGGTCATTCAATCAATCAAACTATCAATTGATCCTCACCTATCATGAGGCCAATTATCAGTATCAATCATTGAATCTCACCTATCATGAGATCAATAGACATCTAATCTATCAACATCATCAATTGTTTTCAAATCAAAGGTTGACATGATCGAACATCATCAACTTTGAGGAGTCTAATAAAACAAATGATCCATCTGGTCTAAAATTTCACCTATGCACTAGAACAGTGCTTCAATGCACTAAAAAACCCTATGCGCTAGAAAAAATCATCAATGCACTAGAACAGAGGTTCTATGCGTCGAACTATTAGATGTGTCATTTCATTTGACCTATGCGTTGGACCAGGGTCTCGATGCACCGATTCACCCTATGCGCCAGTTCATCTCATCAATGTGCTAACTAAATCCACCTAAGTGCTAAAGAATCCTATGCGCCACAACAATTATTGTATGTGCTACCTCGGTAAACCTATGCGCTAATTCATTTCTCCTATGTGCTACATTGATATCCCTATGCACTAGCCTATTCTATGTGCTATAACAGACAATCAATGTGCCACTATGGTGACCCTATGCACTAAAATAGAATAAACCGAATTTAAAACATGGAAAAAGCTAGAAAAATCAAATGCACAATTTACAAGGTAGTTTTAAGGGGTACATACCAGAGGACCGTATGTCGTTGGGCGGTTGTGATGCCTGACCTGCTTGAACCGATGCGTGTGGTAGGGGATCACCATTCTGCTCCAAATTGCTAAATCACTCACACACTCTGAAGTTTTCAAAATCACAAATGCACAAATGAACTTTCTAATCACTCTTTTTAACCTTTTAAAGGTTAATTAAGTGGCATTTTATGGGGTTGTTTTATTTTATTTTCAAAGGGGCTTTAATTCATCAAATCATCACCAAGTGGCTTTAATATCAATTTTTGGGAGATAAATTGTTTCTGAATCACAAAATTTTGAGATCATCATCAAATCATTGAAAAATCATCAAAAATTTCAAAAATTTCAAAAAATCCTAAAAATTCAAAAATTCACTAATTTATCTCCCAAGGGGGCATATATCCGTCATCACCTAAAAATCAATGTCTGGGGCATCGGGAAAAAAAAAATTCTCGGCATCAGTATCAATTTTTTCTTTGAAGCAACATGTAAACACATTACTTCAAAGAGGGGCAAAATGTATACACCTAAAATTGGTCAAGACATTTAATTAATTAAATACTAGTTATTTAATTAATATTTCAATTACTTATAAATAAATTCTCAATTTATTTATATAGTTCATATCTTCTAATTCTCCAAATCTAAAATCACATTCCTCCAATTTAATTAAATAAACAAATTTCTATAGTTTGTTTTATTTAATTAATTTTTACTAATCCCAAATTTAGAATTCAAGCACATGTCTACAACTTTTCATGCCACCTCACCAAGGTCACATGAAATTAAATAATTATAATTTTTAATTAGAATTATCTTCAACAAAATTTAAACACATGGTCTTTTCCTCACACACTTTATTCCTTCATCCATTTGGAATGTTGTCTTTGGTCAAGGGAACATCCTTCTTGATTCTCTCCATCTTCACCATTCATCCCGCATGTTTGAATTTGGACCGCCGATTGCCGCCACATCACAAGATGCTTGGAAATCCTATAAATACAACCCTTTGCTATAGTATTTGGCATCCCACATTTGAGTAGAGTTATTATGCAAGAATTTCTTGGAGCATTGGAGCATTTGGAGTTTATAGTTAGCATTGTTTAACATTCTAACAAGCTTGCATTGTAGCATCATGTTAACTTAGAATCATATTTTCCTTTATAGTTGCATTTTAGATTATCATATCAATGGTTATTTGAGCATATGCAAATTCATTCTAACTTATTATCATAGCAGTTGCATCACATAGTTTAGCAACATTATCCATTTGTCAATATCTCCATTATCATATCATCATAGCTTTCATCACATAGTTTCACATAGGAACTTAGATTTCTTGCATTTAGAACATCTTATTTCTCAAGTTACCATTCTAACAATCATAGTGCACATCTAAAAATCTGAGAGCCAAATGGTTTAATGAATCCTTGAGAATAGAGGACAATGGAACATTTTTAGAGATTTGGTTAACTGCAATTTAGAGTAGTTATTTGATTCAAATCTTTAATATAATATGTCTCATTGATGTTTGTGTGCTTTAGTATTAATTTTTTAACTCTCCCACATTTCACACACACACACACACTTGGAATACTGAGAGGGGGGTGAATCAGTATTCTTTTAACCCACTTAATCATTTAAACATTCAATACTCATAGAATATTCAATTTCCAATAATGAAGGAAAGAATGAAAACATTCAACATCACATAACACATAAACACTAGGATTTTTATGTTGAAAACCCAAAATGGGAAAGACCACAGTGAGGATTAGCTCACAATATATTATAACTAGTTATAGTATATTATAGAGGTACTCACTATATGTGGACTCACTTCCCACTGAGAAATAAAAGAGATAGAAGAGATTGTGTCTCACAACCAAATTTGAACTATTACAATTGCATCCAACTCATGCATGCAATATAGTTCCAATGAAGCTCATAATACAAACTCAAAACTCTTCACACTGATTTGAATCAACACTCTTTTCTACTCTACATTCACACTAATTTCACACAATTCACATACACTTACTCTTATCACATGTCACAACTCACAAAACTCTAAAAAATATATCTTATATATCCACTTCACCTAAAACATCAATTAGGTTGGCTTAATTAGATGTAATATACAAAGTGTAGCTTGTCGACTCAAGATTCATGCACACATGCTTCACGCCAAGAATCAAACCTTACAAAAATTCAAAATAGGTTGGCATGGACCTAAAAGAGCACCCACATAATAGATCAATACATACTTAACCTTTGCAACACACATAACTCATTAGGTTGGCTCTGGTAATGACCTAATTACAAAAATTTCCAACTATACACCCACACTCGAACATGCCAACCTCAAAAAACTATGCCAATTGGAATATACACTCATCTGACACCTATCTACATCTCCACAAAAACACAAAGCCAAAATCCCATCCGTAGAGATGTGCGGATTCACCAAAGCATATGCACTGCACTAGAAAACACTTGTAACTACCAAGCCAAACTTTTCTTACTCATAACTCCAAAACTAGAAACCAAAATAAGATGAAACTCTAGAATTAGGATCTTCTATCAACCAACAAAATTTTGTAACTACCAAGCCAAACTTTTCTTACTCATAACTCCAAAACTAGAAACCAAAATAAGATGAAACTCTAGAATTAGGATCTTCTATCAACCAACAAAATTATGTTAGAAAAATTAAGAAATATCTTCATCAACGGACCAATACGGACCCAAATATCAAATCCCCTATACATAGAAACACCTGAATTGACACTTAGTCAATTTTCACAACTATTGCCTTCACCAGATCAAACCTTCTTGCAAAATTGTCTTACATAATCATCCTCAAACATGTTCAAGACACCTAAACAGGTCTACACAAGTTTCTTCATATTGGAATACAATGTTAACATTAATGACAACACTACAATGCATAATTATTCACCTTTGTGCTCATCCCACACATCCCACAAGCTCATGTTGTCAACAAGTTCATCAATGACATCTCCTTATTCTTCCAACAATACTAACCTAGACTTATTTTTGTGATGTTTTTCATGGAAATAAAGTGTCCAATGGAGTTTCTAATCCATTAAAACACCACTTCATCCCAAAACATGAGAGGGATCCTAGGTAATTTGACCCAAATAGAGGTTATTTTATTTAGATCTGCAATAGGGTCAAATCTCAGTTTCCATCTACACATAGATAAAATGTGTTTGTCATATATCTAAGGGCCCTTGGTGGATATCAATAGAAGATCATCCTTGGAAGTGAATTTGAAGAGGAACAGGACACCATCCATAAAACTCACCTCCACACTACCTGTTAGACACCATTAGCATTAGTCCAACACCAAACCATGTCAACAATGGGGCGGAAGGAGAAAATTTACCCATCAAGGAATTTTCCATTGAGGAAATGATTATTTCAACTATGGAATCGAGAAGTTTTATTTTAGTTACATTTTCAAACTCAAAGAACTCAGGTATAGAATTTCCTCGCACATGGTCACCTCAGTTATCATTCGCAAGAACACTTTTCCAAGATTTGAGATTTGGAACTACAAATGAGTTCATGGGATCTAGAGGGTCATCCAAAATAGTGTCAGGAGCTGAAAGAGGGCCCCCAAGGTCTGGAAGATCATCCAAAAAGAGGATTTAGTCATTTTTACTAACAAATCAAGCGGGGAGAGGGGAGGTGGGTTAGGGAGACCCCATGACTATTGGAAACAATGTGCAAAGTGGGTTCAATCAGGGTTGAGAGGTAAAATTGGTTGATTTGGATAGTGCTATTATTTTTAAAAATGTTATTTACTATAAAAACAAGTTATTAAAAGTTATATAAAAATTTCACATTTGTTTCTATTTTTTTTAAATATATATTTATAATCTACACACAAAATATCACAAATCCCTAGTTCACATCATCTTCAAATTCTTCACGATTTATCTGCTATAGGTGTCAGAAAGTGAAGATTTAGTTAAAAGTGTTGATTTCAATGTCCCACTTTGATCAAAAAGTGGAACACAGTATTGTGGGATCACCCATATACAAGGTTGTTGGAACCTTAATGACTAATCACCCTCTTAAATAGGGTTATGGACCACAGTGAAACCGGTTATTTCTATTTTTTGATGTGTTTATTCATTAATGTTATTTGTTGAGCACAACAATATATTGACTAGGTGTATATAATTAACAATAGCCTCCATGAGTAGCTAGTGAATCTTGAGGTGACCTAGCTTTGTATATTTAAATTATTTATTTTATCCAATAAAAATTACTAAGAAATGACCTAACATTAGAAATTGGGGCATTTTTAGTGCTTCAACATAGACTTATTATTATAATCATCAACTAGATTTGAAATAAATTAGTAGGAACTCCAAAAGGAGTGACTAATGCATTCACTATGCTTACTATTATGGAACTCAATGCTGATATTGTATTCCAAATATCAAATGAGGTTATACCTCTAATCATGAAATATAGAAGTTATTTCATTCAATTTCCTAGACTTACATACATATATATTGAAGGTGTTCCCTATAAACTTCCTCATTTTATGAGTGACAAATTGGTGTTAATTGTGGTATGTAGGAAAAATGGAGAAATAAATAAGAGGATGTAGAGAGAAGAAAATTATTGCAATTCCTTTTCCAATAGAGCTTATTTATTATTAATGCAAATCTTCATCTATGCCCAAGAGATTAGAAAATTACTTGCTAAAGTGACAGTACACTTTTCTGTGAAGAGATTTCTATTTGATAGTAAAAAAAATGTTAGAGACAATCTCAAACTTTAACCTCAATACCTACATTTTCCTCACTTGGATTATTCATCCAACTATAATGAAAATTCTTTTTGTTTCCCATTGTGTGAGTTAGACTAATATTTAGCAAAGTATTACAATGAAAAAAAGTTTCACTAACACACTCATATATTGCACTAGTAATTGTAGTCATCTCCACTTTTTATGCATATTTAACTTCAATTAGGTCCATCTATTACCTTTGGTTAGATTTCATCTTTCATCCAATGCTTTACTCTATATAAACGCACACTTCTTTTTACTTTTTGATATTCAAACACTAATTATTCAATTAACAACTCATCAAACTATAGTGAGCATTTATTCCTTCCCATTAGGTGTTAGGAATTGTAGGAAGAAAATAAAGGGATTGAATCACCAATTATATGCAAATTTAATTAAACATGCACAGATAAACAAAGGAATGAAAATTCACAGAAATTAGAGATGAGAAAAAGAATTAGTGCAATTAACCCTTTCCTGTGTAATCTCTATCACTTCTCGTGCCACCCTACGTGACTTGAACCAACAAAACTGAACATCATATGGTTGGTTGAATTCCTACGTGTGCCCTGTGCTATGAGCTATTTAAAAACCATGACTATTCATTTTCATTCGCAACAATAAAACTCTTCATTTTTTCAAACAGTTTTACAACTACTTTAACTGAAATTACATGGGGATTTAATTTGGGGAGAAAACACACGAGGAAAAGAGGCCAAAATTTAAACTCCAAATCTGCTAGGCTTCACATACCAACATTGGGAAATTTAGACTAATATTTAGGAAAGTATTGAAATGACAAATTTGTTCACTAACACACTCTTATCATGCTAGTTAGTGTATTCTTATCTAGCTATTATGCATTTATAACTTCATTTAAGTCAATCTATCATGATTTTCTACCTTTAGTTAGTTTTGATCATTCATGCAATGCCTTACTATATATAAGCACATGCTTCTTTGTACATTACAATATTCAAACATGATTATTTTATTGTAGACATTCTATTGGTTATTCAAATGTGCCTCTTAGGAGCTTTGTTTAGATTGTCTTGCAAAAGGTTCATTGGTTTGAGGGTTCCTAGATTTGTGAAATAACTCACTATTACTAAATGGTATTAAAACCAATTTTTTCAAGTACCTTCTTGTTTATGAGCTTCCCATTGTTGATTTCATACTTTTCATGGATCTTATTTGGAGGAGGTTTAGTTGCAAATGTCAAGATACATTTGTTAAAGTCCCAAAGGGAAATCATCAAATGGTGTTTCTTAAGTAATATTAGAGCTCATCATCATTTCTAGAACAATCAAAGAAGAATTGAATTTTATATCACCCAATTTGGACTTTTGAAGTCAATTCTTTAGTTTTTTATTGCATTCATATCTATTAAATTTTACAAATAACTTAATTTTCAAAATACTTTGGCACAAATCATAGTGCACCATTGCATCTAGAGTAGTTGTGAACCTATATATAGATATAAAAATTGTTGAATTTTGAAGCAATTGCAAAAAAATATTTTTTCTTGGCCCAATGTGCACATTATAAAACATTTAAAAAATAATAATTCACAATATTTTTATATTTCTAAAAATATGTGTTTATTTAACACTTCGTAAAAAAATAAAACAAAAGAAAACATTGAAATCCTATGGACAATAGGATACAATCTTGTACCCCTACACAAGGTAGCAAGGTATGTAACCTTGTCATGGATAAGGTTTGTAGAACTATGTGGAACAAAGCCTACTACCCTCTCAACCCCATCCCCACCTTAAAAAGTGAGGAAGTGAAGGAGCGTCAATCCTTTAAAAAAAAAATTAAACATAAATTATTCAATACAAACATTTTGCTAGTTTTCTTGGAACATCCCGTTAGCTTTGTTTAGATTTATTTGTCGAAATTTTATTGGTTTGACAGTTCTTGGATTTGTGGAATATTTTATTATTTATACATAGATGAGAGTTTCAAGCAGAATAAACTAGAAGTAGAGATAATAGAGGAAGAATATGAAGGTAGAGAAGATGGAAAATAAGAGTTCCTAGGCTTGGAATTGGTGTTTGAGGAAGGAGATATGAAAAATTATAAACAATAATACATGATGGTCACTACATTCCACTATATAGAATTGCATTAAAGCATACATCCAATTGTACCAACTAGTGGTCTCAATTTTTTCATATCCACATCTCCTTCAAATTGGTGAAACTAAATACTTGTCACAAGCTTAAAATAGAGAGTTGTTTGGAAGACTTGTCTCACAATGTAAGCATCTACTTCTCAATTGAAGTGGGATTTCCCCTTGCTCTTTTTGACATAAATAATAGATTTTCTCTATGAAAATATCTATTAGGCCTTTCATAGTTTCCATTGACTAAGATAAACTTCTGTCTTGAGGAACATTGCTTCTTTATCCAACAACTCTACTTCGACTCCCAAACTTCATTCTCTTCAACCTATGAGATTCAATGTCTCTTTGCAAAGATAGAGATATTGTCCACTTTATCTTATTGTGGGCATGAACCTACAAAATTACTCACAATACACTTCCATAAAGAAAAGAAAATATTCTAATACCACTTGATTCATAAAATATAATGTATATCCCATATGATACTTTTTCAACCATGGATTTATATGGACATATTGATGAATTGTCTAAGAAAAATGAAACTCAAAATTTGTAAGGTAATCAAAGTATAGCATCACCACAAAATAGAGACAAGGATTTACCTTTGAGAAACCCATGTATGAGAGAAAAAACTAGTATTTTGTGAGGCACAACTCACTAAAAATCCACAAATCCAATCAAAATACAGATTTTAAGCCTCTTGTGTCTTCCAAAAAGCTAAATCTAGCTCAATTTCATCCTCAAGATCCCTCAAAACCTCTTAGAAATCTAACTATTTTGTCTTTGTCTAAGCAAAATCTACTTGAAACTCAAAATTTTACTCTAATTCCTTTCTAAATCCCAATTACATGCTTTCTAGATACTAAATTTGGATTTACAAAAAAAAATTCAAGAGTCCAATGATGTTGAATGGTAAAGGAAATTTGACTACCATAAGTTATTTTTTCCCATGTAACAAATTGCCAACTTGTCAATGGACAATTATGAATCTATTACTTGTTATCAGTAATTGATTATAAAATTGTTGCTTATTTGGATTAAATAACCTTGATAGTTACAAAACCACCACCCTTTGGAATTGGGTGGATACACTTAGTAGCTAATAACACTCATTATTCTCCATCCTCCCTTTTGTCAAAGCCTTATCTAAGATGCCCCATACCATCCTAAAAATTATCTAGCATCCAGGTATTTGCCTCTATTTTTTATGCCTCCCCTTTGTTGTCATGAAGTCAAACTAATCCTTTTATTAATCACTAGTGGAAGAAAGAAACAAAGAAACAGATAGGAGAGAAAGATGAAGGAAATAGGAAGCTAGAAGAAAATATGTTAAGGAAATAAGATATGTGGTGCTAAACAAAACTTAAAAATGAAAAAATGAAATTGTATAACCCAAAAAACATCAAAAAAGGGTAGCATTAAACCTTGATGCACCACTCAAAACCTAAAGTACGTAAATAGGAGAGGAAGGCTTGGAGGTAGTAGAACTTAGCTCAAAAAAGAAAAATGCAAAAAGATGTAGAAAATGATAAAGGAAGAAAAAATTATAGAATACAATAATGGGGTTCAAGATAGGGAAATATATAGTAGACCAAAAGTGTCATCTCTCAATACCAACAACTAAGTTAGCAATACATGAAAAAAGTGGATATAGAAGATGTGGAAATGGAATTGTACAATTGGGAATAGTAGCCCAAGGGTCTTACTTGGGTGTGGCTTTGAAAAGAGAAGCATAAGTGGAAGAAAAATTTATTTTGATGAGGGACAATGGTAGACCAAGGTGCTTGGCATGTTAAACTTCATGAAAAGATATAGAAGCTAATGGAGAAATAAAACAAAAAACTAGTGAGCATGGGAGAGAATTTGAGGTAGAAGAACTAGAAATGGAGATGGTAAAGGAAGAACATGACAATAAGGAGGATAATAAAGAAGCTTGGACACGAATTTTAAGGAAGATGAGGAAGAAACAAAGGTGGAAGCAAATGTGATTTTTTAAAGAGAAATACACAATGGTTACTCCAATCCACAAGAGGAGATATGAGGAAATGAATCCCCAATGTAATTTGGTAGCTATGGATAACAACAACAAATTATGAGAAAAAAGTATTGTAAATAAGAATAAAAGATACGTGTGATGAGTGGAAAAGTTATGAGACAAACTATTTGAGAGGGGGTAAGAGGATTGTGAGAATTTGAATACATATTTTGTAGAGATTTTTTCAGTATCAATTAGCATGAGATAAAGGTAGAAGAAACTATCTAGTAAAACAAAAGAAAGACCAAAAATTATGGTATTTATGAAATTTCTAGAAATCGGGCCAAAACTAGGACAAGTGACAAAGTCAGCAAGGTGTCCCAAAAGAGTTGGGCTTGTAGTCCAAAGTTGTGAAGTAGGATTGAAGTAGGTATTTTAGAGGCAAATTTTGGAGGTCTTATGAAGGCTTGGGGAGTTGGACTCGCCCATACCAAACATTGGAGCAGTGGCCCAAATCAGAAGCTAGGGTAGTGGACCAAATTGGGATGTGTGGTGGTTGGACCAACCAAGGTGTCAATATGTAGTTGCCTAATAATCAACCAAAAAAGTACTATAGGGGGTAGTGTTGGTTGAAGCAGCCAAGTGTCAGGGGGCACAAAGGTGTCTAGGGGTACTAGGAGCTAATGGGTTGACTAGGGAAACCTCCCTTGAGGATGAAGAAGAGTAATATCACCACCTAAGCTTGAGGGAAGCTAGGTGTTCTACATGGATAATAGGAGTGAAGAAAAGTAGCTTTGCCTTGTCACTTTGTGGTGAGGTTTATTGGTGGATGCATACACAAAATCCCTATATTAGTGAAGAGAAGTAGTTGACCTAATGTGGAGGATGAATCCAGGGAAGTTGTCTAGGACCCAAAACTAGTAAAGTGTAGTTAGGCCCCATGGTGGGGAGAGCCAACATGAGGGTTGTCTATGTCAGTATGTTGGAGCTCAAGAGTTGGGCAAGCTATGTGGTATGTGATGCAGAACTTGGAATCCATGGTAATGGATTGAGTGGGATGATATCTTGGGCACACCCCAAGGTTTCCTTGAAGATTTAGATGTTGCATTGGGGTCAAGGATTCCAAGTCCCTTGGAATTGTGGGGGAGGATGGCATTGAGGAAAGAGTCACAAGTCAAGTGCTTGGAATGGAGCCAAGCCATGAGGCAAGTTCAGATAAGTAACCAAGGTGAGTTGAGATGCATGGTTGAAATAGAGGAGATGGTCTATTAGCATGTTGCTCTAAAAGCACAACCAAATTGGAGATGATTCCAACAACGAAGAAGGTTTGGATGGATCATTGAACGAAGAGCTTGGAGCTCAAGTAGGTGTGCAAAGAGGAGCCTAAGTCCATGGAAGTTGGATTTGGATGTGTGCATGGATTTGGATGAAATGCATGGGGTGCATGAGGAACAAGATTCACTAATGAGGTCATGTAGACATAGCTTGGAGCCAGTCCAAGGAGAGTTTCCAAAGATGGACAAGGAGCCAACTTAGGGAGCCTAGTTGTCCCATGGAGAAGGAAAGTGGCCTGAGGGGTTCAAGGAACCAAGTGGGCCTAATGGGATGCCAACATTTAGGGAGTGTTGTGCATGCACTAGGTGTGTGCAAACTCAGGAAAAGAACAAAGGTGGATATAAGGAGTCTAATTCATTGTTAGGTTTGGAAGCTTGGCTTAGGTACTTAAAGAGTATGTCATGGAGTGGAATGAACCATAGTGGTATACCAGATGGAGGTGAGGAATTGGAGTTCCACAAGTAACCCAACTTATGGGGGATACAAGGGTGATAACTTGGTAGGACCAATAACATTTGTGCAATGGTATAGAAGTAGTCCAACAAAGTGTACAAGGTTGCAAAATGTGCAAGGTGAGTATGCCAAGGGAAAAAATATGAGTGTTGAAGGCACCAAAATGATGGAGATCTATGAGGAGGATCCACGTGCACTACCATTTTGTGGGGTGTGTGTGACATTAATTTAAGTGTTTGACACAAGTATTAGAGGCATAGTCTGGGAACAAGACAAGGCTTGTTCGCAATAGGAGTCATGAGTAAGGTTTGCTAGAGTCGCATGAGGTTGGACCTTAGTTGGATTTGGGCACTCTATTGGTCTAGTCCCTTGATAGTTGATATTAAAGCATAAAAAGAGGAGCATCAAGATTGCTTGAAGGCTAAAAGGAGAGCCAAGTTAAGGTGGTAGGGCTACTAAGTGGTCGAGAGGGACTGTGAAGGCAAGCTTTGCTGGTGTCAAGTCGAGTTGAGCCAGGGTAGATCAAGAAAAGGATACCAAATTCGATAAGGGTGGTTTAAATTTAGGATGACGAAGTGGAGCTAGGGGCTTCATTCCATTGCTACAAGAGGTGCATAGAAACTAGGTGATCAATAGGGCATGGTCATTGAAAGTGAAGGGGTGTGGATAAGTTGGACTTATTCACTAGTGGAAGTGTTGCAAAGTGAAATGTAACTAGTGTGGATCAAGGATCTAAAGGTCAATCCAATGAAGGAGGACAAAATATTTGTGGCCAAGTCCTAGGGTGAAGCAAAATGGGAAATCTTGCACATGAGGATCCTTGTTCATGTGGAGCGAAGAATGTGAGGTGTGAGTCAGTGTTGAACTTGGATCAATACTAGATTTTGGGTGATGCCCATGAGTTGGATATTAAGTTGATGCAAGAGTACCAAATGAGTGGGCTCAGAGGTGGATGTCAAATAATGTGGCACCTCGACAAAGTTTGATTTTGGTGCATCAATGCAAGAGTTTTGTCAATGTGATCTCACAAGTGAGTCCACCTGTGCACTACAAACTCTTGTTGGGAAGTCGACCTAAGTGAAGTCTAGGAGAGAGACGTGGTTGCAATGACTCATCTAGGGGATGGGGGATTGACTATGAAGTCAGGAAGTCGGCAGGGCCACAAAGTTGTGGGTGTTGAGTTGTTTCTTTGGTCAAACACAAGTTTAGTTGCAACAAAATGGAGGACTTGTGTTCTCATAGAGGTGGGAGGCATTGTTCAAGGTGTAGGACCATGCCTAGAACATTAGACTTGAGGTGACCTCGAAAATGGTGAGGTAGGCCTAGAGTTGGAACTAAGATGGGACTGAGTCACAAAGGGAAGGAAAAAGACAAGGGGAAATGAGTTAGTACCTTGACCACATTCGATGTGGATGGCTTGGAGTAGTGGAATTATGTGAAAGTTGAGTTGATCAGGCAATAGGTCAGATTGGCTTATTAGTTGAACTTGGCAAGGTAGGCATGTGGGATGTCTAGAGCTGATTCCAAAACACAAGGAATGTGGCCTAAATTGAGTCAAGGAAGACAATGTCAATAAAATTAAGATATATAAAGGTATTAGACATAGGAGGTAGGCTTGCGAAGAGATGTTGGTTATTGCTTTGGGTTACAATGTTGTAGGTAGGAGTGGGTGCAAGGCATGCCACGAGGCAACACAATGGAAAAACAGAGTAGCTCAACTGATTGAGGTTGGAAAACTGGAGTGTGAATGATGCAATTTAGAGTAAGGTGTCTTCAAGGACATGCACTAAAGTAGACTCGGAGTAGGTTTATGAGTACACAAGGATGGTGGAATTGAGCTATGATGAAGTAATGAGTGAACACTGAATGCAAGAAGTGTATCAATGGGCATATGTTGCGTAGTCTTTTAGGTTGAGTTGTTGGAGACAAGAATGGGTGCAAGGCATACTATGAGGTTGGTCAACAAGCAAGAAGATTGACACAAAGGAAAGAAGTTGTGAAGCCAAAGGTTGAAAGTGTGAACTTCAGAAATCAAAAGAGGTATGCTAGTCAACAAAAAGTGGGTCATTGGGGTGGATAGGTATAGAGGGCTTTCACAACAAGGTTGGAGGCAAGTAAGTCTTTCGATAAATGTCAAGATTGCATCCTTAGGCAAAAAATGTTGGAAGAAAAAGAGTGGTATTAGTGAGAATGTCCCAAGAAAGGAGAAAAAATGGTGTGTTCATGTCAATGTGGTTTGATGTGTATTGGATCTAGGCATTGGATGGTTGAGAGTTTAGGTGTTAGGTTGGTTTCGTGATGGTTAAGTAGGCCTTCTACTAGGACAACTTAGACTGAAAGGAAAGGTGAAGATGTGGTCACCATGGTTTCCATGGACAGAGGGCCAAGAGTTCCATTTGGGATGGATGAAATTGAGACAAGGTTCCAATAAAAAGGCTCTTGAAGGACAAAGAACCAACATAGTGGTTTGAAGAAGCTAGTGGGAAATTGGGAGTGAGTCTATCGTAGGATAGTACACAAGGAGTTGGACTCAAGTTAGTAGTGCTATGGACGACTATGTTGGAAGTAGTAAGAGTTGGTGGCTATAAGGGATAGTGGATTCACCATGGGAGAAAGGCATGGCAGGCAGTCTTGAATGATGAGGTCAGAAGATTGGCATTGGTGTTAGGTTGACTTGAAGTCAGTTGTATTTAGGGGATGTAGTACTTAAAGTTCTATCAAGGATGGATAGCTCGGTGGGTTAGACAAGGCAAGGTTCTTGCAGTGGTGTTGAGTCAAGGACCAACATCATGGAGATAAGTCGAGAATAGGAGTGTCTTTGCATAATAAGGAATAGGGCAGTGAGTAGGACTCATGGTTGCCAAGAAGAATTCAAGAGTAAGACTTTTGTAGTGGAGGTCCATTTGGCATATGTTGGTGGCACCGAGCATGGTTAGAAAGGTGTGGAAGTAGTGGTTGTGGAGATTGGAGTAGAAGTCCAAAATGTAGGGCATGGATCCAAAGATCCCTCTAACAAGTCTTAAAGGAAGTAAGAAAGGACGACTTGAGTCGAATGGTCCATCATTGAGGGCATCCCCTATTTTGGAGTGGGGGAGAATATAAGGGGACTTGAGCTCTTAAACAAGGCACTCCAAGTGAAAAAGTGGACTTGAAGGGCTAGCGCAAAAAGTGTGTCAAGGGCACTCCAAAAGTGGACCAGGGTGTCCCAAATCAGAGTGTCAAGGTGTTCCAAGGATCAGAACTAGGTGCTCCAGTAGAGGTACAAGGTTGGACCCAAAAGTAGAAATGGGTGTTCTAAGTTGGTATACAAGAAGTATAGAGTACTCCAAAATAGGGTCAGAGTGCTCCAAAAGTGCAAAATTTGGTTTCGAACTCAAGAGTCCCAAAAGTGGGGTGTAGCAAGTATGCAAGGGGCTAGCGTGAAACAAGGTTCCCAAAAAGAGCCAAAATGAGGGTGAGTTGATTTTGGAGCAGAAATTGGACTTGGAGTCCATGGTGTTAGGAAGTGGTATTAGCATGCCAAAAAGGTGTTCTAAAAAGCAAGGTCTAGAAATGGGGCTACAACTGGGACAAGTGACACGATCAATAGGGTGCTTTAGATGAGTCGGGGCTTGGAGTCCAAAGTTATGAAGTACAATTGAAGTAGGGATTTCAGAGGCAAAGTTTGGAGGTCTTAGGAAGGCTTGGGGATTTGAACTCTTCCATACCAAACATTGTAGTGGCCCAAACTAGAAGTTGGGGTAGTGGACCAAACCAAGATGTGTGGTGGTTGGACCAGCCAATGTATCAATCTACATTTGTCTAGGGAACAATTGAAAAGGTATTAAAGGGGGTAGTGTTGGTTGAAGCAGCCCAAGTGCCAAGAGTGCACAAAGGTGTTCAGGAGTTTTGGAAGCCAATGGGGTGACCAAGGACACCTCCCCAAGGATGAAGAAGAGTATTCCCACCATCTACAGTTGAGGGATGCTAGGTGTTCTACATGGATTTTAGGAGTGAAGAAGAGTAGCTTTGCCTTCACTTTGTGGTGAGGTTTACTAATGAAGTGGAGTAGTCAAGCCCCATTGTGGGGAGATGACCAACATGATGTTTGTTTATGTCAATACATTGGAGATCAAGAGTTAGGCAAGCTATGTGAGTGTGATGCAAAACTTGGAATCAACGATAATGGATTGAGTGGAGTGATGTGTTGGGCACACCCCCAAGTTTCCTTGATAAGTCAGATGTTGCATTGGGGTCAAGGATCCCAAGTCCCTTGGAATTGTGGGGCAAGATGGCATTGAGGACAGGTTCACAAGTTGAGTGATTGGAATGGAACCAAGCCATGAGGAAAGATCTGAATAGGGTGAGTTGAGATGCATGGTCAAAATAAAGGAGATCATCCATAAGCATGTTGCTTCAAGAGCACTATCAAATTGGAGATGAGTCCAATGACAAATATTGGATCATGGAAAGAGGAGCTTGGAGCTCAAGTAGGTGTGCAAGGAAGGTAAGTCCAAGGAGCTTGGATTTGGATGTCTACATGGAGTTGGATGTAATGCATGAGATGCATGAGGAACAAGGTCCACCAATGAGGTCATGTAGGCATCAACTTGGAGCTAGTTTGAGGAGAACTTACAAAGATGAACAAGAAGCTAGCTCAAGAAGACTAGTCATCCCATGGTGAAGGAAAGTGGCTTGAGGGGTTTAAAGAACTAAGTGGACCTAAATGGGAGGCCAACATTAAGGGAGTGTTGGGCATGCACTTGGTGTGTGCAAAGTGAGCAAAACAACAAAGGTTGATACAAGGAGTCTAATCCATTACTAGGTCTAAAAGCTTGGCTTGGGTACTCAAGGAGTATGCCATGGAGTGGAATGGACCATGGTGGTATACCGAATGGAGCTGAGGACATGAAGTTCCATGAGGAGCCTGTCTTATGGGGGACATAAGGTCAATAGCTTGGTAGGACCAAGAATAGTTTTGCAAGGGCACAACAATAGTCCAATGCAGTGGACAAGGTTGCACATGGTGCAAGGTGAGTATGCTAGGGGCAGAAAGAGGAGTGCCAAGGACATTGGAGAAGGATCCACATGCACCACCATTCCATGAGGTGTGTGTGAAGTTACATCAAGTGTTAGGCACTTGAGTATTGGAAATGTAGTCTAGGAATTAGAAAGGGCTTGTTCGCAACGAGAGTCATGACTAAAGTTTGCTAGTGTTACATGAGGTTAGACCTTCATTGGACGAGAAAGAGTGTATGGGCATCATATCAATCTAGACCCATGACAATATATAATATAAGATCAAGGAAGACTAATTGTTCAAACATGATTCCAAAAGGCATGTGTAAGCACAAGAATGAAGTTCCCTCTAGTTCTAAGGGATACTAAATGAACTAAAGGAACCTTATTTATATTGGATTTGTCTTATAGGACCCATGGAATCAAATCCCAAAGTTAAAATATATAATTTTGTTGTGACTTTGCAAGATGCAAGAATTAAATGGTACAAGTGAGCCCTAGGTGTAGTATATATTGGATAAAATTGGCAACTTCTTGTAAAAAGTGACCCATTACCCAAAAGTACCCAAAAGAAATGCAAGTAAGATAAGGAAACTATTTGAAAGGATGGTGAACTAATAAAGAGCTATGAAAAGAGGTCCAAGGTGGTTGTGAAAGTTGGAGTCACTAAATAAAAATAAAGAATAGAATGGATAAGTTTTGGGATATTACCAGAGTCTTAATAGATGGCAAGGAGTTTAATGCTTTTTCAAAAGTATTGGGATTTTCCAATAGGTTGAATGAAAGTACAATCCTAGATTAGAGATATTGGTTTTGCCATGAAAAATGAACTAGCAAGAGTTCAACAAGACTTGGCATAATTAAGACTAAAAAATGGGAAATCAACAAAGGGAGAAATGTAGCACCCAACAAAAAAATGGGATGGAACAAATTTGGAATGTTGCCAATATGGTGCATTACCTTTTACATAGAAGGGTACTCTAGGATAGATTGTCCCCACAATGCACGAGTAGTGGGGGTTGATGTCATGTGGAACAATGCATATCTAAATCAAAGTGAATCCCTACTAAGGGGGCAATTGAAAGGAGGATCACTTTGTGGATCTTTTGACAGATGAATGGTCAATGACTAAATTGCCCTTAACTAATAAGTTAGTATTTGAACATATGAAGTTATTCAATGATTTACATTTAACAAGACAAAATTTGTTGTTATTGCTATAATCATTTAATACTCAAAAATAATGTTGATTATAAATTAAGGTGTAAAAATTAGACCACCTAGGTTTATTAAAGTTCATGAAAATCTATTAAAAAATGCCTCAAACCGCATTTGATTTTCTAAAAGTCCTTTTGTAAAAGAGAGTATGATGAGGCTAATTGAAAGAGGGTTTGCAAAATGGAAACTTCTCTAAGGCAACCTTACTCTTAACGTCAAGATATAATTATCCACTTCCGTGGTGGTTATATTGACAACAAAAATGAGTATTTGTCAATTGCAAAAATTCTAACAATGCAAACTTGAAAAACACCCCCAACAGAGACTTGTGTTCTTATCTCGAAACCAAAAATTAATTTAATAAAAAATAATAAATATTAATTATGTGTTATTAATGCTAAAATGTACTAGTTAAATCATATGCAGAACTCAATTTAGTAGAAAAAATATTACATATTAATTAAGTGTTATTAATGCTAAAATTTACTAGTTAAAACATATGCAAAACTCTATGGATGACAACTCTCTTGAAAACCATTACACAATGCATATATTTTGAAGCACGAGAGATAATATTAGCTGTATTAAATTAAGATATGAATGGTCAATCGAATTTATTCATTCTTTGCACTCAAAAGTCTTATATGAGGATTAACGTGAAAGTGAGTGGTATTATAAACAAAACATGTTTTTAACTGCCGCCATCTTTCTATCAAAATGTAATGATCTGTTAAGTCAGCTTCTTGTACAGATTATTCACTGAAGAAAAAACATGACTTCTAAAATAAAAAGATCCATCTCTTATATCTACGATCATAAGGTTTTCACAGTACGTGAAATGATGAGTAAATTACTTGGAGGGGGTGAATTGTTAAAGACATTCTTACATTCTCATTCTAGATCACTTGAAAAATGAAAAGAGATCACAAAGCATGAATTGAGACATTGATGCAAAAATCTTCAAAACATTTTTGTTTCCAAAAGCCATGTCCTTTATCATCTATCAAATCTCAAAATTAGTTGACAAAATTTTAATGACAATCCAAATATCTAATCAAAAATTCATTGCAAGGGATAACTTACCATCTCTCATGCAACATGTATTGTGAAATTGTCTCAAATCTTCTCCCCTTAAGTAGGTATGAAACAATCTACTATCTTAATGTGCACTATATAGAAAGTGGGATACCATGAATTTACAAAACCTAGCTTCCAACTGTCTTTTCCATGGTGAACAAATAAGCACAATCATTCTCCTCTGACCAATCAATTAAGTTCAATGGAAGCATAGAAAAGAAAGATCAAGAAAATAAATGGAACAAAAATCATGGACTAGAGAATGGGATTTTCATCCACAACATCAAATGTTTTTAGTTATTGGTCAAACATAACTACTTATCATTTGATTAAACTAAAAGCTCATCAATTAATTGGTATTCAATTATCATCGACGCTCAACACCCCATAAATATTTCAAGGATGTAACCATGTACAATTCTCCATAAGATGGGTCTGAATAGCGTAGCAAGAGTTATAAGAAAAGGTATTAGAATGTCAAAAAAATCATATCCTCTTATCTTGCAAACAATAGAGAGGGCAATGTTTATGGCCAGTCCAACTTGTATTATATTGTGTTTCTCTACAAACTTTGTTCTACGCATGCCTTCCTATTTATGGAGGATTGACCATCCAAAGATAGCAAAAATGGGGAAATTGGGACTATAATATGTAGCCACAATACTTTTACAGCTATTACATAAATATGATGAGATTATATTAGAGTGAGTCTATACCAATCAATACTCACGATTGTCATAAAATATAACAAAAGATTATGCAGCAATGAAGAGAGCTAGAACTTATAGTACAAGACATTGTGTTAGTCAAGTATTCACTCTGTCGATAAAGAAATAAACTTGGATGTGGAGTTTCCTTAACTAGGTCTGACTTAGATTATCCTTTTTGCTCTTGTTCATATTTTTATTTGCTTACCCGAGACATTTATTTAAGTCAATAAATTAACTTTCAATCCATGGTAGAAAATATAGTGGTTATAGCCTTAATATTAAATTTGGTCATATTTAATGTTCTTTACTCACATTTACAAGTTTTTTAAGACATTAAATTAGCTTTCAATCCATGGTAGAAAATATAGTGGTTATAGCCTTAATATTAAATTTGGTCATATTTAATGTTCTTTACTCACATTTACAAGTTTTTTGAGTAAATCATGTTTTTATTGATACAATGAATAAAGAGATTTGTATTTCATATCCTCTTTTGAAACTCCTTAAGTAGTGTTACTAGAGAATCAAGAGATTTTTTCTTACTGTTTTTCTTAAAAACAATCGTAAGAGAGGTAGAGAGAGATTTATATAGTTTGGATAACAATATCTGTATATTCCCTCCATACTCAGTTTGTCCAAAATTTCGATTCGTTGGTATAATCAAAGAGTTTTCCATTAAAATTTATAAAATCCAAAGCAATAGCAAATTGAGGGATTCAAAACAACTATGGAAAACATAGAGTTGCCGGTAGGCAAGTGGAACTAATTTGAATTTCTAATCAAATGCTGCTAAAATATTGTTTAGTGATGATATACGATGCCCACAGTTTCTATTTGCTTTGGCATACGTGATATCTGGAAAAGGGATAATGGATTATATTGTGGGATTATTTTCAATCCTTTGGTCAAATTTTCTGTCACAGGTTTTGCCTATATTTTTTCATATTATGTAAACTTCAGTGGCAAAATTTTGTCACTCATCTAAGGCTACCTGGATAGACTGCAATACATTACATCTATCATTTCCTACCATACATCTAAGGCCTTCACTAGCAAAGATATTATTGCCTGATTTGATGAAACTATAGTTAAAAACACCACAAACACATTTTATTCATGAATATTTTACATCCGCTGCTTGAATAAGCTAAAATTTTACATCAGATTACAGCCCTTTTCAGTTACGAAAATGGACGCCGAAGGGCAGAATATACTGCTTTTACAATAGAAGGATGTATATCTCCTGTAAAAACTTCAGCATCTATTTTCTCGATGTGAGGCCAAATCTACAATTTCCAAATCATAATCAGTTATGAGAAATCAGATGAAGATGAGCATGACACTCAAATCAGCATAGATTTTAGAAACAACAATAATGTTTTACCTCTGTTGCATACTTCCTTGTCAGTGCCCGAACCTGGCCTAGGGTGCAACGACACCACTGCTGTTCTGCTTGGCTATGTAATCCATTGCTTTTCAAGAACCTGTGTTGTATAGCCAATATGTGAATACCAAAACTTGGCTTGTGAACTTGCATAAAGAGAACATCTAGGCCGGAGATATTTAATGGTTTCTCTTAAAAGATACCTTTGATTTCGTCGTTCATCATCATCAGCATCCATTGCTAAAGGTTCTTCAGAATCTATAGACATTGGCTCTCTGTGATCAGGTCCAAGAGCATCTTCCTGTTTCTCAGTGAGATCAACTGAGAGATGCTTCATAAGTGCATCCGAAAAGCACCTATAAAGAGTAATGAACAATACCTGTTTGCAATTGCAAGTACAGTGAAGAGTGACACATGTCTACTGATAGGCATAACACCATATTTAACAGCATCAACTAAACAATAGACCTTTACCAGGCCTAAAGAAGACATCCAAATTCTACACTCTCAGTAGCAGATGCAAACTAGGAAAACATAAACATTTTGTATTAGTGTAAAACACTAAGACAACAGTCATTGGAAGAAACAGCCATCCTTACTTTCAGATATAGAAGCAAAAGTAACATCCAAAGTGGCCACAAGAAGAAACTCAAGCAGGATAAGATAATGTGTGCAAGTAAAGAAAAATAAAGAGCAAAATTGAAATAAATAAACATATCAAAAGACAACGAACTTCCAAGCAAGCACACCCGAGGTGAAAATGGAAACAATCAATTGAAAAAGATGAGTAATCTGTTCATGTCAAAATTCCAACCAATAGGTAGTCACTAGTATAGAAATAATTGCAACAAAATAAAACAAAATTACTAAAACTATGCAATTATTTGCAGTTTTTAAGCAGATCATAGCAATACAACTACATGAGACGTGATGGCAATAAAAAAGAACAATTATCTCCTATGATAAACCATAAAAGGAGGACAATATTCCTAAAAAGGAAAGTAATCTGTTCGTTGCTCAGTCATTAGTATTAAAATAATTGTAACAAAATAAAATACTATATACCATGTAACTACTTACATTTGACTAAAAGATCACAGTGATACAGTTGTAAGATGTTAAAAAAATAATTGGAGAGGGTGTGGACAATTGAAACAAGATCCACTGAAATGACAATTAGTTTACTCTCAAACCATCAGTCAGCAATCAGACTCAGCAGCATATAGAGTAACATACCTTATCGTCCTTCACATGCTTTTCAGCAGTTCATTCAGCCTACAGCATCTTTCTCTGGAAAGCGAATGAGGTCTCTAAAATGTAGGGATCCACTAAAGAGGTCTCTTGATCTTTAAAAAGGAGGGGATGTGTTTGCAACAAGTAATAGATGATTCAAGTAATATAGATAGTTTTTAATAGAATATGCTTTGGGAGATTTGTCAAGTGTAGTGGTAGGGTAAAGCTTGACAGGACCATGGTCTGAGAGAGAGAAACAGAGAGAGTCAAGTATTTATATTAAATATGGGGAAAAAACTGTACAATATAATCCTTGATACATACAAAAAAATCTCTAACAGATCTGTATTATGGAAGAGCTTTGAGTAGCAATCCGCCCAAAAGATAACTGTCTCCACCCTACAACATAGTCAATCAAACCGACCTTGAATTTTAACACAGTAAAACAATGACCATACATAAAAACTTGTATGGACCTTGACCTATGCCTTCCTTTAATGAGGTAACTAATACATATCACTGCAGCTTAATAGAGCATTTAAGAACTTGATTTTTTCAGACAATTTTTTTGTTCCAGGAAGTTTTTGATGGGAATGCAAAAAGGAAATCAGAATGTTCCCGGAGGGAGATTCATATATTCTATTTGGGCTGTTGAGGAACTGGAGGGTAGATAGGGCCTGCATGTGAGCCTATTTGCACAGTGACTGTTTTGGAGCTTCATCTTGGTGTTACATGGTGTTTGATGAAGAGGCTTAAACCACTACTAGGCTCCCCTGCAGGACCACCAACTCTTACTCACCGTGTCCCCATACAGATTGCTTACAGTGAAGTCAATCCTCTGAGTTTTCTGTTCAATTTTGTGTTTGAGGTTCAATCCTTTTTGTTTACTGGTGTCATCACACTATGCTTTTAAACCTTGTCCAAAAAAGCAAACTGTGTGCCATGCTCCCCCATTTTACTAATTAGGTTCTTATGCATTGGTCTATTGATTGGAGAATGGACTGTTGATGTTATAGCGTCGGCATCAATCCTTCTATCAATTTAAATAAATAAATAAATATATAGCCGTGGCTATATATATTTATTTGAGCCGACTTTGTGAAGAGGTGCTTCACTAAATAAACAAATCATATTTTAATTAATAAAGCCGACATGAAGAGAATGATCGCCACCACCTTTAAAAGTCACATTGGTTGGTAATAAGCCAACTTATCATGGAGAGTTGCATTGATTGGAGGAGGACCTATCGACTTGTATATAATAAAGGCGTCGTTCATTCCTTTCATATACATTCCATTCATTCAAGAAAAGTGTGAATTCCTACAGCAAGAGTTTGATATTGCAGATCAAAGTTATTCTTCAAGGAGATTGATATAATCATTAAAGGAGTTCGATATTATTTCTTTTGAGTTTGCATCAAGTGTGGTGCTGCTAATTCAGCCTTATAATTGGCCTCATTGTAAAGCGAATTGTTGTTCGTTATTCAATATATAAGTGATATATTGTTGCTGGGTTTTTCTCCCTCAAGTTGGAGGGTTTTCCCAAGGTATCTTGCTGTGTTATTGTGTTCATTGTTTCATTTCTGTTTATTGCAAATCTGATCTTAAAATTTAACATGGTATCAGAGCGAGCCTAAGAAAAGATCCGACCAGCTTTGGTCAAACAGAAACACAGTCTCTTGTGGCACAATGGAGTTTTGGAGGCATCGATTCTTCTAAACATATGATTTTTTTATGCGTCAGAAATCTTTAGTGGAGACGGTTTCTTGCATATTGGCCAATATTTTGTATTGCCTATTTTAGATGCATGAAGGTGACTTCTTCAAGTTTAGTGTATCGGCTTCTACAGATGATAACACGAGTTCTACACTGTGTTCCACGGCCTTTTGGGGATGGGGACAGGGTGACGGCTGGGATGTGTTTCCGGGACGTTTCCTAGGGGCCCATTTTTAGGGGACGGTAGGGGACGACGACATACAAAATATATATATATATATATATATATATATATATATATATATATGATTTTTTCAAAATTTATTAATATATTATAGACAAAGAGAGGGAAAGATAGATATATGTCAATAAATTAATAATTGATAACAACAATATCAATATATAAATACATTGCGAGAGTAGTAGTATTAAATTAGAGAAGCGCCTTGAAGACACAAAGCACCCTTAAGTATACATGTGAGTTTCTTGAGAAATATATGAAAATGTTAGGCATGAAGCAAGAAATTCAGCAGTATGCGACTTGGTATGAAATTCGTCTAAGGACTAAACTGGAGTAAGTGAAAACATGAAAGCTTCTCCCACCATTTTTATCCCTAACCGAAGATGATAAAATATTTCAATGTATTTGACTATATACTTGTAAAATTCTAAAGTGAAAATTGACATTCATAAAGTAGCAGACCAAATTGCAATTTATGAACATTTTATGGCTTTTGAAACAACAAAAAAGGACAACCATTTGGTAGGTATGTTCTTCAATGGCATGTATCAATTAAATGGGCTGTCAAATTAAATTATTATGGGTACGTCAAGTTTATAAGCAATTTTTCAACTGTGCATTTTGACTAGATCGGGACTGTCCTGACTCATGGCACTAACTATCATCCTCAAACAGAAAACCAAAGCTTTGAATGTCTGGAAGGATACCTCCAAAGTTATGTAGCAGATTGTTATTCCACCGAACTGAAGCAAGATGGTTGTAACTACTTAAGATTGATACAAAACCAGTTACAATTTGTCAATTACCAATCAGTATGTCTCTCTTCAAGGCTCTATCTAGGTATGAACTATTCCATTGAGAAATAGGTTGAATGATGCTTCACCTAATCCTTTTGTTAGAAATCTTTTGTATAAGCAGAATAGGTGCTTGACCTGCTAAAGGAGATTTTAGAAATGGAGTAAAACCATGTGAAGGTCCAGGCTGATGAAAGACAGTGCAGAAAGGAATTTGAAGTGGATTATTGGATATACCCCATGTTCCAATCCTACACACGCTCAATGTCAAAAACAACTAAAAGGAGAAACCCTCCCAGCTAGTATGGTCCCTAAAAGGTCGTTGTTGAGTTAGGTAGGTTGTTTAATAAATAATTCCTCATTATAATGTTCGATTTGCATTTTAGACAAATATTTAGGGTTGCTAGTGAAGGTGGGCCCCACAAAACCTTTAGAAGCAGAAAAAAAATATTAAAAAATCAAAGTTTAATGTATTTTTAATGTCTGGAGGCTTTATGCACACAAGGGACGGTTGGCCGTCCCCAATACAATGGGGCCGTTTCCAACGCCCCCCATCCGTACCAGGGACGGGGGACCGTTCCCAACCAGGAGGAAACATTTCCTATCGTTTCCTGAGAATTTTCTTAATTTGAGGACAGTCAGGGACTGTCCCCGATGTGTCCCCTGTCCCCGGGACGAATGGGGACGGGTACAAGAGGTTTTGGGGCAGGGGACGCGTCCCTGTGTAACATAGCTTCTACAAGAGGTGCGATTTGGTGAAACTATGTGTCCTTGTGTATGCGCAAGCTCAACGATTTTGAGCGTATGAACGACACTGATGGCTCTGTTTAGGAGAAAGCATTTTGTGGAGCAGTATATAAACAGTTTTGAAGGCTTTTGAGTTTGTTAATCTTAGACATGTTTAGAAGGCATGGGAAAAGCTATTGAGTCTGTGTGTGCAAGTGCCATGGAAAGAAAGTGATGGAGTTAATGCTTTTTTTTGTTGTGTTGACATATCTTCTACAGTGCGGGTGAATGTCATGTTGTTGTTCTAAGGGTTCTTGATGCGTGGGAGTCATGGCCTGTTAAAACTGATATGAGAATGTTATATATTTATTGTCACCTCTTTAGGCATGGGCAGTATGAAAGTGTGAGTAACTTCTGGGCTAGTTTCGCTTGATGTGAAGTCGTGACTTTCAAGATACTATTCCATTGCTTGTTTTGTGTTCTGGGTGTGCAGAAATTCTCTGAGCTAACGAGGGTGTTATATATAATCTATTTTGTTGCCATCTACAATGTGTGAAGAAATCTCGAGGAGTGCCTCTTGTATCTTTTTCTATAGAAGACAAAAGCTTGAATTTATTCAGAACTCTGATTAAGTGTGTTGTGTGTAAGGAGTTTTTGGAGCTGCAATCTCGGTTTACAAGCATAGGAACGAAAGGCCACGTTTATGGAAGGAAGTCGTGATGACTTATTTTCACTCTTTTGATTACTTAAACTCTTTCATCGCATGAGTATGGGTGCGTTGATTCTTAATGTGATCTCAAGATTTAAATGGAGTCTGTGGAGAAGGAACTGCTGTTTCTATAGGTTGTACTAAGCTGAGTCAACATTCAAGAACATAATTAATACAGATCTCAGGAAAGATAAGTGACCTGAAAAGTGTTTAAGTGCAGCACTTAGGAGATTTTGATTTCAACGAGATAAGTATTTTCTTTTGTTTATACTTTTGAAATCTGGGGTAAAATTCAGTCTGCTAAGTTGTGCAGATTTGACATCGTTTATTTGAATCGTGTGTGATTAGTAATGATTGCGGTTTCTCTCGAATAGTAATCACTGGGATAAGATCCTTTGGAGATACCATTACTCATTGCAAGTTGTTTCATGCTAGTTGTGAAGATTTCTGAGTGTGACTCTGAAATAAAAGGAGAATTGCAATTTCGATTGTGATTGGTTGGTCACATCGATATCATTCTCTATATGCATGGACTATGAAAGAACCTTGATTCTTTGAGAAGTTTGGTTCTATATGCTGGTTGCATAATGTATCTAAGAAATCCATGTTGAGCATATTGTCTTTTGTTGTGCTGAGATTAGCACTTCTGAGAGCAGTAAAGATGAAAGAAAGATATATCAAAATCAACAAAGATAAGTCCTATTATTTCTTTAATTTATCTTTCTAATGATATTTGCTACATGCTTCACTTGTAGTTTGATTTCTTTTGTATATATAAACTATTATTAATCCTTTTAAAATGCAGGTTGGATCGAGGAGCAAATGAATGATGAATTAATTATCTAAGATTACTTAAGGAATTAAAGGGAAGAAGAGCTTGAGGCTCCTGTGAGGAAGCAACGCAGGCTGAAGACTAGAGACACAGCTTGCTACCATAAAGCTGAGTTGGTGACACATAACTATAGACATCTCTCAAGGGCACAAGGCCGGGTCTGCCTTGGATGGAGAGTTTGCATCAGCAGGAAGATTGAGAAAGATGAAGATACTAAAAGAACCACTACAGATTGTCATTGTGATCAGTTACTTCGAAGAGGAGTTAAATTCTGAGGATTCAAGGCTCTAGTTGAGAGCATGTCCGGGAAAAAGATTAAGGTTTTGAGATGGATAGGTGCTAAAGTCCTTGGAGGTCCTCTTCAGCTGCAGAGAACAGAATTGCACATGATAGTCAATCTGGATTTGACATTGGTAGCTCCGCAAACCTATTCAGAATAGAGTGATTTGGGATAAGGTTGAGGACAGTCCTGAACTCTCTTCAATACCAAAGGTGTGTGTTGGAAACCATTTCTCTAAAGCAAGCATTGTAGGCAATCTTGGACGAGGAGGTCAGAAGGTTGATGCAAGTACTTGGAGCTTCAGAGGGAGTTACATCATAATGAAGATTTGTTGTTAATGCATTTTTCTCTGAGAAGGAGAAATTTGAGGTGTAAGCCCTTGTTAATGCATTTTTCTCTGAGATGAAGAAATTTGAGGTGTAAGCCCTTGTTAATGCATTTTTTCTCTGAGACGGAGAAATTTGAGGTGAAAGCCCTTGTCCATCTTTGAGACGGAGATGTGGTTCTTTCCACCCTCTAGGAGCAGCCATAGTGGATGTCATGTTGAGAGACTCCATGACAACATCACGTTGAGAGACTCCGTGATGATTCCCTTGTACTTGTGTTTATCCACCCTCTGGGAGTAGCCATGGTGGACATCATGTTGAGAGACTCCATGATGACATCACGTTGAGTGACTCCGTGATGGGCATTGTGCACATGCTTCTTTCCATACATGGGTGTAGCCATGGTGGATGTCATGTTGAGTGACTCCATGACGATATCACGTAGAGTGACTCCGTGATGAGCTATGTTCCACAAATGGGTGTAGCCATTGTGGGTATCATGTTGAGAGACTCCATGTTATTGGTTATCTAGAAGGATTCATCCCTAGCTAAGAGGAAGTGTTGATGTTATAGCGTCGGTATCAATCCTTCTATTGATTTAAATAAATAAATAAATATATAGCCATGGCTATATATATTTATTTAAGCCGACTTTGTGAAGAGGTGCTTCACTAAATAAACAAATCATATTTTAATTAATAAAGCCGACATGAAGAGAATGATCGCCACCTTCTTTAAAAGTCACATCGCTTGGTAATAAGCCGACTTATTATGGAGAGTCGCATTGATTGGAGGACCTATCAACTTGTATATAATAAAGGCGTCGTTCATTCCTTTCATATGCATTCCATTCATTCAAGAAAAGTGCAAATTCCTACAGCAAGAGTTTGATATTGCAGATTGAAGTTATTCTTCAAGGAGATTGATATAATCATTCAAGGAGTTCGATATTATTTCTTTTGAGTTTGCATCAAGTGTGGTGCTGCTAATTCAGCCTTATGATTGGCCTCATTGTAAAGCAAATTGTTGTTCATTATTCAATATGTAAGTGATATATTGTTGCTGGGTTTTTCCCCCTCAAGTTGGAGGGTTTTCCCAGGGTATCTTGCTGTGTTATTGTGTTCATTGTTTCATTTCTGTTTATTGCAAATCTGATCTTAAAATTTAACATGGACAACTAATACAGATCACTGCAGCTCCATTGACCTTTTACACAATTGTTTACTATCAGACCTTTTTTAGCTGCAGGAAGATTTTGACAAAAAGTCAAAAAGGAAATTAGAATGCTCATGGAAGAGATTAAGATATTCTGTGGGGGCCATTGAAGAACTGGGGGATAAGTAAAGCCTGCATGTGACCTATTTGCATAGTGGCTGTTTTGGAACTGCCTCTTGGGTTTTAACATGGTGTTTGGCGAAGGGACTTATGCCACTAGGCTCCCCTGTAGTACCAACAGTTTTTTTTCTCACCAGGGCCCAATACAGATTGCTTTCAATAAAGTACATCCTCTACGTTCACCATTCAATCCTGTGTTTGATATTCAATCTTCAGTGTTTACTGATTTCATCACGATGTCTTTGACCCTTGTGAAGAATAGTGAGCCGTGTGCCATGCTCGCCCATTTTACTACTTAGGTTTTTAAGCCTTGGAATATTGAGTGAAGAATAAACAGGTTTTCAAGTGGTGCTTTTTCTGTCTTTACTCGGATGGGTCAATGCTCCTTGAGAGCCCAAAACATTAAAAGCATACTTAACATTAGAAGCATACCTGATGTCCAACTATTAGGATTGATTTCACAAGACAAAGCCTCTCATTCAAAACATTGATGAGAAGACTTGCTGAAAATATGTTGATGGGAGTTGTGGAGAGACCAGTGGTTCATGGAGTGATCAACAGTTGATGAAGAAGGGAAAGGGGCAGCAAATGTTTGGTATCAGGTTTCCAAGTTCCCTGGGAGATTGAATCTGATTGTGGGAGTGAAAGGCAAAAGGAGCAAGATGGCATGGAAGGCCTGCCCTAGGTTAGCATTAGAGATGGCAAAACATGGCCAGAAGGCAACAATCTTACCTGCCTAGCTGTGATGTTTGAATCCTAGTAGTGCTCATTTTTGGGTTTAGATTGTTGCTCCAATCTCCTCTTTATCAAGCTTTAGTTAGAGTTCATCTGCTCAGTGTTGGAAAGGCAGAATTGTGGAGTTTCAACAGAAGGTGGCATCCTGGTTTTGTATTTTTTTATGGTAAACTTATGCAGTTTGGGCTTTGAGGAATTACATAAGCATACATAGAAAAGTTTGCCAGAATTTATCCCCAAAGCTCCTAAGTCTTGTGCTCCATCTTGGAGGCACCATGAGTAAAGCCACATGTGTGGGTAGAGATGTGATGGCATATTGCAAAGAGGAATAAGTTTTGAAATGACTAATAATCACACTTTGGATATTGATTGCTGAAAGTACCTTGGGCTTGATTAAACCTAGCGCAATGAATGCATCAATGCAATGAATGATTTGACAGCAATGGTAATGAAAAATCAGGTTTCTGCTGGTTTGACCATTGGTTTGCATAAAAATCCCTCTATTGATGTATAACTCATCAGTATGCTCATCCACTGCCTTCCATTTGACTGATAGCTGAACGATGTCTTGGATGTTGTTTTTCCCAAATATTCAAAACTCTCCAAGTACTTGCAAGACTTGCAAGCACTCTTGAGATTTTTTTCACAGCAAAGAAACTCACCCATTGACTTACAAGTGAGTTCCAGTGAGTTTTACAGAGCAACTCTCAGTGAGTCTGCAGGACAAACTTGTTCTTGCCAATTTGGAGGCACCATGAGTAAAGCCACATGTGTGGGTAGAGGTGTGATGGCATATTGCGAAGAGGAATAAGTTTCGAAATGACTATAATCACACTTTGGATAGTGATTGCTGAAAGTACCTTGGGCTTGATTAAACCTAGCACAATGAATGTATCAATGCAATGAATGATTTGACAGCAATGGTAATGAAAAATCAGGTTTCTGCTGATTTGACCGTTGGTTTGCATAAAAATCCCTCTATTGATGTATAACTCATCAGTATGCTCACCCACTGCCTTCCATTTTGACTGATAGCTGAACGATGTCTTGGATGTTGTTTTTCCCAAATATTCATAACTCTCCAAGTACTTGCAAGACTTGCAAGCACTCTTGAGATTTTTTTCACAGCAAAGAAACTCACCCATTGACTTACAAGTGAGTTCCAGTGAGTTTTACAGAGCAACTCTCAGTGAGTCTGCAGGACAAACTTGTTCTTGCCAATTTTTTTCCAAGTTAAACCAAATTCTTGCTGCATTTTTTGCCAAGTTTTGAATGTCCTTTTCTATGTTGCCATGTTTTTGCCAAGTCGCCAAGTCCAAGTCAAATTTGGGTCTGCTGAGTTTTTGTGGAGTCCAAGTAGAAAATGCAATACACCTGCAGAAATTTGGTAAAATAATGCCTTCCATCTTCTCAAATTTATAGCCTATATCAACTCCATTAAAAATTTGAATGCTTTTAGAGATGGATTTTTAAGAGGCAAGGGCGGTCTTTGCTTTTTGTACAGGTGCACACATGGAAGATAGGTGTATGTGATCAGCTGCAGTTTGAAATGGATACCATATTGAAGTCACTTGGGCCTGTGGAAGAGCAGTGGAAAGGGTATGTGGATGGCCTGGGTGTGCTGTGTGATTCGTTGCAGATTGAAGAGGATACTCTAATGCAGTCACTCGGGCACATGCAAGGGTGTCAGAAGGGGTCTGTGGATGGCCTGGGTGTCCTGTGTGAAGGGTTTGTGAGAAGAGAGGCTACATGAGCAGAGTGGGAATGAATAAGGTGGAAAATGAAAGCATGAGGATCATAGAAATTGTGATCAAAATGGAAAAATATGTATGTGTTTTGTAAAGAAAATAGAAGCAAGATTAGTGAACTTAGAGGGATAAGCGTGTACAACATGAGTGAACTGATTGTTGAGTAATCCGTATTCCATAGAGGAGGCACAGTGGGGTATGGATGTCCATCTCACACAAGCAGCATCTCATGCACCAAAATGGTGTGTCACTTGACTGTGACCTAAAACACTACCTTTACCTTCTAAATAATATGTTAGCAGAGTTTGAGGGATCATAATGGCTGGGTTCCATAGGTGCCTGGGGGTATCAAACCAAACAAACAGCTTTGAACAAAGAGACAAGAAAATGAATAAATGCAATTACATTTACAAGAATATATGTCAGATTCTTAACAAAATTGGACAAAATGGACTCAATACATAGGACAACAGTACTGAGTGTGTATGAAAAAACAAGACTTTGCCATTTCAAGACAAGTTTAATATGGAGATACACATTATGAAATAATGTTTCCTTTGTCACTTGCACAGAGCCTTACTAGGCAGTGAGCTCCACAGAGATGGGAATTTCAAACTTATAATTTGGCCTTTCTTGGTGGCTTTTTTGCCAAAACACTGGAAACTTCACTTTCCCTCACTTTTCCATGTGCTACTGAGATTTTGTGGAAGCTTGCTAATTGGCAGATTCAGTTACAAATAATGATTCTAGCTTCTAATACCTGATTTATGTGCTTTGTGTCAGAAGCATCTTTTCCTATTCACCGGCATTCTTTGGTCTCATATTTCTTATAATTTTCTGATCTCCTTCAATGTAGGGTTGAGTTAGATTTTGCTGAGCTATTTAAGACCTGTATATGATTGTTTGTCTGAACTACTATTATATGTCAATAATGGGCACTCAACTTACCTCCATGTCTTGGATTATTCCTCCTGCACCTGACATACAAGGGTTGGACATTAAGGGCCCCTTCAAAATTGAGTTTTGTATATGGCTTTATTTGAGGGATCCATTTTGTTGTCCCTGGTAACTTGAACTGGTCATAATTGTAGTGGAATGGAATATGGCATGCTCTGCATGTTGCTAGCTCCTTGGTGTCGAAAGCATGAAGTCTAGTTTTGCTTGCCGAAGCATCAACCAAAGTTGGTTGAACTTGTCTTTGAATAAGACTGCATTGCCCTTGTGTTGCACAAGCTTTGTTTTGACATATCATGCGATTTCTGTCTATCAAAAGTTCCAACAGACAAATCTGGGAATCAAGCTATGTAGAAGTTATGCTACATCTACATTGGCTTGAATTGGTTTCCATTTGCAAGAGAAGCCGTCTTGATATATAGGGTGGATAATCATTCCTTTAAAAGGTATCCACAATATGATTCCAGGCCTTTCAAGAATATAACATCCCTAGAAGAGATACTCTGTTGTTCGTCTCCTATGCAAATAATCTGTAAAGAGGTTTCCAATTTCTCCATGCCTTGCTAACCATAGCTTTGATTTTTGGCCACAATTTTACATGCTAGAATTGCCTCCATTTTTGTCTTATAGGATATTTGTTCCTTGTAGGTAGGGAATATTCAAAATTTGTCATTCCTTCCACAGAGAATAGCTAGGCCATAACCATTGATCCTTTTTGGAATACAAGCTGGTCTGCCTACCTTTTAATTTTGTTATTAGTGAGGTTATAACATAATTTTCCACAAATGTGAATCCAAAGCAAACCAAATAAACCAATTCTATCTCCCCCACGTGTGAATTAAACACCAAGCTAAAGCAAAATGGCATAATGAAAGCCGAAACTCAACATATTTTGGAAAGGTGAATTTGCAAAGCTAGCTCTTTGTGATGAAATTTAGAGGTGGCCATAGATGAAATTTAGAGGTGGCCACAACATATGGCCACCCAAAACAACAATGAAAGCTTAGGATGAAGAGGAGGGCAAGCCCCTCTCCTGGAGATCCCTAAGCCCATCCAAACACTTGATATTGTTGTCAACTATGAGACCATCAAATCAATGCTCCTTGAGGATCTCCCTTGCCCAAGTACCCTCATCCCCATCCACGAAAAGTTTTGGAGACTCCTAAACATCATCAAACTCCATCCTTTATGTTGGGATGTTGATCTCAAAGATGCTATACAGATTGATGAGGAGACACAAGAGGGATTGGTTGGGGTTCCATGCCTAAGGCAACCCCTTATACTAGCGGCGAGTTAGAAATGTCTTGGAAACTCCTAAACATCATCAAACTCCATCCTTTATGTTGGGATGTTGATCTCGAAGATGCTATGCAGATCGATGAGGAGACACAAGAGGGATTGGTTGGGGTTCCATGCCTAAGGAAACCCCTTATACTAGCGGTGAGTTAGATTCGAGCTCCAATTTTGATACAAACATACTAGTTGCATTTGCTGATTAAGGACAGCCATAAATTTTCTATGTTTTTGTCATTTTATAGTTGAAACTTAGAGCCTTTGGGAATTTTGTTATAATTCTTATATAATATGTATGCGCATTAACAATTAAAGCATTTGAATTATTTAATTTGTTTCTCAATTCTCATTTAAAATCTCAACTCAAATCTAATGTTATGTATTAATCTTCTACAATGTCTATGATGAATGCTCTATCAATGTAAGGATATGAATATTTGAAATTTCTCTATATTTTTAAAAATTTCCCTATTTTTTAATAGCCATCCCATATTGTCCCCTAAAAAATGGCACAAAAGTACCCTGATACTGGAAACAAGTCCCCCTGTCCCTTTCCATTCTCATCTCTGAAACTTGGGGGAGCATAGCATAAAATTGGTCAAGGAAATCAGGCACAGCATTTGCCTCATACAAGCGAATGCCCACATGACCTCTAACCCAAGGAATCCAAAAGATGCCAAGCCTTGGAAAAATATATTTTCAATCTTCCACAAAAGTGATTTGTAGCTGTTAACATTAACAATAATCATTGAGTTGCCTTGAATGATTAGATTAAGATACCAAATCTTAACCATCTCTAGGCCAAGGACTAATACGTATGCTTTAGTTTCATTATTAGTTTCAACCACCAATTTCTATGAAGCACACAATAATATATCTCTTATTACTCAATCCTCTCTTGATGACCTTGGATTACCTTTGGAAGCAGCTTCCAAGATGAGTTTTTCAACCTTGAATTGCTCAAGAACAATACCCTTGACCCATTAACAAGGAAAATATCCACATCTTTATCAAATATAATTTTATTGATATTTTTCAATGTCAACTTGTGATTATTATAATTTTGTTTTTTAGTTTTTGAATGTCATCATTTTGCTTTTCAGTTCCATCCTAGTAACTCAATTTTGACACTTTCATCCCCAATAATGATGCATTCATAAGTTGTTTGTTGCACAATAATTGACTGAAGTTGGCAGTTTTAGGTGGTGCACAGATTCAGCCAAAATCACAAATAAAACCATTTTTCAAGTTTTAGTAAAGCCATCTTTGTTTTAACCTAGCCAATTATTTATTGAGCATTTCCATCTAACTATGATGCAAATTATTTTATCAATATTGGTGTTGATCACTCTTTGTAAAATATATTTGCATTTGATTATTTCAATCAACTATATTTTATTATTTAGTTGTTCTCAACTAATTTTTGATACAAACGATTTTGGCACATTAAGCATTGTAAATATTTTATTACAATTCTTTAGCTTTTTATTTGAGTTTCTTAATTTCAACATTAGTATTTTAAATGTAATTAATTACGATAAATAATGTATTAGTTAACAAGAATTGCCTCCCTAATAAAGTGCTACATCACTTTATTACTATATAAATATTAACTTACCTTTTCATTTTTATTTCTTTTCTTTATTACTTTCTTCTAATTTCATTAAAGATTGGCTTTTAAAATTCTGTAGTAGGATTTAAAGTTTAAATATTTTCCTAATTTTTGTTTTTCTCATTAATGTTATTTTGGTTGATCTTTTAATGTGCGTTTCATTTGTTTTCGATTGTTTTTTCAATGTGTTATTTTATTTTATTTTTAAATTAAGCCAAAAGTGGTAGCCCACATATAATTTTATTTATAATATTTTAATACATATTGCTGGTTCAGGCGGACATACTGGCGGGAAAGAGCCAACAAGAAAATCCCCAGTCGTAGTCCGAGTAACAGTTTTTACAAATCACCATAAAGACAAGAATGGTCATTTATAAATTTACAATTCTTTATCCTTCCCGATACAACTGAACTAGATCCCCATTGATGACCAAAAAACCCAAACCAAATATACAGACTATATGTATATCAGTATCACTTAAGCCAAAATTCAACCCATTACAAATTTAAAACATACATTGTGCTAAAAAGATGCAGATTTGCTTCCAGCTCTTTGAAAGCCATTAACCGAACTTTCTTCAAAATTTTAATTTTTTCTAAATTGTGATTTTTTATTTTTTATTTTTATTTTTTTTTATTTGGAATCATATTTTTTTAATTTTCCTTTCTATTGTTATTTTTTTTGGTGAAACACTAGGAAATCACCCGCAAATTAAATAAGTTATTTTCACTCACAAAATCAATTTTTGACAAAGCCGGCAAGTTCAAAGGCAAAGTCAGCAACAATCTTGAGAACCCCAAGTTATAGCCTATAGTAAAGTTAGCTCTAAGATCACTTGCAGTATACCTACTTGGTATACATGAGAATATATTTACATATAGAAATATAAAACAGAATATATAATCTTGTAGATGAGAATGAATGAATAGGGTGACAGGCTATTTATATGCAGATCAAGGGGTATGTTCAATAAGATGGATTTGTGGTAATTGGTTGCATCTTGATAGTGGCCATAGTTGAAAAATTCGGACTCAAAAATAATTCAGCAAATTTTCCAAACATTAAAAATACATAAATTTGCAAAAATATTCTTCAAAAAGATGCATATTACTGACTTTCGGGAGCATATTACTGATTTCCTTCATACATAGACCAAATAGAGTTCAACACACATCATAGACCAAAAAACAAGTTCAACAAATATTGATATCAGGGTCTGGGCATAACAAAAACGAAAATTGTAGGAGGGGTGGTGTACAAAGTAGTGTAAGTGTGCTGTATATATGTGGTAGAATGCAACATAGTAGTGTTGGAATGGAAAGCATGGGAAAAATCAGGATGGTGGGTGCAAGTGGAACTCTGGGTGGTGAGGAGCAGTGTGACATTGAAATAATCCGAGCCAAAAATTTTTTGTTTTTCAATTTACAATTACAAAGCAGTGCACCCGTTAAGGTTAGATGGATAAACCAAAACGTACAAGAAAGCAACTCTAACCAGAATGGCGCCGATGATGGCGAGCATTGGTCAGAGGGTCTTCTACTCTAAGTACAGAAAGGAACTCAACGTCAAGTATGTGCTACCCAATCCAATGCGGAGTGAGGGGCGACCATATGACGGAGTGATTACAGAAAACAAAGCTTGAAATGAAATGCTGAATACTGGAAATACTCGACACCTAGAATGTGCTTGCTGACCCAGAATGGGTAAGTAGCTACCATAGGGCGGAGGTCAATTAAAACAATAACAACTGCTGAAAGTAAGAAGTCTATTACAATCTGATAAAGTAAGAATCTGAATGGCTGTCAGTACTACTGCCAGCTTACAATTTAAGAGATGAATTCTTGCTAACAATACAAAGCAGCATATAAATAGAGATGTACAATATTAGTGTATTCCTTTGCTGAGAAGTATAGCTTAAAATGAAAGATCACTAAATATGTCCAACCTCCTTTCGACTGGGGAAATTCCCAATGAAGCCACCGCAAAGTCTTTGAGATGCTCTCAACACTCAACCAAGAATGAAGTTGCAGATTTCTACGAACTGGTATTACTGACCTGCATCTTTCATCATATAACCAGCTGTATACAGATTTTTTGATCAGCTTAGAACTCTTTCCTTAAATACACAAATGAAGTGGTATTGAATGCAAAGCACTATTATCAAGATGGCGTCCAAACTAACAACAAGAAACAGCCTCAAAGATCAAGATACTAATTCCTGATTTTTGTTACAAATCTGCACTTTTCATGAATAAACAGCAGTCTAAGAAACCACTCAAAAGTTCATAACTCTCACATGAATCAATGGATTGACTTAAAACAAAATGCAATACTCCTTAGGAAGAATGGCGCCTTAACTAAGACACAGGAAACAAACCAAACAGCCTTAGAATATTTATGCACGGATCCCAAAGCAACCAGCAGTGGTACGGCCCTCAAGAAAGGGCGATCTGCCATTAAAATTTAATGCCTTCACAATAAAATCTGCAAATTTGTGAACTAAGGCGCCTAGGCCAAACAAAGGGAATGGGTTAATACCCAGATGCAAGTTTTTTGTCTTTTTTGAATGATGATTAAAAACGCAAATCTGCTGTATTAAACTGATGCAAAATGCTGAAACTACTAACATGCCAATGAGATCTATCAATGCAAAAACTCAAACTACAATGCAAAACTTACTACAAAGCACTCAAATAAGCAAACCTCTCCACTAGGTGTTGTCTCTCAAGCACGAAGTCGAGCCCAGACTAGGAGGCATTCATTCCTCGAAGCAATCCCGCAACCATTTCGGCAGCATAACAATAGCATAGACCAAAGATGCCCAAATGAGACCCCAAGGCTGTCTTTTATAAGCTTCTGTTGACCTTCCTTGAAACCCTAACACCTTTTCCAAAGTCAAAACCCTAATCCCACAAAATGGCGTCCTTTTCCAAGCATCATTAATTTTGATTTCATTAAATATTTCACTTAAATAAATGCGCCCTCCTTAAAGCCTAGATTGGACTTTGATAAATTTCAACATAAATTTAATATACCCTCAATGATGGCGCCACCCTTCAAGTCCACCTTTTAAAATAACATTAAGTTATTCGACTAGGCCAAGGTCATAAAATAACATATAAAATATAATGTTATTTTTAAGTGAAATAATCTCATTTCTCCAAAACTGCATTCTGAAGCCCGAAACTGAATACGCCACTTGAGTCAACTGAAAGGGAAAGTCAACTGCCTGAGACAAACCTGTTAGCTGCCAAAAATAGAATTTACTAAAAATAGTAAATTCCTGGAAATGCTCAGAAAGCCGAGTCGAACATACCACTGCGAAGCTCTCTGAAAACCCAGAAAGAATCCGCCACTGAATCCACCAACTCTGAGCAAAGACCTCCTCAAAAATAGGAAACCCTAATTTTATCTTCCGACTAGCCTTCGGGTTTCCAGAAAAAGGCCAACGGTCACTCAACAGATCATGCTCGAGAAGGGGACATTACAATCCGCCCTTCCCAAAATTGCTTGTCCTCAAGCAATACCACCACAACTCCAGAAATTTTAAATCAAAACCATACGCAACAAGTATGATCCCTGGTTCCCAAACCCATCGCAGGAAGGACCCACCATGCCGATGCTGTTCCACTCTGATCACATCCGTAAAATCATCATGCCTATGCTGCACTAACCTTCCTTGTAACTCCAAAGTGCTACCATCTATGATTCTCAAACTGAAAGATCTTAAAGGAAGGAAATCAAAATCATGCAACATCTCATGTCCACGATCCCCCGAATTAACAGTATCAACCATACTACTGTAAATCACCATTCTAAGCAATAGGAAAGATAGTCTACTCAAATCAAGCTTGAACTCTTCAGCATACCTCCACATGATAACAAACGGAACCATGACTGCAAATGTGACATCTTCAAATCTTTTTGCAAAGAGGAAGGCAATCCTTTGCAAAAGCTCAACAAATTCAAACTCAGGACTCCACATGAATTCCCTATGCCTCAACTGAATTATCATGGCACAACTATGAAGTCTGAAGAATTTTTTCACAATTCCAACCCCAAGAGTCTCAAAATATAGATCCAAAGTATGGGGTAGCTCATTGTCATGAACCAATAATGAAAATAAACCATCAGAATTTGCATTACAAACCTCCAAAGTGGCTGAAAAACACGCTAAAGCCATCTCCATCAGAAAACTACCACTTCTTTGATCAGGAGTGAGGTACCAACTCTCCTGAATGAAAGTAACTCCATAAGTAAGGTGGCTGGTCTGCCTCCAACCAGCAAACTCGTGTCTCAAAATCTGCCCTTGTCTGAGCTGAAAGTCACTTCCAAGAACTACCGATCGTTGATCTTTCCAACCCATATTCAAAATTTCTCTCCAATCCATTTGTTGATGAACAAACGGAACCATCAAGTAGCTGGAAATGAAGGGAACAACATCAACAAGTCTGGAAATTTGTTCCTTATCCCTCCAAGAGTCTTTTCCATAAGTAATAAACTCTGACAACCCAAGTTGAGAATCCCAAGCATGGATACCCAACTGAAAGTGATTTTCAACACACTGCAAAAAAATCTCTACACATTCCAAAGTGCTAGTGAGAACCAAGTGCCTTCTCACGAAACTGATGCCCCTTCTAGTAAATCCTTGAAGCTTAACCATGAACGCTTCCACATTAAGGGAGTATGAAACATAGAGTGGCTTCAATTTCCGCTCCCAAAACTGATCAATATGATTCCAAACATCATTCCACCCAAGGGATGGATTGTCAAGAGTGCAACTACCAAAGTCTAGTTCACCTTTTCCCCATTCCTCCTGAGTAGTAGGTCTGAAATCTTCACTCGTTGCTGCTGTGATGAAGTTACCAACAGCTACCAAGACTTGTCTCTTCAACACCTTGATGTCATAGATGTTGAAATTACCTTGCTTCGTCACCTCCCATGTAGAACCTTCATCCTCAAAGCCACTTATGCATCCATTACTACTCAACATACGTGGCACATCCTCATGGAGTGATATCGAAGCATCCAAGCACTGGAAACCAGAATCAGTTTCATTCTCCATTTCATCCTCTACTTCATAGAGAGGATTATCATAACTTTTCTCATCACCTTCTTGAAAAAGAGGATTGTCATAAACTTGAAAGTCATTCCTTTCATCTTGCTGCTCCAAATCTGCACATGCAACCTTTGATTTTCTTGTGAAACCTTCAAGATCAAACTCCTCTCGAAGACTATCAATCTCATCAATTACTTGCTTGATTTCTCCAGCTCTTCGTGCATCCTCTTGCTCCTTGAAAAGTTTGAAATCTACAAACTGGTCTTCAACCTTTCTTAGAGCCAGCTGGGTTTCTTTCAAATTGTCCTTTGTTGATTTAAGCTCCAAGGTGAGCTCATCAACCATATTCTCCCTTTCTTCGAAAACAAGGAAGGCCTTCTTTGCAGATTCAACGGCACGATCTTGATCTTCAATCAAGTGTATGTATGCTGATTTCAATGTCTCCAAAGAGCCTCTGATAAGTTGCAAGTTAGGAAGAGCAACTTCATCCTTAACTCCACTTCGTCTCTCTTCAGACTGAGCCTTCCAATAGAGATCATCAACCAAATTGTGTGTGCGATCAAATAGGGATAGCGCTTGTACTTCTTTTCCAAAAGATACCTTGCATTGATCTTCCCACTCATGAACATGCAAAGACGGTGAACTGCTGATAGGCTGCAACTGAAAATCAGAACTTCGTTCCTTGCCTTTGCTGCCCTCTTTGCTACTCCAACATTCTTGTACTTCACCACCAACTAGCAGAGAATGCTCATCATCATAAAAAGCATCATACTCCACAAATTCTTCAACCCATTGCTTGCAATCAGCTTCGTGCATTGATAAATCTGATTTGTGTTTAGTAACACTTTCAAACTCTCCATCTTCAAGAGCCATATGGTCTTCTAGCTCTTCTTCTTCATCACTGCTTCCTTGATCAAACATTAGACCAGCATCCAACCTGCTCAAGGAATCATATTTGTCCGCTGTTCGGAAAGTTTCTGTAACCACAAATTCCTCTTTAGTAGCTGCAACCACTCCAAAGAGATCATTATGGAATTTTGTGGAACAATCTTCTTCTTCAAAGACAACTTCTCCTCCAAGGGCCACCTCATAGTCTACTGTGCAACCTGGTTCTTGTTCTTCATCAGGATCAAAGGGAAACGTATCCCACACAGGTTCTTTAACATAACTTGATGCCAACACACCCGGATCCCAAATGCTAGTGGGCTGATTAAGATGATCAACTGGAAAAAACTTATCATGCTCCCCTTGTAGTGATGACTCTTTGAATAAGTCAAGTCCCAATTCACTTAAGCTGAAATCATCAAAAAAGTTTCTCTCCAATGGCTCAGTTTGCTGATCAATCCCAAGACTAACAATGTCACCTCCGAAATGAAGTGAAGAATCTTCAATGTTTGTTGTTTGAAAAACTTCATCTTCATTATCTTCTATGGAACCCTCATGAGAGAGTATGTTGCTGATTTTTTTATGTGAGACTTCTTGGGAAGTTAAGATAGCAACACGAGGAAAATCCTTCCTCATCAAATCTTTCGTATGATCTCGCATGAACTCCTTAGACTCATCACCAACATCATCACTTGCTGTCACATGCCAATCTAGGGAAGTATTATGAGGCTCTCCCATACATTCCTCAACTGTCAAGGTTTCTATATCAAGCTTACGATCATTTTGAGGTGACATGTGCACCTTGCTGGTGCTTTCTTCAATATTAGTTGACTGATTTTTCTCTTCGACATGTTCATTTGTGGGCCGCAAACCACAAACAGACACTTCTGCTTCCTTCCTTGCACCTGCAACCATGGTATGTTATGTTTCCTCCTTAATCATTTTCTTGATGTAGTTGACCATAGCCCGCTTCCCAGGGTGATAAATCACCGCAAAATCCAAAAAAGCATCAAAAGAAACACCGTTCTTAAACTCATTTGTCATGCTCTGATAATCTCTGTAGAGTATGTCAGCCTCGTGTTCACATTTCCTCTTGAACTGGCATTCTTTAGAAACCCCAATCAAATCTGACTTCTCAGACTTAGCATAAATTTTTCTGATTCCACACCTTAACTCAGGATCCTTCAATAGCGTACACCTCTCATGCATTAACTCAAGTAGAGACTTCTCTGTAGTCATCTTTCTCTGTTCGTAGTGTCTGGTATCTCTGTCACTCATCTGTCAAGTAAGATATTACAAGGCAATTACAGAATGTAAAGATAAGCATTACAAATCAGATAATTAAGCAAGATTCCAGAGCCAATCCGGCAGCATATCAGTAAAATGTAATGTCCCCTTCTCGAGCATGATCTGTTGAGTGACCGTTGGCCTTTTTCTGGAAACCCGAAGGCTAGTCGGAAGATAAAATTAGGGTTTCCTATTTTTGAGGAGGTCTTTGCTCAGAGTTGGTGGATTCAGTGGCGGATTCTTTCTGGGTTTTCAGAGAGCTTCGCAGTGCTATGTTCGACTCGGCTTTCTGAGCATTTCCAGGAATTTACTATTTTTAGTAAATTCTATTTTTGGCAGCTAACAAGTTTGTCTCAGGCAGTTGACTTTCCCTTTCAGTTGACTCAAGTGGCGTATTCAGTTTCGGGCTTCAGAATGCAGTTTTGGAGAAATGAGATTATTTCACTTAAAAATAACATTATATTTTAAATGTTATTTTATGACCTTGGCCTAGTCGAATAACTTAATGTTATTTTAAAAGGTGGACTTGAAGGGTGGCGCCATCATTGAGGGTATATTAAATTTATGTTGAAATTTATCAAAGTCCAATCTAGGCTTTAAGGAGGGCGCATTTATTTAAGTGAAATATTTAATGAAATCAAAATTAATGATGCTTGGAAAAGGACGCCATTTTGTGGGATTAGGGTTTTGACTTTGGAAAAGGTGTTAGGGTTTCAAGGAAGGTCAACAGAAGCTTATAAAAGACAGCCTTGGGGTCTCATTTGGGCATCTTTGGTCTATGCTATTGTTATGCTGCCGAAATGGTTGCGGGATTGCTTCGAGGAATGAATGCCTCCTAGTCTGGGCTCGACTTCGTGCTTGAGAGACAGCACCTAGTGGAGAGGTTTGCTTATTTGAGTGCTTTGTAGTAAGTTTTGCATTGTAGTTTGAGTTTTTGCATTGATAGATCTCATTGGCGTGTTAGTAGTTTCAGCATTTTGCATCAGTTTAATACAGCAGATTTGCGTTTTTAATCATCATTCAAAAAAGACAAAAAACTTGCATCTGGGTATTAACCCATTCCCTTTGTTTGGCCTAGGCGCCTTAGTTCACAAATTTGCAGATTTTATTGTGAAGGCATTAAATTTTAATGGCAGATCGCCCTTTCTTGAGGGCCGTACCACTGCTGGTTGCTTTGGGATCCGTGCATAAATAATCTAAGGCTGTTTGGTTTGTTTCCTGTGTCTTAGTTAAGGCGCCATTCTTCCTAAGGAGTATTGCATTTTGTTTTAAGTCAATCCATTGATTCATGTGAGAGTTATGAACTTTTGAGTGGTTTCTTAGACTGCTGTTTATTCATGAAAAGTGCAGATTTGTAACAAAAATCAGGAATTAGTATCTTGATCTTTGAGGCTGTTTCTTGTTGTTAGTTTGGACGCCATCTTGATAATAGTGCTTTGCATTCAATACCACTTCATTTGTGTATTTAAGGAAAGAGTTCTAAGCTGATCAAAAAATCTGTATACAGCTGGTTATATGATGAAAGATGCAGGTCAGTAATACCAGTTCGTAGAAATCTGCAACTTCATTCTTGGTTGAGTGTTGAGAGCATCTCAAAGACTTTGCGGTGGCTTCATTGGGAATTTCCCCAGTCGAAAGGAGGTTGGACATATTTAGTGATCTTTCATTTTAAGCTATACTTCTCAGCAAAGGAATACACTAATATTGTACATCTCTATTTATATGCTGCTTTGTATTGTTAGCAAGAATTCATCTCTTAAATTGTAAGCTGGCAGTAGTACTGACAGCCATTCAGATTCTTACTTTATCAGATTGTAATAGTCTTCTTACTTTCAGCAGTTGTTATTGTTTTAATTGACCTCCGCCCTATGGTAGCTACTTACCCATTCTGGGTCAGCAAGCACATTCTGGGTGTCGAGTATTTCCAGTATTCAGCATTTCATTTCAAGCTTTGTTTTCTGTAATCACTCCGTCATATGGTCGCCCCTCACTCCGCATTGGATTGGGTAGCACATACTTGACGTTGAGTTCCTTTCTGTACTTAGAGTAGAAGACCCTCTGACCAATGCTCGCCATCATCGGCGCCATTCTGGTTAGAGTTGCTTTCTTGTACGTTTTGGTTTATCCATCTAACCTTAACGGGTGCACTGCTTTGTAATTGTAAATTGAAAAACAAAAAAAAGATGCATATTACTGACTTTCGGGAGCATATTACTGATTTCCTTCATACATAGACCAAATAGAGTTCAACACACATCATAGACCAAAAAACAAGTTCAACAAATATTGATATCAGGGTCTGGGCATAACAAAAACGAAAATTGTAGGAGGGGTGGTGTACAAAGTAGTGTAAGTGTGCTGTATATATGTGGTAGAATGCAACATAGTAGTGTTGGAATGGAAAGCATGGGAAAAATCAGGATGGTGGGTGCAAGTGGAACTCTGGGTGGTGAGGAGCAGTGTGACATGGAGTCTCAAGCAATAATGCTGCTCTTTTCTGCCCTTGTTGCTCAGAGTGTTGTGATTACACTCCCTCACTCTACATCTACACTGTCATAAAATACAAGACCACCTTCCATACCACATATGTCCCAAAAGCCCTCTACTCACCTGCCCTCATATTGCTCTGCTTTGTGGCCACACATGGAAGCCTAAGAATACAAATGATTACAATCTCCAATCTGCAGCAGTCCCTTCTGGAGGGAAGTAGCAATGTATCATGGCTGAATCCTGCTAGTGATGGGCTACATACAAGAATTTGTTAGTTTCTCTGTGATGGCGGTTTTTGTGAACTTTTGAGGAAAACTTAACACAAGTTTTGTGTATTACTTGGCTGCAATGTTTTTAGCAAGTTACTCACGAGTCCTCACAAGTTTTGTGAGTAATTGTTTTTCTCAACTATGTGAATGACTATTAATAACTAACTGAACTTAATTAGTGTATAAATTTGTCCAATGTAAGGCATAATGAATTTTATCCAAATTTAAATTCCCATCTGTCAGAAGCTTTTGACGTATCTAGTTGATTAGTGTACCTTTATAATGAATTCATCTCTCTACCAAGAGCAAAGAACAGGATAACCATATATGAAATATATATCTTTGGCCTTCCAATAACCTATTACAAGATACTGATTGGATAAAGCGAGTTTCAAGCATAAAAGAGGAAAAGTTACTATGCTGTGCATGCATCTTCCTTCTGATTTGTATGTTATTGCTTTCTTATATGTCATGGGTTGGGTCATATCCTGTAAAAGTTGAAAAAGAATTACTATCTTGATCATTTTCATATCACAAACGTCATTTCCCACCCTAAAAACCCATGCAGCACTATGAAATAAATAATCAGTAAAAGAACAAGGCACCTCTTCACCTGTATTTTCTTCATCAAAATACTTAAAAACACATAGTTAAACTTTTTTGTGTAAGCAGAATCTGGCACAAGCAAGCAATCTTCTCGCAATGAGCTTTCTTTAAAGAACAATTTTGTGCTTCTTAATAGACAAAAAACTTGGCAGTGAGATTCTTTTCCTTCTCAGGCTCACCTCACACAACATCTCATTTGATATCATTATAGATAATGAATCCCTTCCTCAAATATATTACTGGCAGGTTGAATTTGAAGACAACAACATCTACAAACTTGTCTACTTGTACTGAAAGATGTTATTGCCTCCTCCAAAATCAGTATTTGAAACTCAAATTCATTGGAAATTTTACTTCTGATGCAACAACCAGGATCGTATCTGGGATAAACCATGTCCATTTGATTGCAGGGCTTGACATGATGCCATCTCCAATACATGAAATCCATAAAGATGGCTACAAGTAGATAATTAGTGCTTCTAGTTAATGTCTTTTGAAAACTATTTTAGAAACACAACTAGCTTTGAATTTTATTGCTCTAGTTGTTCTCTACCCACAACTATCCAACAGTGGGATCTAGAATCTACATTTCCTTTTCTACTCATATAAATCCTCCCTCCAAGCAACACAACTATTGCTTACCAAACTTAATGATCTGCCTTCCATAAATTGCATTTTGCATTCAATATTTCCTTCCTCTGTATTTGATTTCACCTTTACATATGACAAGACACTTAAATTCCATGATAACATCATCCTACCAAATTCTCTACTACTCCAGTGTCAATTCTGGCTTCAATAGAAACAAATTCAAGGAAGGATAGGATGTTTGTTTTGTTTTGCACTTCTCGTCTTTTAATAAGAATGAAATTATATATAAATATCAGCATATTACTAAAGCATATCAATCAATACACAAAGTTAAGATAGCTAATCAAGAGAAGTATAACATTATACTATTAGAAATGAACCAAAACCTATGACGTTTTTATCTTCATTTTCAGAAATCTGTTAATATTAATATGATTGTAACAAAAGACAGGCTACGGAGGCCCACCACTGGTCTAAGCTTACCGAAACATCACCAAATGTGATGAAAAACCAGTGTTTCTTGAGGTTTTGGTATCGGGAAACAGATTTTGGGGACAGCAAAGTGATGGGAAATTTTTATCTAAATTTTGGGGAGTGTAGAGGATTAATAGGGAAGAGGCTATTTATCATAGAAGCATAAATAAGGAATAAATTGCCAAAATCACGATCAATTGCAAAATGGCAATATTATCAATTTTTACCCTAAAAAATTATATTCTTCGATTAAATCACTGATCACCACTCTTTTACTATTCTTTTCCCATTCACAATTCTTTTGAGTTAAATCACATTTTTTTTTAATTAAATCTGTCAGTTTTCACCTACCTTTTGTTCATTTTTGCATTTAATCACAATTCTTTTGAGTTAAATCACAATTTTTTGAATTAAATCACAATTCTATTGACAACTTCACAGCCTCACCGGTTTGCTGCAATTATTTCCAGTCTAGCTAGGGTTTGCTGCACTACGACTCTAGGGTTGGCAATAAATTAGGAATAAGTTGCCAAAATCATGATTAATTGCAAAACGGCAATATTATCAATTTTTACCCTAAAAAAATATATTCTTCGACTAAATTGTTGATCACAACTCTTTTACTGATCTTTTCCCATTTTTGCATTTAATCACAATTCTTTTGAGTTAAATCACAATTCTATTGACAACTTCACAGCGTAACAGGTTTGCTGCAATTATTTCCAATCTAGCTAGGGTTTGCTGCACTATGCCTGCAATACTTACTTCCAGTCCTGGATGATTGGCAATAATTTTTGTTTTTACTTGAAAAATAGAAACATACATAGGTGCCTCCAAATCAGGTTTTCTGAAACCGTGGGTAATGCGCAAGCTGTGAGTTGTGTGTGTGATTATCTATGCACAGCATAAACTGCTGTCAATAAATAAAATATAAAACCAACTACTACTAAAATTACCTTGTTTTTCTAAATTAGAATAAACGCCCAGCAAAGACCATTCAAGCATCAAACTATTATGTAAAAACCTTTCATGAGCATAAGAGACATCAATATACATTGTTTAGTTTTTAACTTTAGGTACCGCTACATTTTCTCTGAAAAGGCAGCTGAGAAATGTACGATTCTTTCAGATTAGGCAACTGACAGAGCCAGTCCCAAACTCTCCCACATGAGGTGTTGTTTTTTAAGTGCCCGCACAATCACTTAAGTTGATAATTGTTATTTCCTCATGGTCAAATAGTGTTTCCTTCAACATTTTAAAATCTTACACTAAAACATTTTGAGGGATTTGTAGAAGAGAAACATACAGCCTCTCCAACTTGACTAAGTGAGATAAATCTGGCAAGCTTCCCATAAGGTAATTATTGTTCAGAATACTTTTCACATATGCCAGTAAACATAAGTCAAGTTATGTTCATTTGATAATATCCAAGATAAAATCTTCGTTAGTTATTCTTGAGATGCAAGTCACTGACTGTGGCAACCAAAATATAATTTAGAAATTCAGAAGACTGGATTTAGGAACAATTGCCACTGTTGAATTGAGAAAACCATCTAACAATATTCTATTTTGATACTTGACATTGCATGATGGAAATTTAATATTTAGGCATTGGGCTTGGTAGTTTCTAATACTTTGTAACCAGACTGCGACTAACTTCTATCTTATATCTTTTCAAGGGATTGTTAAAAAACATAGTTTCCACAAACTTTTAAGTTTATATTCACTATAAATGAAGGCTGCATACAGCTTGAAAGTAAAAATAGCATTTCTGACTTACATATTAATCAGTGCAGTCATGTTGGAAAAACTTGAATAGAGTATATACCTGTAATGTCCCCAGTTTTTGCGAGCATCAGAGTTCGGTGGATTTAGCCTATTCCCGGCCCTCGTAGGCTACTATGTATGGTTAGAGGGTCTCTTTTGGCGATGATCAAAGGAATCTCTCCTTCAGCATCTCGTGTGGGTTCAAATAGCCTTCAGTTGATTCAGTTTCATGTACTTACTATTTATAGTAAGTCGGCCGGCAAGCAATTCTATTTATAGAAAGGCACCTAGAGTTCACATGTTGGCAGTGTCGATTCCCAAATTCAATTGAGTGGGTGAAATAAGGAGTTTTGCCTAAGTTATAACGTTTAATTATTATTAAAGGTGACTTTAATAATAATTAATATTTTAATATTATATTATAATATTATATTTGCACTTTATGACTTGAGGGTCCATTCATCATTAAAAAGGGGGCCATTTTAATTAATTACTTGGGTGCCAATTTCAAGGACATATTTTAATATTTCAAAGTGCAAATATTATATTATTTTAAATGATTTAAAAGGCAAATCGGAGGGGATTGGCCTATTATCTTATAATCCCACATTGGTGAGAAAAGTGTATGAGTTCCTCCAGGAAAAGTATAAAAGAATCGTAAGGGGCCCATTTGGGGGATTCAGAATTGATTATTGGATATTTGTTTGATAATTTCTTATTGGCGTTTGGGGAAGGGAGCCCAAGGGTTTCTGCCAGCGTATCAGCTTTGGAGAACGAAAACTCTCCATTGTATCAGTACTTTGAGGTTGTGGAATATCAGCTGAAGGTGCTCACTGTTGGCTTCATCCAGAAGTCAAGTCTATGCTTCATCAAATTTACTACGTCAGTCTTGCAGGAGAGATTTGGAATAAGGGTTTCAGTGAAATATTCCGAGCCAATTTTTTTCGATTTTTCAAATTACAAATTATAAACCAATGCACTCGTTAAGGTTAGCAGCTAAACCAAAACGTGTTGAAGCAACTCTAACCAGAATGTACACCAGGATCCCGATGTGGGCAAGGTGTGAGCATTGGTCAGAGGATCTAAATCAAATTGCTTATGCAGGAACTCTAACCAAGAATGGCGCCGATAATGGCGAGCATATGGTCAGAGGATCTTCTACCCTAAGTACTGAAAGGGAACTCGACACCAAGTATGTGCTACCCAATCCAGTATGGAGTGAGGGGCGACCATATGGCGGAGTGTTACAAAGTACAATGCTTGAAAGAAAGACTGAAAAGCTGAAAGTACTCAACACCCAGAATGTGCTTGCTAACCCAGAGTGGGAAAGTAGCTACCATAGGGCAGAGGTAAATTAAATACAATATCAAATGCTGAAAGTAATAAGAGCATTACAATTTGATAAAGCAAGACTCTAAATTGCTGTCAGTACTACTGCCAGCTTACAATATGAAAGATGATATCTTGCTAACAATGCGAATCAGCATATAAACAGAGTTGCAACAATATTAGAGAATTTCTTTGCTGAGAAGTAAAGCTTAAAACTGAAAGAGCACTAAACAGATCCAACCTCTTTCCAACTTGGGCAATTCCCAATGAAGCCACCGCAAAGTCTTTGAGAACTCTCAACACCCATCCAAGAATGAAGATGCAGATTTCTCCAAACTGTTATGACAGACCTGTATTTTTCATCATATAACTAGCAGCATATAGATTTCTTGAATAGCTCGAATCTCCCTTACTACTTACTCAAATGGCATGATATTGAATGCAAAACACTACTAGCATGAGGGCGCTCAAACTAACAACAAAAAACAGACTTAAAAAGCAAACATTGTTTAATGCACAATTCCCAAGACAAAGCAGATGGTACGGCCCAGCACAGGGGCGATTTTTCTTTATAAAATCAGATACTTCTCTAAAAAATCCACAACCTAGCACAAATGGGCACCTAGCCTAGACAGAAGGATTTATGCAATACCCATAACAAATATTTTTGTATTTTTTGATTGAAGAATGAAAACACGGATCTGCTGTAGCTAAAATGCAATTTCTAGAAATTAACTAATATGCAATGATTTGATCTAGACAGCCACAAGCTGATTACAATGCACACAACTCAAACCAAACTCACAAACTAGACTAAATCACCACTAGTTGTTGTATTGCAAGCAAGAAGCAATGCCCGAGCTAGGAGGCCTTCATTCCTCGAAGCAGTTCCAGAGCCAAACCGGCAGCATAACGATACTATAGACCAAAGATGCTGAAATGAGGATCAAAGTCTTCCTTTTATAATTTCCTGTTGACTTCTCGAAACCCTAAATTCCTCTTCAAGGTCAAAACCCTAATCCCTTTCAAGATGGCATCCTTTCCCTTCAATGCTCAATATTGACCTTTTTAATTAAATTCAATACTTTAATAAATGCGTCCACTTCAAAGCTTGATTTGACTTTGGCAAATTACAAAATAATCCTTAATGAAGGCGCCACCCTCAAAAAGACCACTTTTCAAAACAACATGAAGTCAATAGACTAGGCCAAGGGGTCAACGTTAAAATATAACATTAAAACATGATTTTTAATTAAATAGCTCAACTTATCTCTCCAATTGTGTCCCGAAGCCATAAATGAACAAGCCAACTGATCAAACTGAAGTAGGAAGTCAACACTGCCAACACCAACTGTGAAACTGCCAGAAATAGAATTTACTAAAAATAGTAAATTCCTGAAAATGCTCAGAATGCCAAGAAGAACATACCATTGCGAAGCTCTCTGAAAACCCAGAAAGAGTCCGCAATTGAAACAAACAACTCCGAGCAAAGACATCCTTCAAAATAGGAAACCCTAATTTTACCTTCCGACTAGCCTTCGGGTCTCCGGAAAAGGCCAACGGTCACTGGAAAGATCAGGTTTGAGAAGGGGACATTACATTCAGCATCTTTCAAGTTCAGAAGATTATTTCCGGGTATCTTTCTTTGTAAAGCTTTCAGAAATTTATGCAATATCAATAAAGCTTTATTTTCAGCATTTAACTTGTTTCCAGCTGTATATCATTGCATGTTATGCTTCAGAAATTGTTAATCTCTTGAATGCATATTATCTGTCTGGTAATAATTGAGAAAATTTATAAAAAATACAAACCCTAGTTATTCAGCAAAGATTCAAAGGTTAGAGACGGACAGGTCTCTTACAATACCTCTATTTCCCAACACTCTTGACTACGACAATTGTGACGCATGCAATAGTTGTAAAGATGAAAGCCCAAGCCCAATTTTTTTCCCATTCAAATCCTGATTTTTTAAAAAAACTTTACTTTTGGGTTTTTCGATTTTTTTTCCCAAAAGATTTTTGCTGCTATGATTTATATAAAATTAATACTTGGTTTTTTAAAATATAAATAAATTGAAAATAACTAGAGATAGCATAAACAAACCAAAAGAAGCTGAAATTCTAAAGAGTACGTACAATAACAATTCAGTGACACAATAGTCCTTCTGATAGACCAATAATCATAGACATAATATGAAACATACTAAAGAAGCTGAAATTCTAAAGAGTACGTACAATAACAATTCAGTGACACAATAGTCCTTCTGATAGACCAATAATCATAGACATAATATGAAACATACTTTAAATTGAGAGATGCCAAAAAGGAAATGTTGCATCATGCATATTAAACAGCTACATAGAGCAAAAAGCTCAGAAATTGGAGTCACCATCAGATTGATATCTCAGAAACAACTCTGTTTCTCTCTTTTCCTCTTCTTCTTCTTCTCTTTTCCTCTTCTCTTTTGGTGAATGCAAAATAGCAGAAGGCATAGGTTTTAGAATAAGATGGCATTTGATTCACTTTAGAATGCTTTTAGTAGAACAATGAATAATGTCTTCTTCTAACCAATTCCAGCAGGAATTACGTTTGGAGGTTTCCATCTTATCTGGGAACTCAAACAATGGTTTAGTCTCCTATCTCCCATAGTAGGAGTCTAGAGACCCCCATCATCACCACCCCTTTTATCAATTCACATTTTTAATCTATTTTTCTGTTTTTGTGTGTTTGACATGGAGGACACCTTAAGAGTCCCATGGACAGCCACAGGGCACAAGAAAGTCCCCAAAAAGACCAAAAATCTAGATGTCCCTCGTTTTAAGGGGCATCCCAGGGATGTCCCCAAAAAAATTGAACAAAAGGACCCCCAAGTCACATCTGGGAATGATGTTATTCAGATCTAGGGTATGCGTCTCCATGAAACATTGTAAAAAACTGAAGATAATGGTCCATAAGGACCATGGAAGAACTTTAAAAAGTATCTGCTTGGGTGCAATCCTTAACTTTGGAGGTGCATCATATCCTTTGTTATGGGTGCCTTGAAAAATTTGCCACTGATTTTCTGCTATCCCAGCCTCTTAACAACAGAAATAAAATTCCCTAGGTCCTTAGCTTCTTCTGCATTCCTTTCCAAAGATCTTGATTTCAGATTATTGTTCCTTGCTGTCAGCCAATCTGGCAATGCTTTACTGGCCTGCACATATCTGCCACTAGAATAAGTTCCTGAAGTGTCAGCCAGCAATTATTTATGTTAATGAGGTAGCTCTTGGAAGTGATCAAGGAGGTGATTTACCATGCTAATTCTTGATGCATAGGATGATCTATTTCTTTGCTGTTAGCTTATGCTCTTGACCATTTATACTATCACCAAGGTCAAGCATTGTGCAACAAATAACAGATATTTTATTAATCAGTAACTTTAACTGAGACTTTAGACCTTCCTGGCTTTTACAAATCTTCTCTGACTGAGCATTCATACCTATATGGGGTTCATAGACATGTAAGAGGTGATTGTTTCATTTTGATTAGTTGTGAGAACATGTCTGAGCATACAACAGACCTCTGCCAGTGGATAGAGATTATCATGGGCTAGATCCCCTGCCATAAAATATGAGAGCTCTGGGGAATTTGAGTGTAGTGGGTGGGGATGGGGTTCTCAAGATGGTTGGTCTCGACTCTCATCCAGTTTAGCATATGCTTGAGCTGGATTAAGTAAAATATGATCATGCACAGGAAAGTACTAATGCTGCTTTGATCAGATAAACCAAATTCTATCCAATATAATCCACCATATAATCATGAAATTAGATAAATAAAGTTGCCACTGTAGCAGTAATATACTAGATCTGAGAAAATATATATTCATCTGGACACAGTTTTGGAGGCAAGCAATGAAGCAAACACTGTTCCTGAATCCAAATGGCAAACAAGTTTTGGAGGCAAGCAATGAAGCAAACACTGTTCCTGAATCCAAATGGCAAACAAATCCACATCACTAAATTTCAACTCTGAAGTTTGAGATGAATAGGAAATGATGACAGTTATGATCAATAAAACATTGTTCTCTATAAAGAACATAAATTTTGAATTCTCAATCTTAAAATATGAAACAATCAACCCAAACAAACTTGAAATTGAACCATGAACATGACAATTCTTAAATTGCTGTAAAACTCATAGTTATACACTGACATAGACTGGGAAAGAGTAAGCATGTGGCAGAGAATGATTAAAACAAGATAGTTTGAAGCAATTATAGTTGCAGATGCCTAAATATAATCAAGCATCATGTTGTAAGTATTTGCAGTTTCATAAAAATGCAGCTTTCAAAATACGCAGTTAACAGCTATATACCTCATTTTCACTAAGCGCTCGAGATAGGAGTGCATCTTTTGCTTCCAAAGATTCCTGTTCAGAGCTCTCCTCTTCCTTCATTTTGTCTACTGCTGCTTTGAGTCGTTTTAATTTGACTGCTGCTTGACCTTGAAGTTCTTCAGTGTCTGCTGCTTCTAGTAAAGCCTCTGCAGAAGCTAAGTCAGCCTGTGCCTTCGTGGAGGCTTCAATAGCTTTTTGAACAGATTTTTCAGCAGAAACCACTCCCTTTCTTAAATCAGATATGCGATTGTAAGTTTTGTCAAGTGCATTTCTTAAAATCTGTTCAAAACAGCCAAACCAATTGTTTGTGTTAAATGACAAATTAGAAACAATTAAATAAAAATGTATAGTGACAAAGGTTATGCAGTTCAGATACAATAAGATGGGAAACGGTAATCAAGATGCTTGCCTTCAAAAGATCTAAAAGACATGAAGCAGAGAGAAAAGGTATTATTACCTCCCAGGGACGATCTGAAGTATGAAATTGTTCAACATTGGATGGAGAAAACACCCAAGTCACAATTGATAAATTGGAAACAATCCGATATACCATCATGCGATCAATGGCAATAGCAGCCATTTGAGTATTATTTTGAAAAATTTTGGAAGTTTCTTCTATTACTAGAATCTCATTTGATTGACCAGTACCCAATTTACTTATTACATTGCCAAATCTCTCCAGTACAGTGCATAAATGTGTGAAACTCTTAGATCCGATATGAAGAAGTGTTTGAACAACCACATCAACTGAGACATTCTGCCCATGTACTGCAACAATATTCTCCTCCACCCAAGAAAGAATTTCGCGAGCTGTTTTTTTATCCTTTACCAAACTATTCAACTCTTTAGATAGAGAGAATTCTACTACTTCAGAGTGATCTCCTTCATGATCTCCATATTTGAAACAAGATCCATCTTTTGGTGGGAGGAGTTCTTCTAGACCTGGAGCATTTTGTATACTCTGCATGAAAATTAACTCAGCATGCCATCATGGGGAGATGGGTATTTAATATATTCTCTAGAATAAATTAGAGTCAGCAGAGAACATAATTAATAGAAAATAAATAACAAAGATTCTAAAAACCATAAGAATGGAGATTTAAAGAATAAAATCAAGCACAAACCTTGATGTTGTTGGGTATGCCATAAGAACACAAAGTAATAATATTCTTTGCGACCAACATAACCATAACCAAAGTTGAAAGTTACTGGGGTACAATAATGTGGAATCGCGATGTGCAAGTATAAGGATGCCACAAATTGTAATTAAATATGAAATATAGAAAAGAAAAAGAAATTGAAAAATCATCAAGAAAAGTTTGGGGCAAATAGTGGGAAATGAGGAGTTTTATCTCACATGCTTAGTCTTTGTTTATGCAGAGCTGTAGGTGCCTTGTAGTAGCCCAGGCCCCAGGGCACACCTAGTGGTAGGGTTTGAATATATGGCAATGCATGAAGCTAAGCCCACCTCTATGAATTGTCATGAGGTAATGCATGCATCCAAGCCCACCCCATGATCTGTAGAAGCTCTTCTTTATTATTTACTTTAACACTTAGAAGAATGAGAAGTTTGAGTGCAAAAGAGATATTGCAGGAATGGAAATATCATGATACGGATTGTATTTAAGGATATTGAATTTTTCAAGGCTTAACAAAAGAAATCAAATATAACAAACCAACCATCAAGAAAATTCTGGGGCAAATGGTAGGGAACAATGAGTTTCCTATCACAAGCTTAGGCTTTGTTTGCACAAGCTCTTGGGTAAAATGCAGTATCCATTGAGACACCTACTATAAAGGGCAAGCTATGGCGATGCATGACAAAAGACTGCCTTTATGTGCTGTCATGGGGTGATGCAGCTATCAAAGCTCACCCCATGACCTATAGGAAATCTTCTCTATTGTTTACCTTAAAATTTTGTAGAATGTGGACTTTAGTGGAAAAGAGCTTTGTACAGATGGAAATTCCATGGTGCAGCTTATACTTTCAAGGATGCCAAATTTGTGAGCGCTTAAGCTGCCCATTTAAAGTACTTGGGAAAAACCAAACTTCCCCACATGACCGATATTGTGATGAGCACCACAGTCAAAAAGTTCACTCTATACTAGTGATACTAAGTAAGAGAAGATTTTATGAAAAGGAAGTTATATTTGCATTGAAGGTGAAACTTAACTTCAACTAAATATACATGTGGAATCTCTAAAAAGGTTGATGCACAAAAAATATGAATTTTTCCTTTCAGAGCAAAACAATTTCCTCTCAAGTATCCAAGGGACTTTGTGTACTGGTGATGCACAAAACTCTCGAGAGTGTGACCCAAGTTCAAATTGCCCTCACTACAATAAGGCAACCCACAACTATGGTAAACATGTGGAGAGATTGTGACGTAATGAAAATGGGGCACATTTGAGTACAAACTTGGTTTGAAAATTTTAAGAATGTGGCCCATGCTAGCCTCACAGTCCACAACCTCATCCAAGATTACTAAGCAAATATGAAAGAATCTTGCCAAAAGTGTTAAATGTGTCATGTCAAAACAATATTTATGCACATGAAACATCATCACCCAAGATTACTAAGCAAATATGAAAGAATCTTGCAAAAAGTGTTAAATGTGTCACGTCAAAACAATATTTATGCACATGAAACATCATCAAGACACACTGGATAGCTTATGGATATGCTAAGAGAAGAAATGAATTTCAATCATAGGTTTCCAAAGGGGATGTTTGCAAAACAGACTCACAATTCAAGCTAGTAACTCAATAGGCCAATTCTCAAGAAAGGAATGCTTATAAACGATAGCCGACATACCTGCTTGATTTTGTCCCAGTAAGATAATCTAACTTCTCGCTGAAGTACTTCTTGTACAAAGACACGTTGTGGTGACCACTTTGGAAGATCCAAAACATGCAACCATTCTTCCCATGGCCAAATGAACTGAAAGTTTGATCTGAGAAAACAAATCAAGAATGAACAAAATTGTTATTTCTTAACACTATTTCCAGGGATTATTGACTCCTAAAACTTCAGAAGCATTAAAATGATCAGAATCGGCATGAACCCAAACAATTATATAAGTCACCAAAAGCTAGATTGTACCCCAAAAATAAAGAAGAAATTATTTTAGGAAAAATAGCAAAGCCTTTCGGGCGCATTGTATGGTATGCCTCAAGCCTTCAGTTGGCAAAGTCGAAGTAAAACCTGAACTATGTATACAATTCTAGTTTTTAGAAATTGCAATATATATCAAACTTACAAGTGCTGAGAGAGCCAAAGAATAAGGCAAGTCTGGCATTCCATATCTAGATCATTCACCCTATCAAAAAGGGAACGCACTGCTCCAGCCACAACCATAGGGAAAGCTCCAGGAAGAGCCTGGCAAGGAAACATTAATCAGACAATGATCTTAATTAATTTACCAAACACACTGCATAGTATCAACATTTACCTGTATAATTCAGATCACTTATAATTAAACGAATATGCAACAAAATCCATCACATTACCTTGCAAAGATCAATAATCACCAAGGCATAATAGCATCCCTTAAATGGTGGATTGGGGAGCAAAAGAAGCTGCAAAGAAGCAACATACAAACTCTTCAATAAATTTTCCATATCATAATAAAGATAACAATAAATAAAATCAATCCCTTCATTCATTTCAAAACATATACACATGTATGTGTGTGTTGTTAGTTTTATGACCAGAATTGAATTAAGCAGAAATAACACAAAAATAAACAATAGAACACAATATATACCCTGGGAAAACCCTCCTTCTTGAGGGAGAAAAACCCAGCAACAATATATCACTTATATATTGAATAAATGAGCAGCAATTCGCTTACAATATGGCCAATCTGAAATATACCGAGCCAATTTTTTTCAATTTTACAACTCAACAACAAGAATCCGTTAGGGTGAGTTCAATCAAACCAGCAGTTACAAATAACTCGTTGCCAAGAATGCGCACTCAATCTCAACAAGAGAGAGGCTGTCATATGGCAAGAGGATCGTCAGTGCCTTATAACAAAATGCAATTGAAGGTAACTCTAACCAAGAATGTGCCCAAGATGGACGAACATATGGTCAGAGGATCTCGATGCGTGCTGAAAGGTAACTCTAACCAAGAATGTGTCCAAGATGGACGAACATATGGTCAGAGGATCTCTACCACTACAAGTGTTGAAAGCAAACTCAACACGAAGTATGTGCTACCCAATCCAGTACGGAAATGAGGCGACCATATGGCGGAGATATAAAGAAATACAATGTAACTTCAGAATGTAAAGTAGGCATTACAAAACATGATAAAGCAAGATTAAGAGAAATGCTGACAGTACTACTGTTCAGCTTACAATGAAATATCAAATGCCTGCAAGTTCAAAGATTAGATGCTCCTCAAATTGCTGCAATAACAAGGTGTCTTCCACAAGACCTTTTAGGACTTCCTAACACCAATCCATGAAGAAAATGCAGATTTCTCAAATCTATTCTGACAGACCAGCATGTTAATTTGCAAAACCAGCAACACAGCACCCTACCTAAATGCTCATAACTCACTCAATTTTCACTCAAATCACATGGGATAAGATGCCTAATGATCCTAGGGTGAATACGCCCAAGATAGAATCACGAAAACTAATCAAAAGATCCCATATTATTTATGCACAAATTTCAAGGCAATCTCAAATGGTACGGCCCTCAAGGAAGGGCAGTTTGCTTTAAAAATTCAAGACTTCATTAAAAAATCTGAAACTTAGAGGAAAGGGTCGCTCCTCATAGACACATAGATAAATGCAATACCCAGAATGATTCTTTTTGTATTTTTTGACTTATGAATAAAAAACAACAATCAGCTACAGGGAAAAGACAATTCCAGAATTTCACTAATATGCATAAATTGAACTACAAAGCCACACAACTACTACAATGCAGAAATCTCACTACAAATCACTCAAACTACCACTACCTCATCACTAGTCGCTATCTCTCAAGCGAGAAGCAATGCCAAGCTAGGAGGCATACATTCCTCGAAGCAGTCCCAATACCATTCCGGCAGCATAACTTTCCTGTAGACAAAAGATAACCAAGTGAAGACCCAAGACATCCTTTTATAATTTGTGAAGACCCTTCCAGAAGCTTCAAGAAACCCTAATTCTTTTCTCTCCAAGCAAAGGCATCACCTTCTTCAAGGCTTCATTTTTGACTTTAATGAAATTCATCTCTTCAATATAGGAGTCCAACTTAAAGCTTTAATTTGACCTTAATAATTATAAAATTACCTCAATGAGGCGCCACCCCTTAAAGACCACCTTTTAATACAACATTAAGTTATGAGATTAGGACAAAGGGTAAAATAACATTAAAATATAATGTTATTTAAATGAAATGAACTTATCTCTCCGAAAATGCATCCCAAGGCCAAAATTGAACAAACCAACTGAGTCAACTGAAGAGGAAAGCCAACTGTGCCGAGAACAACAGGACCACTACCAGAAATAGAAATTACTAAAAATAGTAAATTCTTGAAGGTGCTCGGAATGCCAAGAAAACACACCATTGCGAAGCTCTCTAAAAACCCAGAAAGAATCCGTCATTCAATCATCAATTCACGAGCAATAGCAACCTCCAAAACACGAAACCCTAATTTCACCTTCCGAGTAGCCTACGGGTCTCCGGAATAGGCCAACGGTCAACTGAAAAGATCATGCTCGAGAAGGGGACATTACACAATCTCTAGGCCGAACTGATGTAACTATAACAGCACACTCTAGATGCAAGTTTGGCAAACAAAGATGACTTCTTCTCAAGTCGATCTCCTTGAACAATATATCAATCTGCTATATATATGAATCAAACTCCTGCTGATATGCAAACTCACTTGAATAATAATAATAATAATGAGAGAGAGCAGCGCCTTCTATATATACAAGTTGATAATGTTTCTCCCAAACAAGACGTCCTTTCACAAGAAGTTGGCCTCTTCATGAAATAGTGCGTCTCTTTATTCCATGCGATTTTGGTTAAGTCGGCCTTCATTTGAATAAAATAAAATATTGTTTGAAATGAGGCGCTCTTTCACAAAGGTCGGCTTCATTAAATTATATATATATATATATATATATATATCGATTTTAGGAGAGAAAGATTATCCCGCTGCTACAGCAACATCAACACTCCCTCTTAGCTAGGGAGATATATTTCTAGATATCCATGTTATGGAGTCTCTCAACATGACACCCACAATGGCTACACCCATTTGTGGAAAAGAATTCATCACGGAAGTCACTCAACGTGATATCGTCATGGAGCCACTCAACATGATGTCCACCATGGCTACTCCCATGTGTGGAAAGGAACATATACACAAGTGCCCATCACAGAGTCACTCAACGTGATGTCATCATGGAGTCTCTCAACATGACGTCCACCATGGCTACTCCCATGTGTGGATAAACACAAGTGCAAAGGATTCATCATGGAGTCTCTCAACGTGATGTTGTCATGGAGTCTCTCAACATAACATCCACCATGGCTACTCCCAGAGGGTGGAAAGAACCACATCTCCATCTCAAAGATGGACAAGGGCTTTCACCTCATATTTCTCCATCTCAGAGAAATATGCATTATAGCAGATAACAAAGATCATTGATGTTAAGCCTCCCTCTCAGCAAGGGCTTCATTCTCCACAACTCCAAGCTTGTCTCAAAAATGCACAAACTTCACTCTAGAGAGAGGCTTGGTGAGAATATCAGTCAGACGATCATCAGTGCAAATATACCTCAGTTGAATAACTTTCCTCAGTACCATATATCTGATGAAATGGTATTTGATCTCTACATGTTTTGTTCCGTCATGGAACACAAGATTGACAAATAGCTTCACACAGCTTTGATTGTCACAATGAATAACAATCAGCTCCAATGATTGTCCAAACAATCCTACAAGGAGCTTTTGAAGCCACACTGCTTCTCGAACTGCTACACATGCTGCAATATATTAGGCCTCTGTAGTACTTAGTGCCACTGAAGACTGCTTCCTACTACACCAAGAAATCATGGCAGACCCCAAGCTAAAGCAACATCTAGAGGTGCTCTTCCTGTCAGCTACACTCTCAGCCCAATCAGAATCAGAATAGCCTTGTAACTTTAGATCTACACTCAAAGTATATCTCAAGCCATATCCAACTGTGCCACGCAAGTATCTCAAGATATGCTTAGCTACAACTAGATGAATTTGCCTTGGTTCACACATGACTGAGGGCACTCACTACATAGCAAATTTCTGGTCTAGTATTGACTAGATACATCAACGATCCAATCAACTGCCTGTACATGGTGGGATCAACCAGATCTGAACTAGCTACAGAATCACTCAACTTCTCCAAATTTGTTTCCATCGGTGTAGCCATGGATTTGCAATCCATCATCCCAAATCTCTTCAAGATATCTATGGTATATTTCCCTTGACTTAGAATAATCTCATTGGGTCTCTGCCATACTTCTAATCCTAGAAAATAATGCATAAGACCTAGATCATTCATCTCAAACTCAGAAGCTAACTCCTTGCATCTGACAATGAGATGTTCTGCTCTATTAAGAAATAAATCTTCAACATAAAGAACCAAGATTAAAGCCTCACCATCAACTACCTTGAAGTAAAGATCTGAATCTGCATCATTCTTGGAAAATACCAAGCTCATCAAGTATCGATCAATCCTCTCATACCAAGCATGAGGTGCCTGTTTAAGGCCATACAATGCCTTCTTCAATCTGCATACATGAGATTCCTTTCCATGAATCACAAACCCATCTGGTTGTTCAATGTACACTTCCTCTTCAATCACACCATTGAGAAATGTTGTCTTTACGTCCATTTGGTGTAGCTTCCATTCCTTAGTTGATGCAATAGCAATAATAGTCCTAATGGATGTATAACGAGCTACAGGAGCAAATGTCTCCTCATAATCTATTCCCTCTTTCTGAGAGAATCCTCTAGCCACAATTCTTGCTTTATACTTCTCAATGCTCCCATCAGTTGCATGCTGGATCTTGAAAAGCCATTTGGAAGACAATTGATTTTCCTTCAGGTCTTGGTACAACATCCCGAACATCATTCTTGATAATAGATTGATACTCTTCTGCCATAGCATCTCTCCATACTTGCTGACTTGATGCTTCTACAACACTAGAAGGTTTAGACTCAATGATGTGACTCATCAATGCTACATAGCCTGGAAACTTTTGTGGTCTTTTGCTTTCTTTGAATGTGCCTCTAGGAGCTACATACTTCTCTGCCTCTTGCATAGTCTGTCTAGCCCATAGAGGTCTCTTTCGCCCGATAGTAATATCTCTTAGACCATCAATAGGTTCTATGGGATCAACTGGATCACTAGCCTCTTTTGGTTCAGTAGACTCCCTTTGAATCTCAGGAGTATGATCAGGAGAAATGTCCATATCCTGAGGTGTCTCCTATTCTTCACTATCTATCTCCATGTAAGACCCCTTAGATCTTTGAATGCAACATCTTCTTCAAAAGAGACATCCCTCCTAATCTCAATCTATTTTCTGACCTGGAATGTAGATCCTGTAGGATTTTGAAGAATCACTGTAACCCACAAATATTCCTTTCTTGCCAAATGGTTCTAACTTAGATCTCTTATCTTTAGGCACATGAATATAGACAGGACAACCAAAGATTCTTAAGTGACTAACCTCAAGTTTCACACCTGTGAAGGCTTCTTCAGGAGTCATATTTTCCAATATGCGATGAGGGCTTCGATTCTGAACATACAATGCAGTTTTGGATGCTTCAGCCCAAAGGAAGGTTTGTAAGTCTTGATCATGAATCATAGCTTTGGCTGCCTCAACTATGGATCTATTCTTCCTTTCCGCAACTCTGTTTTGCTGAGGATTGTATAGAACACAAAACTCCCTCTTAATCCTTGCCTCAATACAGAAATTTCAGAAGCCGCCAGAAGTGTATTCTCCTCCATTATCAAATCTCAAGGCCTTGATCCTCTTTTCGAAAAAAATTTCAACTTGAGCCTTAAATTCTTTGAATCTATCAAGTACTTCTTCAAACTCTTTTGACTTCAAAAAATAAATTCAAGTCTTTCTAGAATAGTCATCAATGAAAATCACATAATACCAAAAACCACTCAAGGATGCCACAGATATTGGACCACACAAATCAGAATGAACAAGATCTAGAATTCCTTTTGATCTAGTTTCACTACTATGAAAAGAACCCTTAGAATTCTTATCCATTGCACAGCCTCTACAAACTCTATCATGCTCCTGACTGAGCTTTGGTAGTCCTGTAACAATCTTCTCCATGGATGGAAGAGCTTTGAAGTGTAGGTGAGCAAGTCTCTTATGCCATAGCTCACTTGAACTAGTAGAATCATGCAACAATGCTTGAACTCGACGAATAGAAAGTCTATATAGACTCTCTTGATGAACACCAATCACACGGTCTGTTTTGATGATAGAGTTCTTCGGCCAAGCAAGAAATTTTCCTTCAAAGAATGCAACTTGATATCCTTTGTCCTCCAAAGCTGAAATTGATACAAGATTCCTCTTGATTCCTGGTACGAACAACACATCACTCAAATGAAGAGGGATGCCAAAATCTAGGTGAAGAGAGGTGGCTCCAGCACCTTTCACTGAATAGCAAGCATCATCTCCGATTGTCACTTGTAGGTTGGTTTCTCTTTCTACCAAATCTGAAAGATGCTCTTTATATCCTGTAATGTGACGAGAAGCGCCACTATCAACCAACCATGTGCTACTGTTGGTTGGAACATTGCTTGATAGGGCAGAGATGAATAGAAATCCTCCTGAGTTGTCTCTTGATTCCTTCTGAGGTGAGACATCATCAACATCCGCAGTAGAAGCATGTTGCTTTGGTCTTGTTGCACAATCTCTAGCATAGTGACCATACTTGTCACATCTGAAGCACTGAATAGGGAGAAATCCTTCTTCTTATTTGATTTAGGAGCAGAATCCGATTTCCTGTCTCTATTCCTCTTGAAATTTCCTTTTCTCCCTTCTCTTCCCTTCCTTCTTGAAGTTTGAGCAACAAGAACATGATTGTCTTCATTGTTAGAGCTTCGTCCATTACCTCTTGCTACCAACCTGGATTCCTCTTGAATGCAATCAGCTCTAAGACAATCAAACTTTAGTAATTTAGATATTCCACTGATACCTAGGATAAAGGGCTCCCAAGATTGAGGAAGACCATTCAGTGCCAACATGACTAAGTCTCTATCTTCAACTACATCTCCAATGGCATATAATTGATCTTTCAACTCAGTGATCTTCATGAAGAAGGAGATGATTGAATCTCCTTTAGCCATCTTGATGTGATGTAGTTGTTGCCTCAAGGCAAGAGCTTTCTCGGTGTTATTGATCTCATACAATCCTTCCAAAGTCTTGAACATATCTCTAGCCATCTTCAACTTGAAGATAATAGGCACAAGGTGAACCTTCATGGAATCAATCAAGATCTTCTTAGCCTTCGTGCCATTCTTCCTCCATTGAGTTTTCTCAGCCTCATCAGAAGGCTCAGGCACCTCACCCTCTACGAAGTCAAGAATATCATTCTCTTCCAATGCAATAAGAACTATGAACTTAGGTGCACCATCAAGCCTATCTTCAACCTTGAGTTCGTTCACCATTTTCGAAGCTAAGATAGACTCCCTTAGATGAGAAGAAGAGAAGAAGATTTCACTGCTTAAACAAATCTGATCACGATCTTGCTTAAACCCGCTCTGATACCATGTTAGTTTTATGACCAGAATTGAATTAAGTAGAAATAACACAAAAAAAAACAATATAACATAGTATATACCCTGGGAAAACCCTCCTTGAGGGAGATAAACCCAGCAACAATATATCACTTATATATTGAATAAATGAGCAGCAATTCGCCTACAATATGGCCAATCTCTAGGCCGAACTGATGTAACTATAACAGCACCTCTCTAGATGCAAGTTTGACAAACAAAGATGACTTCTTCTCAAGTCGATCTCCTTGAACAATATATCGATCTGCTATATATATGAATCGAACTCCTGCTGATATGCGAACTCACTTGAATAATAATAATAATAATAATAATAATGAGAGAGAGCAGCGCCTTCTATATATACAAGTTGATAATGTTTCTCCCAAACAAGATGTCCTTTCACAAGAAGTTGGCCTCTTCATGAAATAGTGTCTCTTTTTTCCATGCGATTTTGGTTAAGTCAGCCTTCATTTGAATAAAATAAAATAAAAATATAAAATATTGTTTGAAATGAGGCGCTCTTTCACAAAGGTCGGCTTCATTAAATTATATATATATATATATATATATCGATTTTAGGAGAGAAAGATTCTCCCGCCACTATAGCAACATCGACATATTTGTGTATGAGTATATCTCCGTGTGTGTGAATGTGTGTGTGCATGCATGCATGTGCACAAGTGTTTGCACGCACACACATGTATTTGTGCATTGAAAGGTGTAAAACCACCGGCACGGGTAGCAGAGTTGGCTTGGGCGTGGGTTTACTCCCCATAGGTTCCGGGTTCAACTCTGGGGCTCGGGCTTATCCAATGCACGTGGTTTGTGGGCATCCCCAAGGGATTATTCTCGCCTCAGCTCGCCCCTTCTTAAACCCCAACTTGGCAAAAAATATACGACCAAGGTAAGGCGGGTTGGGTGTTGGGCTAGGTCGCGGGTATCCCTCAAATCAACTTCTAATCCAAATTTTATCTTCCATTCATGCCTTGTTACAAAGATGCCATTTAACATAGACTGGGAATATGTTGGCAATCTGAATCGAGTAGATTCCTTGAGATATTGGCATTTTGATTCCTTTGGTTTTAAATTATATTCTTGAACACTACTTTCTAACCCATGATCATCAACCAGCAATAGCTCTAGCTTGGCTTTACTTGCACCTTCTCCTCCTTTTGTTTCACTTGATATAGCTTTTGATTTTGAACGCTTTTTAGCAGCATTCTCTAACTTGGACTCAAAATTGATTTTTTTTTTTAAAACATCAAGCTGATTACCCACATGTATTACATGTATCCTCTCCATTAGAAGTACTAGGTTCATCTTCAAATGATTTTGTTGCAATGTCTTCCCTTTCACTTTCAATTGCCAAATCTAATTTCTATACTAACATAAATTAGGTACCATGGAGGTAGACCAGCCAATTGACCTCAACAAGATCAATCCATGAGTGGATTGCAAAACTTGGCATTCTTCTCAATCCTAAAGATTTTTGATATCCTAACAGAGGCAAAAATTGATGGTGATGTGTTAGATTGACTCAAGAGAGGCTCTGTCCCAGGAGTTTCGTCATCATGACCTATAGCCCTCTAATGTAGCTCTCTCGTTGTAGCAACAAGAGAGATTGGCTATGCCTGATTTTTTAAAACTTTGTACTTAGTTTGAAAGTTGACTGTGCACAAAGTTGAAAACATATAGTATCTAGTTATCATTTATGCATCCTGCAGTATGCATTGCACAAAGCAATGTAACCAACAATACGAACATAAATGAAAAATTCTATATTCAACAATTCATGGGCTAAACTCTCATTTTTATTTGCTCTCCATATATATGCTATTAAAATGCCTTTAAATTTAGAAAACAGCAGGCTTTTCTCCTTTTTTCTATTTTTTTTTTCTTCAAAAATGTGATTTTTGTTTTTATTATATCCCTTCTTTTTTTTTTGAAAAAAAACTTAATCTTTTGGTTTGCCAATCTTTTCCTCAAAAGAGTTTTTCAGCTATGATTTTCTATATGTACAAACTCTAAAGATAACGTACATTGGTAGTTAGAAATTCCTCTACATTCTAAGCATTCCCTAATTTCCCAATCATTAGCCACCCTTTTTGGGAATCTTTCAATGCTGCCACCATAGGAATTTTTGACAAACCCACAATTTTATTATGAAATGACACAACTTTTACAATAAACCACAATGAAACCATTGGTGGCCTTCCTAGATGTTTTGAGGTATGGTTAAGGGCTACTTTAAATAGACTTATGCTATTGGCCCTATATTTAAGAACTATACTTCCTAGGTGTGCTCCTCTTTTGCTTACTGGTTCCATGAATTAACCTTATCCCAGAAATTTATTTCAACCCGAGAGAATGACCAAACAACTTCGAATACACTCTCATATTGTCACCATTGCTCAATTTATCAGCTAGCTTGGCACACATACAACTAAGAAATTATAGTTTTTGGATAACTTCAGAAATCATCTATGGGTTTCTCATTTTTCCCTTGCTCTTGCACACCTCTACATTTCCCTACCACATTTACACAAGCATTCCTCTAGGCTTACCAATATAATTCGAGCATCGAGTTGCAAGAGACCTAATTTAGATCATTGACACTTTCCTCCCAACATAGTGCCATACAGCATTGAAATCAAAGTTGCATGGACATGGATACGGATATAGATATGGATATGGTATCGGATACGGGTACGGCCATTTTCAAGCCCCCCAATATGGATATGGCTAGATACGACATTCATAAAAAAGTTAAAAACACATACACGCATATTTTCTAAGTTATTAGAGGAGACTTTCATTACTTTAAAAGAAAATAAGTAAATATAAATTAAATAATATTAAAAATTTAGTAAAGAATAAACAATTAAATATAAATTAATAAATTTTATTTATATTTAAAGAATAAAGTTTAATTTTTTTAAATTTCTAATGTTTAAACAACATAGTATAAATATTAGATATATAAAAAATTATAAACAATTAACTCTTTTAAATCTATAAAAACTAAAATGCCAAAAAAATAGTAGAGTTGCACTAGAAGAAGACCTAGAAAAAAGGGTTGCTGAAATAGAAAAACATTTCATTTGTCTTCCTAATTTGGTGTGGGTTTTTCAAGATTAACTTTAGGAAGATTCGCGTCAGATTTTTTGAAAATTAAATCACATAGTATCTGACACAGTTGGAAAATCAAGTTTTTGGGGGCACACATGGGTATGGTATCTAACGTGTATTTGCAGTATATCACACCTATATCCGTATTGGATGTTAGAAACCAAGATCTGAAAAGCAAAACAGAAAAGCCTTCCACAAAAGAGAAAAACAGAAAAAGCAAGAGCTTTGCAAAAAGATGTGCAAATAATATTATTCAGGAATTCATAATTACATGAGATGATTTGCTTTATTAAAGCAAGTATGCATAACCCTAATCTTTATCTTGAGCAACAAGATAGCTCAACAAGATAAGAATAAGAATAATTATCCTAGGAATTAAAATATTACCTAAGTAAAGTTATGCAAGTGTAATTAAATATTAATTACACTAACACCCCCCCATAAGTGCAACTTAGGGAGACTAAAAAGGCATGCACCTAAAATTACGATGAATGCAAGAAACCATGAATGGGTCCCGACAACAAGGCCTGATCAGGTACCCATGTACAAATGCAATAATGAGGTAGAGAAAGAAAACCTAATGGGACAAAACCCCCCTACAATGAGATGATTGCTGCAAAGAAGCACTAGAAGAACACTGGAACCGCAATCCGACAAGCAAGGAAAGATACTTATGTCTACAAGAAACCAAAGCGGAATCATAATAATGCGACAGCAGACCCAATGCCATGGAACACTGGAAAACTCACAAACTGGAACAACCCTGGAATCTGTGAAGCAACAATAGATGAAATGATGACAGAATCTGGAAACCGTGTGTCTCGATGTCGATGCCAAACTGAGACTAAAACTCTTCCATGGGAATAAGTACCATAAAGACTCTGGAACATTAACCATAAAAACACGGCCCTCAAACTAAGAAGGATCTGAACCAATGCGGATCAATAACCATAGGCTCTCAATCGGAAGTGTGAACCGATGTGAATCTGATATGTGTCAAGCTAAGACAAGATGTAGCCAAAAGAAACTAAGAAACCAATTATAACCCATGCGAGTTGCCATCAAAACAAGATGAAGATCAAAGTGCATGCACACTCTAATCAGATTATTATGCAAGAAACCCCCCTGATGGAACTTTATCTCAGTTCATTTATTACAATAACCCAACGATTGTAAAAGGAGAGAATGATAAACATGCATAAACAGAAAATAAAAATAGACCTCGGATCTATGTAGAGAACTAAACCAGCTTTCCAACGCCACAAGAATGGCGAAAAAAGGATCACCGAGTCAAAAGATATGCCCTCCGGAACAAAAAAAACTTCATCTGAGTTCAAGGACCTGCAAAATAAATTTAGAGCAAAATCTAGTAAAAATACCTTCACCACTGGATCGGCATTGGAATCAACTTTCCAACGGTACCTCATTTGCGAAAAACGGACATCGTAGGCAAAAAATACACCCGATTTAGTGAAAGTTGCTCCAAAAGGGCCAATAAGGCCTGCAAGCAACCCAAGGGGCTTAAAAAAAATCAGCCTTTGGTCCTATGCGTGACCAGGGGCTAGTGGGCAAGGGCTGGGGGCGGAGCCCCTGGTCCTCAATAGGACCGCTGTTGGGGCTGGGTGGCCCTATGGGGGCTGGCACATAGCGCCTGGTCCTTAATAGGACCGCGGCCTAGCTGGAGGGAGCCCGCGGGGGTTGGCGCTGGCTCCTAGCGGCGGTGGGCGGTGTTGTGGGGTGGCGCCGCTGAGTTGAGCGGCCCTCCGGTGGCTGACCGGTGGCCGCTGGTTGATGGTTCCTTTTTCTTCTCCATGCAGTTTTTTAAAAAAAAAAAAAATTCAAAAAATTTGCCTTCTGAACCAATTGCACCAAAATTGATGAAAGGAAAGGCGTTTTTAGGGTTTTTGGCCTCTGCGAACGCAATGGTGACCTCCGTTTGTGCCCAAAATGCTCCAAAAAATCGGCTACCTCCAGAGCTTGAAAAAAATCTCCCAGCTTGAAACCCTCATGGATCTAACAAACGATGGCCAAAATCTGCAAAATAAAAGCCAATCTTGACTTTTTCCAACTCTCTGAATCCAATGGTGAAGCCCGATTTGATCCAAAATGCCTCATAGATGAACTCAAGTCATGATACCCTCGAGGAATCCCGAACGAACTCTGCAATGATTTTCTCAAAAATTTGAGAAGGGGTTGCAAATCAAGGCTCTGATACCATGTTAGAAACCAAGATCTGAAATGCAAACCAGAAAAGCCTTCCACAGAAGAGAAAAACAGAAAAAGCAAGAGCTTTGCAAAAAGATGTGCAAATAGTATTATTTAAGGATTCATAATTACATGAGATGATTTGCTTTATAAAAGCAAGTATGCATAACCCTAATCTTTATCATGAGCAACAAGATAAGGATGAGAATAATTATCCTAGGAATTACAATATTACCTAAGTAAAGTTATGCAAGTGTAATTAAATATTAATTACACTAACATTGGATACGGGGATACATGCGCCCGAGGAAGGGCAAGGGCATATCCAACTACTTTGCTTGAAATCCTAGGAACTTCATTAGCAATGTCTACATTCTCTTAGCAAACCAAAAGACATTACCTTAGAAGGATGAAATCATGCATACATTGTTAATTAATAATTTTGGATTTGTTTACATTACATGTTCAGGTTCATATATTGTCTTTGGTGTGTTAGATGTACTTTAAAGCTTTATCTTACTTCGTGACATTCTTAGTACTCATGCAAGGATTGGCAAGAAATAAATATTAAATTCTCGAAAGCTCTAATTAGTGAAAATATACAAAACTATAAAATGTTAGTTAGATCTCGATGTTTTCAATTTTATTGTTATTTATCACTACAAGGAAAATAGAAAATAATGTTGGGGGTTGGAGCCACACCCTTGCAAACCCCATATTTTGACATCTTCTTGTGCTTTAGCTAGATTCATAATCTCTTAGTACATAGTAGTGTATGTTTACTCTTCTTTCTTATAAAACTAATACTTGAAATAATGAATAGATAGAGTAGTAAAATATATGATTCTTCACACACGAAATTATCACAAAAGTAGACCAAAGACAATTGGCCAAGGATTAGACTCCTTTCCTTGACAGTGCAAATTTTATTTAAAGAGCCCAATGGTTGCTAAGCAAAACACAAATATCTACCGACTAACTCCTGAATCTACAAGAAAGCCAACAAACAAATAATATGTAGTTGGATACAACCATAGTATCAAAACACAATAACGGAATTATACACCGACTACATCATCCCCCCTATAGAAAACTCGTCTTCCAAATGAAAGAGAAAACAAATAATCAACATTAAGTAAGGTTTTCCAAAATTGTGATGGTGTTGTAGAGGAAGGAGTTTGATGCTAACACATTCTGCTAGTAGCCAAAATAGCATGATCATTACCTAATTATTCCACAACTAGTAAACATTCCACAACAAAAGACAAACAAAGATTCAAAGTGATTGTTTCAACTGGCAATAGGAAATAAAACTAATGATACCTCAAAGTACACACAAAGCATTAGTAGAACTAGGGTATCATATGTACGAAGAACACATTCACCAATGGCCATATAATTTAATGAATTGTGATTAAGGACCAAACAAACAAGGAACCCAATCTAACTACACATAGGATTCTAATATTGCTTCAACCATGGACAATTGCACCTTGATGTAGGCACTATAGAGATATTGTCATGTCCCCATCCTAGTCAGCACAGCTGGTGACAAGGTTAGCCTATCATTTCGATCCTCGTAGGCTGACAGGAGTGTGCAGAGGATCATCTGGAGCCGTTGCTCAGTGTTTGTAGCTCCAGTTTGCAGTTGTATCAGGTTGGGCCTTCGCAGAATCTTCCAATGAGCATTTTCAGGAAACTTTCTATTTTTAGAAAGTTAGGTCAGGCGGAAGCTGCTATTTCGGGCAGGGCACCTGGTTCAGCCATTCAGCTCAGAATCGACCCAGTTCAGCAGTTGGTTGATTTGACGGAGAAATAAGGAGTAATTAAGGAGTTATTAAATATTTTCCTTTAAAATAATCATTTAAATTAATGATTTAATTTGCACTTTTGATTTAGGAGATTTGGGTCGAACTTTTCAAAGAGGATATATATTTCTTCTCAAGGCAAAATCGAACTATGCTGATTATTATTCAATTTTGTCTTCTCGTATCTGAGCTTTGGAGTTTGCAAACCCTAGGGTTTCTGGCAGACGATCGTTTCTGAAGAACGGAAACTCTTCAGAGATTAGGCAGACTGAGGCTGTGCAATACCAGCTGAAGCTTGCACTGGGTGATTTCATACAGAGGTCACAGATTGGGCATAATCATTTATTCAGACAGAGATTCACAGTGATTATCATCAGACAGTCAAGGCGACTCAAGCAAGGATCATTTATCAGTGTTCTGGCACTAATCCCAAGGTGCCGTACCATTTCAGTACTTGTTGTACCAGGCCGTACCAGTCAGCAAAGGGGCCGTACTTTTCATTGTATCTGGAGAAAACGTCTCCCTCTTTCACAGTCTGGTGTTTGTATCTTGGGCGATTTGGATTGCAGAGGAGTTTGCATCTTTTTGAGAGCCTGGAGAACCCTTCATTAATTCTGGCCGTACTTTCTCTTTCCTGCTACAGCCGCCATTCCTAAAATACCAGGTTCTTTAATAAAAATTCCAGTAGTGCTTTCTTTGTTCAGTTTTTGGCGTTGTAAAACCTTGAATAAAATAATATAGTGGTGCGCCTGTGTTTCTTGAGCAATATCTGAGACTTTCTACGCATTTTGGATTTATTTTGAATTTTATAGCATTTTCTATGTAAAATCGCAATTTGTCATTATTAGCCTGAAAACCTCAAAAAAAAAACAAAAAACCGGAAATTTGCAAAAAACATTACAAAAACAGTTAGGGTTTGGAATCGAGAACCACCAGGGTTCTGACAGTGGTATCAGAGCCTGTATCCTACCATCCTGTGTTGGTTTGAAAGGGTTTCAGTTTTAAACGAAAAAAATTCTGAGAATTTGGGGAAATCGTAGCAATGAAATATTGCAGTTAGTCTCAGCTCTTTCATCAGGATATATATATTATTGAAAACGAATCTGATAAGAGGGATTGAAGGAATCCGAATTGATGGTTCCGACCGTTTGAGAAATTAAAGAAAGTTAATACAGAAAATTTTAAATCATATAAGACAGGAAGACGAGCTGGGGGTCTTCAGATCGGATAAATTCCAGATCTTAGCCGCCAAGGATTTACAAATTTTTAAGAGCCGCCAATTTCAGGGATTGCAATTTGTTGTTAGAAGACAAGATCGACTTTTTATTGAGTCTGATTATTTTATGAGGGCGAAGAGCAATCTGATCTGTCAGACTAGCAAGCTGATTCCGAGCCTTCAGATGATGAGAAGTCCGAAAATGAGGGTGAGCATGAAGGTGGAAGGAAGCTACAGGAAGCCCATCTGACTAGTCTTCAGAGAGATGGTTCATTTCGACTTCGTGGGCTCTTAGCAGGTCAGAAAGTGATTACATTGTTGGACACAGGTGCTACACACAATTTTATTGATGCACGTTTAGTTGAGAGGCGTGGCATCCAGACGGAGGCTTTCGAGGGTATTCGAGTCAAGGTGGCTGACGGATATACTCTCAGGTGCGACAGAAAGATTACTGATCTTCCGATGAGATTGAACAACTATGAATTCAAGACTGAATTCTATGTTGTTAATATGGGGGATACAGATGTTGTATTAGGGATGGCATGGTTGCATGATTTGGGTGAGTTCACGCTCAACCTACGGGATATGGAAATGAAATTCAAGGTTGACGGGAGACCACATGTCATCAAGGCGATTCGGGACAGTAATCTGAGGATGGTTTCATTCAGACGGATGGAGAGGCTCATTCGTCATGATATGGTTGACTGGGCGGCTGAGTGCATGTTGATGCCAGCCCAGCAGGAGCCGCAGAAGGGTGAGTACCACCCTGACATACAGATTTTGAGGACTAAACACTCCAAAGTGTTTAGTGATATCCCACCTGGTAGACCTCCAGACAGGGGTACGGAGCACATTATTGAGTTGGAGGAGGGCTAAAAGCCCGTTATGATCACTCCCTACCGACATCCGAAACGACTCAAAGATGAGATAGAGAAGACCATTAATGAGTTGTTAGCTATGGGCCATATCAGACCTAGCAAGTCTCCTTTCGCTTCATCGGTTGTATTGGTGAAGAAGAAGGACGGATCACTTCGGATGTGTATCGATTACAGGCAGCTCAACAAAAGAACAATCAAGAACAGGTACCCTATTCCACGTATAGATGAGCTGATAGATGAGTTGCACGGAGCAGTCTTCTTTACGAAGATTGATTTGAGATCAGGGTACCATCAGATTCAGATGAGGGAGCAGGATATTGAGAAAACCGCTTTCCGGTGTCATTGCGGTCACTTCGAGTTCTTGGTTATGCCCTTCGGGTTAACCAATGCACTGCCACCTTTCAGGCAACTATGAACAGGGTTTTCAGTGCTCAGTTGAGGAGATTTGTGTTAGTCTTCTTCGACGACATTTTGGTTTATAGCAGGTCATGGGATGAGCATCTGGCTCATTTGGACACAGTCTTGGGTATCTTAGCAGATGAGTCTTTCTATGCTAAGGAATCCAAGTGTGAGCTTGGCATGGAGGAATTGTTATATCTGGGGCACATCATCAATGCCAAGGGAGTGAGTATGGACCCTGAAAAGGTCCGAGCTATTGTTGATTGGCCGGTACCTGAGAACCTTACGCAGCTCAGAGGTTTCATTGGGTTGTGTGCATTCTACAGGAGATTTGTTAGCGGGTTCTCACGTCACGCCGCACCCCTTACCGACTTGACGAAGAAGGGGGCTTTCCTTTGGTCACCACAGGCGCAGGAGTGCTTTGACAGGTTCAAGGTGATCATGACATCATGTCCGGTGCTAGCATTGCCTGACTTTACGAAGTCATTCGATTTATTCTGTGATGCTTCAGGAGAGGGCATTGGTGCCGTTCTGATGCAGGAGCGTCATCCGATTGCATTTGAGAGCAGGAAACTCAGGGGTCCTGAGAGATTTTATAGTATTTATGACAAGGAGATGTTAGCCATTATGCATGCATTGGCTAAGTTCAGGCAGTACCTGGTAGGCAGCAAATTCAGTGTTCGCACAGATCATAACAGCCTAAAACATTTCCTTGGACAGTGAGACTTGAATGAGAGGCAGCAAAAATGGGTCAGTAAACTGCAGTCATATGACTTCGATATTACGTTCATTAAGGGGAAGCAGAATATAGTAGCTGACGCCTTGTCTCGCAGACCCCAGTTGAATGCCTTAGCACAGATCACAGAGGATTGGAGGCATCGGATTATTGTTGAGTATGCTAAGAACCCATGGGCTTCTAGCATCATTGACAGGACAGGGCAGGATGACAGGTACACTATTGTAGATGACTTGATCATTTACAAGGGGCGGATTCTTTTGGTTCCTGACTCTGAGGTACGGACTACAGTTTTGAGAGCCTTTCACGACCTTCCTATGGCGGGCCATCCTGGATACTATAAGACTTATAAAATGGTTCGGGAACGGTTTACTTGGAAAGGGCTGAAAACTGATGTATTGCAGTATGTCCGTGAGTGTTCTGTCAACGAACAAGCAGAGCACACTTATCCGCCGATTACTTACCACTTCCGATACCCGACAGGAAGTGGGAGTGTTTATCGATGGACTTTATCACGGGTTTGCCGAAAGCCCAGGGTAAAGATTGCATCTATGTAGTGGTCGATCGGTTGACTAAATACGCACATTTTTTCCCGATTACTACTACTTTCACAGCATCGCAGACCGCAGAGTTGTTTTTCAGAGAGGTTTTCTGGTTGCATGGATTGCCTCGTGACGATAGTCACCGATAGAGACAACGGTTCATGAGCAACTTTTGGCGTGAGTTGTTCAGTGTTGTGGGACCGAATGACACCGAAGTACCCTACCACCGCAGACCGATGGACAGCAGAGATTGTCAATAAGTGGGTGGAAGGTTATTTGCGCAATTATATAGCTGGTCAGCAGAGAGCTTGGGTGAGATGGATCTACTTGTGCGAGTATTGTTATAACTCGACTCACCATATGACGATACAGATGACCCCCTTTATGGCTTTGTACGGGGATGAGGCGCCCAATCTTCTGGATTTGATATTGAGCGATAGCAGAGTGCCGAGTGCAGGGGATATGATGCAGAGTCAGCAGGACATATTGAGGTCTCTCCGAGACAATATCCAGAGGGCACAGAATCAGCATAAGCAGTATGCTGATCAGAAGAGGGTTGAGCGTACCTTTGAGGTGGGTGATATGGTGTACCTCATGTTGCAGCCGTATCGTCAGTCTACTCTGCGGAAGAGGGGGGCAGAGAAACTAAAACCTCGCTACTATGGTCCATTTCGTGTTGTCAGACGAGTGGGCGAGGTTGCTTATGAGTTGGACTTGCCAGCTGATAGCAAGGTCCATAATGTATTTCACGTTTCTTGCCTGAAAAAGGCATTGGGTCAGCATGTTATACCTTCTCCAGTTTTGCCACCCCTTGATGACGAAGGGAAATTGATACTAGTACCTGAGACTATCCTCGAGATGAGAGAGAGACACCTACGGAGGCGTGTGATCAGGGAATATCTGGTCAAGTGGAGAGATTTGCCAGTTGAGGATGCTACATGGGAGTCAGAGGAGATCTTACAAAAGATCTCAGAGTTGAGATTGCTTTGAGGACAAGCAATTTCGTGGAGGGCGGACTGTCATGTCCCCATCCTAGTCAGCACGCCGTGACCAGGTTACTATTCGCATCCCTAGGCTAGGCAGAGCTGCTTGTGGCTGATCATCTCGAGCGTTTCGTGTGCTCCAGCTTGGCCAGGGCCGCCTGTATCTTCCAATGAGCATTTTCAGGAAACTTTCTATTTTTAGAAAGTTAGGTCAGGCGGAAGCTGCTATTTCGGGCAGGGCACCTGGTTCAGCCATTCAGCTCAGAATCGACCCAGTTAGCAGTTGGTTGATTTGACGGAGAAATAAGGAGTAATTAAGGAGTTATTAAATATTTAATAATTTGACTTTATATTAAAGTCACTTTATTGAAATATTTAAATATTTAATTATTTGGCTTAATTATAAAGTATTTAATTATACTTTATAATATATTATTAAAAGGTGACTTAATGAGTATTTATATTCATTAAAAAGGGGACGCCAATAATTAATTATTTCTCCTAAAGTCAAAAGTGCAAATTAAATCATTAATTTAAATGATTATTTTAAAGGAGATTTGGGTCGAACTTTTCAAAGAGGATATATATTTCTTCTCAAGGCAAAATCGAACTATGCTGATTATTATTCAATTTTGTCTTCTCGTATCTGAGCTTTGGAGTTTGCAAACCCTAGGGTTTCTGGCAGACGATCGTTTCTGAAGAACGGAAACTCTTCAGAGATTAGGCAGACTGAGGCTGTGCAATACCAGCTGAAGCTTGCACTGGGTGATTTCATACAGAGGTCACAGATTGGGCATAATCATTTATTCAGACAGAGATTCACAGTGATTATCATCAGACAGTCAAGGCGACTCAAGCAAGGATCATTTATTAGTGTTCTAGCACTAATCCCAAGGTGTCGTACCATTTCAATACTTGTACCAGGCCGTACCTGTCAGCAAAGGGGTCGTACTTTTCATTGTATCTGGAGAAAACGTCTCCCTCTTTCACAGTCTGGTGTTTGTATCTTGGGCGATTTGGATTGCAGAGGAGTTTGCATCTTTCTGAGAGCCTGGAGAACCCTTCATTAATTCTGGCCGTACTTTCTCTTTCCTGCTGCAGCCGCCATTCCTAAAATACCAGGTTCTTTAATAAAAATTCCAGTATTGCTTTCTTTGTTCAGTTTTTGGCGTTGTAAAACCTTGAATAAAATAATATAGTGGTGCGCCTGTGTTTCTTGAGCAATATCTGAGACTTTCTACGCATTTTGGATTTATTTTGAATTTTATAGCATTTTCTATGTAAAATCGCAATTTGTCATTATTAGCCTGAAAACCTCAAAAAAAAACACAAAAAAACCGAAAATTTGCAAAAAACATTACAAAAACAGTTAGGGTTTGGAATACTCATTAAGTCACCTTTTAATAATATATTATAAAGTATAATTAAATACTTTATAATTAAGCCAAATAATTAATTATTTAAATATTTCAATAAAGTGACTTTAATATAAAGTCAAATTATTAAATATTTAATAACTCCTTAATTACTCCTTATTTCTCCGTCAAATCAACCAACCTGAACTGGGTCGATTCTGAATGGCTGAACCAGGTGCCCTGCCCGAAATAGCAGCACGCCTGACCTAACTTTCTAAAAATAGAAAGTTTCCTGAAAATGCTCATTGGAAGATTCTGCGAAGGCCCAACCTGATACAACTGCAAACTGGAGCTACAAAACACTGAGCAACGGCTCCAGATGATCCTCTGCACACTCCTGTCAGCCTACGAGGATCAAAATGATAGGCTAACCTTGTCACCAGCTGTGCTGACTAGGATGGGGACATGACAGATATGCTCATCAAAGAGTATCCCCATATTTCATGAAAGTACTTTCTCCTAGTTGACCAATTTTTTTTGCAAATATCATAGGCTTACAAAGAACCAATTGTAAGATGTTGTAGAGTTGCAATAGAAAAGCTACCTACTATTTCAGCAAGATACACAAAATGTACATTAGAAATTAAGGATTGAAGGTTCTTCTAGGAAGACCATACAATACAATTTGTTTGAATAGGCTGTACAACAACACCAAAACATAATGAGTATAGAATTGAGGTAATTTGAATAGACTAAAAAATGGTTGACTGTGGATTTGATGGCCGTACAACAATAGTAAAAGATTGGAATGTACATGAGCAGCAGCTATAGCAGAAACTAGAGTAATTGTACCTTCGTAAATTTCTAAAGAAGCCGTATAAGATAAGTTGCTATCAAGGGTCATACAATCCCATATAAAATTTCCTATGGTGGCCATACAATGAAGAAATCTTGCTAGATGGACTATAGGCAAATGAAGATTGTACAATAGGCAACAAAATATTAAAATTCAATTAAATCCTTGATAGTATGCCATACAAAAGGAATTTTATAATTATATTTTTTTATGTGTTTTCCTCTTAAATGTTGTACAATGCAATTTGTAACCTTTATCAATTCCTTAGAAGGTCGTACGATATGCAAGAAGGGAACTTTATTATCATATTTTTTAGTTTTTTCTCACTAATGGTTGTCATATGGAAGGAGTTGGAAGTTCCAAATTGTTATTGTTCATTCCTTTTGGCATGGCTAGCCATAATGTAAGGCTGAGGTATTTTAACATTTGATTACTAGGTTGTATGATAGTAAAAGGGGAATCCTTATCATTAATTTGATCCATATATGGTCATATAGTGGAAGATAAAGGAACTTTCTACTATAATTTTAATATTTACTTTTCCCACCCATTTAAAAAGGTTTAAAGTTTTATTATTATTTTTTACAGTTTTCTCATGTGCGGCTCACCTATTATTTTCTTCTCCCACTTCATTATTTTTTGTCTACCCATTGTTAATACTTTTCCCTTTTCTATGATTTTCTTGTGAAGATTTCTTCAATCTAGCTTCAATGTCATGTTGAAATATACAACATGAGTAGGATCCTTTATCATAATTGTTAGGAAAACAACTTTATGTAGGCCCCAAATTGACAAGTACCAATTTCCATGCAAAATACAACCATCTAACAATTGACTCCTACAACTACCCAAAAGCTGACAAACAACTAATGCAAGTCTAATACAACCATAGTAACAAAACATAATAAAGGCATTGTAGACTAACTATAGTGTACCCAGGGACAACAAATCTCATTCATTCTATTCTTTGTGAAAATACTCTATTGCTAACTTCTTCTTACCACCTCTTTTTTATCAACTTGTGATTATTCCAATTTTTGCAGCTATATTTTGGCACACCCAAGTGGAACACCTAGAGATAATATCTTTCTTTTAGACCCTTTCAGCTATTTTTGCTAACCACTTTAATGCTAGATCTATTGCTTTGATAAACATGAATATTTTGTTATCATTTTATGGGGTGGCACTAACTAACCCCTTTGGAGATGTTAGTACCATAGTTTACATACTCGGAATTAGAGAGTACTCAGCAAGCCCAAAAAATTTGACTCAGGAAAAACTCGGCAAATGTGTGTGGATATTTATGTATTTGTATACTTAAGACTGCACTGTGCACACATACATATCTATAAACATACACGGGATGCCAAGTTTGTATGCATATACACACACAGACATATTTATACACACACAAACATGCCAAGTTTGTGGGTTTTTTGTGAGCTACTAGTGATTACTGGATAATTTGACAGGAGAAAATCCATCTGCATACTGCCCGAGAGTAAAAGCAAAAATTACTCTGCATGCAAATTTTCTGGAGATTACTTCGCTACTCGAAGAGTAATCGAAGAGTATGTAAACTATGGTTAGCATCATTATGAGCTCCAATCGACTACAAGGTCAAGTAACCCCAACATTGTCTCAACTTTTGATGAAATATTTGCTCATCAATATTTTGTTGTCAATGAATCATAATCGCCCTCTGAAATCTCCCTTTAGGATCAATTAGATTTTTGTCCAAACAAATGTGCTCTCATGCTCAACAAGTTTGCATCTCCAAGGAGTCACCTATGCAAGGCACATCTCAATTTCTTTGCATGTCTAACACCTACCATTATAATCCATTATTGATATCCTTCTAGCTTAGGCTCACTTCCCTTTTACATACAAACACCATTAAGAGGAAACTACATGAAGATTTGTGTGGTTGATTGAAGCTACATTAAACAAAATGCCTATGAATGTATTATAGGACCTTGGTGCTAGTTGCAAGAAGAAAATTATAAATTCTCTCATAACTTTGTTGGTTTCGCCAACAAATCAATATTCCTTGAGGGCAATGTCATGCTTCACATCAAATTTAGGCCCATAACTATCATAATTGAGTTTGGTATACTTGATCGAGTCAGGTTTACAACCTTATCCTTGAGCAACCTTGGACTACCACCATGAAACATGTCACTTTGGCTACATTTTTTCTAGACAACTTAAACATAATGGTAAAGTCTATGTCATCCTGACTAATCCTAATCCTTGGGCTTGAAACAAGCAATATTCAAAGAGAAGAATGAAACTGAAATATTCCAAGCCAAATTTTTTCGTTTTTCAATTTACAAATTACAAAGCAGTGCACCCATTAAGGTTAGAGGAGAAAACCAAAACGTGCAAGAAAGTAACTCTAACCAGAATGGCGCCGATGATGGCGAGCATTGGTCAGAGGGTCTTCTATTCTAAATGCTGGAAAGGGAACTCAACGTCAAGTATGTGCTACCCAATCCAATGCGGGGTGAGGGGCGACCATATGACGGAGTGATTACAGAAAGCAAAGCTTGAAATGAAATGCTGAAAGCTGGAAACTACTCAACACCCAGAATGTGCTTGCTCATCCAGAATGGGAAGTAGCTACCATAGGGCGGAGTTATCACTATTTCAAACTAGTACTGAAAGCAAGAACGAGTATTACAAATAATGACAAAGCAATATTAAAGAATACTGGTCAGTACTACTGCCAGTTTACAAAATATAATAATTGCCTGCAATGTCAATATATCAAAGTCTTTCCAGATGGAGTATTCAACAGTATATCTGCTACAAGCTCTAAGTAAACCACAATGCCAAATACAAATCAGAAAATGCAGATTTCTCGAACTGTCATAATCAGATCTGCACTTTTAACATATAACCAGCAGCTTACAACCTTAATGAATTGTTCATAACTTTCTCAGATGTTATCCGATTGATGCGAAATAAAATGCATTACTCTCTTAAGACATAGGCGACCAACCCAAGACACTAAGACTGATCAAAATGACTCTAATTTAATTTGCACGGACTCCAATGTAGTTTCAAGAGGTACGGCCCAGCTGGGAAGTTCGACCTCTATTTAAAAATTCAATACATCACCAAAAAATCTGAAACTTGAACTATTGAAGCGCCCTTCCTAGACAAAGAGAATGGGCTAATACCCAGATGCAATATTTTTGTCTTTTTCGAATTATGACTAAAAACATGAATCTGCTGTCTACAACAATGCAAGATGCTGAAACCACTAATATGCCAAATCTAATCTTTTGCAATAAGCTGAAATACAATGCACAAACTTAAATGCAACTCACAATACAATGAATCACCACTAGATGTTGTCTTTCAAACACGAAGCGATGCCCAAGCTAGGAGGCCTTCATTCCTCGAAGCAGTCCCAGAGCCAATCCGGCAGCATAACAGTATAGTCAACCAAAGATCATCCAAAGAGATCCCAAGGCTTCCTTTTATAAGTTTCGGTTGACCTTCTCGAAACCCTAACTTCTTTTCCGGAGTCAAACCCTAATTCCTTCACAGATGGCGTCCCACTTTTCCAAGTAACTTTGTCTTTTAATATTAATTTAATCTTTCTTGAGAATGGCGTCCACTTTGAGCTTATAATAAACTTCATAAAAAATATAATTAATTCTCTTAATGAAGCGCCACCCTTAAAGAACACCTTTTAAAAAGACTTGAAGTGATTAAGCTAGGCTAAGGGGGGGTCAACGTTTAAATTATAACATTAAAACGTGACTTTAATAAAATAGCTCAACTTATCTCTCCAACTGCGCCCCGAAGCCATCAATGAGCAAGCCAACTAATCAAACTGACATAGGAAGTCAACCATGCTGGACCCAACTGTTGAACTGCCAAAAATAGAATTTACTAAAAATAGTAAATTCCAGAAAATGCTCAGAATGCTGAGATGAACATACCACTGCGAAGCTCGCTGAAAACCCAGAAAGAATCTGCCATTGAAACCACCCACTCCGAGCAAAGACATCCTCAAAAATAGGAAACCCTAATTTTACCTTCCGACTAGCCTTCGGGTTCCCAGAAAAAAGGCCAACGGTCACTGGAAAGATCAGGTTTGAGAAGGGGACATTTCAATCCGCCCTTCCTAGAATTGCTTGTCCTCAAGCAATACCACCACAACTCCAAAAATTTGAAAACTAATCCATACGCAACAAGTATGATCCCTGGTTCCCAAGTGCGTCTCAGGAAAGACCCACCATGCCGATGCTGCACCACTCTCCACATGGTAACAAACGGAACCATGACTGCAATTGTGACCTCTACAAATCTTCTTGCAAGGAGGAAAGTAATCCTTTGCAAGAGCTCAACGAACTCATACTCATGTCTCCGCATGAAGCTACTATGCCTCATCTGAATTATACTGACGCCACTATGAAGACTACAGAAAACAATCATAGTTCCAGCCCCATGAGTCTCAGAATGGTGAACCAAAGTAGGTGAGAGACTGCTGTCCTGAATCAATACTGAGAGTAAACTATCAAGGTTTACATCACCAACCATCATAAGATGAATTTGGAGAGTAGGAAAAGTGTGAAGGAACAAATAATTGCTGCTAATCAAGGCTAGGATCAGCGTAATGCAATCTGATTCTCGAGTCCTACCCAAAGGAAAACAACACCACTCAAAATCCCAAGCGTGAGCATGTGAGATGACCATCGAGCTGCAAGGTGACACCCCCAAGGTGGTTGGAAAACACGCTAGATTCATCTCCATCAGAAAACTACCACTTCTTTGATCAGGAGTGAGGTACCAACTCTCCAGAATGAAAGTAACTCCATAAGTAAGGTGGCTGGTCTGCCTCCAACCAGCAAACTCGTGTCTCAAAATCTGCCCTTGTCTGAGCTGAACGTCACTTCCAAGAACTACCGATCGTTGATCTTTCCAACCCATATTCAAAATTTCTCTCCAATCCATTTGTTGATGAACAAACGGAACCATCAAGTAGCTGGAAATGAAGGGAACAACATCAACAAGTCTGGAAATTTGTTCCTTATCCCTCCAAGAGTCTTTTCCATAAGTAATAAACTCTAACAACCCAAGTTGAGAATCCCAAGCATGGATACCCAACTGAAAGTGATTTTCAACACACCGCAAAGAAATCTCTACACATTCCCAAGTGCTAGTGAGAACCATGTGCCTTCTCACGAAACTGATGCCCCATCTAGTAAATCCTTGAAGCTTAACCATGAAAGCTTCCACCTTAAGGGAGTATGAAACATAAAGTGGCTTCAAATTCAGCTCCCAAAACTGATCAATATGATTCCAAACATCATTCCACCCAAGGGATGGATTGTCAAGAGTGCACCCACCAAAGTCTAGTTCACCTTTTTCCCATTCCTCCTGAGTAGTAGGTCTGAAATCTTCACTCGTTGCTGCTGTAATGAAGTTACCAACAGCTACCAAGACTTGTCTCATCAACACCTTGATGTCATAGATGTTGAAATTTCCTTGCTTCGTCACCTCCCATGTAGAAACTCCATCCTCAAACCCACTTATGCATCCATTACTACTCAACATACGTGGGACATCCTCATGGAGTGATATCAAAGCATCCTTAGATTGGAGTTCATGTTTGACCTCATGCTTGGTCACTTCACTACTTGACTCATTTTTCAAAACAAAGAGAGGATTGTCATAAGTTGCTTCAGCACCCACTTCAAAGAAGGGATTGTCAAAGACCCGGAAGCCATTCCTTTCGTCTCGCTGCCCCAAATCTGTACATGCAACTTCTGATTTTCTTGAAATGCTTTCAAGATCAAACTCCTCTTGAAGACAGTCAAGATCTCCAATCACTTGATTGATTTTTTCAGCTCTCTGTGCATCCTCTTGCTCCTTGAAAAGTTTGAAATCTGCAAACTGGTCTTCAACCTCTGTTAGAGCCAGCTGAGTTTCTTTCAACATGTCCCTTGTTGATTCGAGCTCCAGAGTGAGCTCATCAATCGTACTCTCCTTTTCATGAAAAGCACAAATGGCCTTCTTTGCAACTTCAATGACATGATCCCGTTCTCCAATAGAGTGTATGTACTCGGACTTCAAGGTCTCCAAGGAATCTTTGATAAGTTGCAATTTAGGAAGAGTAACTCCATCGGTCACTCCTCTACGTCTCTCTTCAAGCTGAGCCTTCCAGTAAAGCTCTTCAACCAAGCTATGTGCGTAGTCAAACAGGGATAGAGCTTGCACTTCCCTGTCAACGAACACCTTGAATTGTCCTTCCCACTCATAGGAATGCGAAGATGGTGAATTGCTGGTTGGCTGCTTTTCAAAATCAGAACTTTGTTTTGTGACATCGCTGTCCTCAAAGCTGCTCCAACCTTCTTGTCTTTCATCCTCAACTAACGGAGAATGTTCAGTGTCATGGAGAGGAACATACTCCACAGTTTCTTCGTCCTCAAGCTTGCAATCAGCTTCTTGCCTTGGTAGATCAGCCTTGTGATCTAAAACCACATTGAACCCTTCTTCTTCAAAAGCCGTAAGGTCTTCAAGCTCTTCATCCACCTCATTGCCACTTTGATCAAAGGCTATGGCAGCCCTTGACTCAAACGAACAATCATTGAACGCTGGTTTGAAAGTTTCGGAAGTAACAACATCCTCCTTGGTGGCTGCAATCAACTTGAAGGGATCACCATGGAGCTCTTCAAAGTAAGCTTCTTCATCAAAAACAATTTCTCCTTTGGCCTCCTCATAGCTTGCAAGGCAGACAATATTTTGGTCTTCATCAGGATCAAAGGGAAATTCATCCCACAAAGGTTCTTTGTTATACCTCGGTGCCAACACACCTGGATCCCAAATGCCAAGGGGTTGACTGAGATGATCAACAGGAAGAGGTTTTTCATGCTTCACTGGAAGTATTGACTCAATGAATAAGTCAAATCCTGAATCTCTTAAGCTGATATCTTCAAAAACATTTTCTTCCGATGGTTTGGTTTGCTGGTCAAACCCAAATCCAACAATGTCACCACCGAAATGAAGTGAAGATTCTTCGATGCTGCTTGTTTCGAAAACTTCACCTTCATTATCTTTTATGGAACTATCATGAGAAAGTATGTTGCTGATTTCCTCATGTGGAACTTCTCGGGAAGTTGAGACAGCAACAAGAGCAAAACTATCCCTCACTAAATCTTCAACAAGAGGAGGTACAAACACATCGAAATCATTACCAACATCATCACTTTGGTAACGGTCATAAGCTGATTCAAAGACACCAATAGTATTTCCTTCAACTTGCTCTTCTTCACTTGCTATCACATGCAAGTCAAGGGGCGTATTATGAGGCTCTTCCACACACTCTTCAACTGTCACGTTTTCTCCTTCGAGCTCACGATCATTTTGATGTGATATGTGCACCTTGTTTGTGCCATCTTCAATGCTAGATGACTGATTTTTCTCTTCAACTTGCATATTTGTCGGCTGCAATCCACAAATAGGCACTTCATCTCCTTCCTTCTTTGATTCTTCGAACAAAGCTTGTTCTGCTTCCCTTTTTATCCTTTTCCTAATGTGGTCCACCATCTTCAACTTTTCGGGCTCCACTGACGCCACACACTTCAAATGGGAATCAAATGAAACATTGTACCTATAATCATCTGGCATGGTTTGATATTGCTCACGGAGTTTGACAGCCTCATCTTCACATTGTCTTTTAAACTGTTTGGCATATTCAATGAAGTCCCTTACGACATCACTAACCTTTCCTTCCTCCGATGCCATAGTTGAATCTGACTTCTCACGACCCATAGACCTTAGAAAATGCAACATCTTTGAAACTTCTGAAAGCTAAAACTGAACTCAGCTCTGACCTCTGATGTAGAATCTGTTTTCTCTGTCAAGTGAACTCTGATGGGCACAGGATGGCAGGAACTTGGCTCTGATACCACTGAAATATTCCGAGCCAAATTTTTTTGTTTTTCAATTTACAAATTACAAAGCAGTGCACCCGTTAAGGTTAGAGGAGAAAACCAAAACGTGCAAGAAAGTAACTCTAACCAGAATGGCGCCGATGATGGCGAGCATTGGTCAGAGGGTCTTCTATTCTAAATGCTGGAAAGGGAACTCAACGTCAAGTATGTGCTACCCAATCCAATGCGGAGTGAGGGGCGACCATATGACGGAGTGATTACAGAAAGCAAAGCTTGAAATGAAATGCTGAAAGCTGGAAACTACTCAACACCCAGAATGTGCTTGCTCACCCAGAATGGGAAGTAGCTACCATAGGGCGGAGTTATCACTATTTCAAACTAGTACTGAAAGCAAGAACGAGTATTACAAATAATGACAAAGCAATATTAAAGAATACTGGTCAGTACTACTGCCAGTTTACAAAATATAATAATTGCCTGCAATGTCAATATATCAAAGTCTTTCCAGATGGAGTATTCAACAGTATATCTGCTACAAGCTCTAAGTAAACCACAATGCCAAATACAAATCAGAAAATGCAGATTTCTCGAACTGTCATAATCAGATCTGCACTTTTAACATATAACCAGCAGCTTACAACCTTAATGAATTGTTCATAACTTTCTCAGATGTTATCCGATTGATGCGAAATAAAATGCATTACTCTCTTAAGACATAGGCGACCAACCCAAGACACTAAGACTGATCAAAATGACTCTAATTTAATTTGCACGGACTCCAATGCAGTTTCAAGAGGTACGGCCCAGCTGGGAAGTTCGACCTCTATTTAAAAATTCAATACATCACCAAAAAATCTGAAACTTGAACTATTGAAGCGCCCTTCCTAGACAAAGAGAATGGTCTAATACCCAGATGCAATATTTTTGTCTTTTTCGAATTATGACTAAAAATATGAATCTGCTGTCTACAACAATGCAAGAAGCTGAAACCACTAATATGCCAAATCTAATCTAAGTTTGCAATAAGCTGAAATACAATGCACAAACTTAAATGCAACTCACAATACAATGAATCACCACTAGATGTTGTCTTTCAAACACGAAGCGATGCCCAAGCTAGGAGGCCTTCATTCCTCGAAGCAGTCCCAGAGCCAATCCGGCAGCATAACAGTATAGTCAACCAAAGATCATCCAAAGAGATCCCAAGGCTTCCTTTTATAAGTTTCGGTTGACCTTCTCGAAACCCTAACTTCTTTTCCGGAGTCAAACCCTAATTCCTTCACAGATGGCGTCCCACTTTTCCAAGTAACTTTGTCTTTTAATATTAATTTAATCTTTCTTGAGAATGGCGTCCACTTTGAGCTTATAATAAACTTCATAAAAAATATAATTAATTCTCTTAATGAAGCGCCACCCTTAAAGAACACCTTTTAAAAAGACTTGAAGTGATTAAGCTAGGCTAAGGGGGGGGTCAACGTTAAATTATAACATTAAAACGTGACTTTAATAAAATAGCTCAACTTATCTCTCCAACTGCGCCCCGAAGCCATCAATGAGCAAGCCAACTGATCAAACTGACATAGGAAGTCAACCATGCTGGACCCGACTGTTGAACTGCCAAAAATAGAATTTACTAAAAATAGTAAATTCCGAAAAATGCTCAGAATGCTGAGATGAACATACCACTACGAAGCTCTCTGAAAACCCAGAAAGAATCCGCCATTGAAACCACCCACTCCGAGCAAAGACATCCTCAAAAATAGGAAACCCTAATTTTACCTTCCGACTAGCCTTCGGGTTCCCAGAAAAAAGGCCAACGGTCACTGGAAAGATCAGGTTTGAGAAGGGGACATTACAGAAACTCTTTATCTAGATTCCCAATTATTACTTCCCACGAAGTAGGCATCAACTCATCTCATTCAAGATGTCAAATTTGACACTAGTTATTTACAAGAAGGCATTTGATATACATGTGGAATTTGGCTGCCCTCAAACATACAAGGAATCCCTAATTGCTTTTGTGTGCCCCTTCTTTTTCTTATATTAAAGATCGAATATAAAAAAAAGTACAGAGTTATCAACAGAAAATAATAGTCATAGCTTCCTAGAAATACTATAAGACCATGCAGGGTATGCTATGCTATGTATAGCATTACAAATAGTGGACTCTGCTCAGTACTATTTGTTACCACAGAAAGAGTCCATGTTATTAGCTTCAATTGTAAATGCATCTCCTTGGTTGATGTTAAGCCTTGGTCCTCTCTAGAAATTCAAATCTTTCTCCAAGACCTCTGAGGAGTGATGTTCATTGTAGCTCTTTTGGAATGTCAAGTAGCTTTGCATATACTGAATATCTTCAGCCCTATTGAAAGGCCACTGTCTCACATACTTTATCTCCTCCCTGTTGATAGCAACTGTGCCTTCTTTGAGTAAGGTCTAAAACTCTTCTTTAGCGCTTTCCATCATTAGAGTTTGTTGCACAACAATAGAATGAAATATGAGTCTTTTTACAAACCCAATAAGCACTCTCCTAGTGCCCTGATACACATCCCCGTTCCCAGCTTACCATATAACCCATAATATGTTAGCAGTCAATATAAGCCAAAATAAATTAGAACATTGATTTAAACCATTGGTATGCCCCATAACAATTTCTTGCACATTAATCACCCCTTTATCACCCCACCCCACCAAATCAGAAAAAAACATCAACCAAATCTCTTTGGCATAGAAACAATCAATAAAAATATGTTTGATACTTTCAGGTTGTTTGCATACAGAACAACAGGAAACTTCATTGGAAGATATAGAAATAGGAAGAATTTGAATAGTAAATAGCCATTTGAAATATGTAATATTGGGTTCTAGGATACTGTTCCAGATTCTTTTGAATGTTTTGGACCAAATCTTACCCGGAAAGTTATGATTCCAGCAGTGATTAATAAAGTTGATAGGTTCATGGGATATACTTAAGGATCTATAAATGATCTTAGTATAAAGGTTGCTCACTTTAGTTCCAACTTCCATCAGACCATGAAATGATATCAAGAAAGTCTTCATTGTTCAAGAAACAGACAGGGAAAGAGATAATCTTCCAGGCCTCTCTAAGGATAGTGAATGTCCTCCAATGAATACGAGGTAAATTATATGTGCAACTCAATTCTTGCGATGATTTAAGATTATTATTACAAATAATGTCTTTGAAGTATCTTATGCCTTTTAAGTGTCAGGCTTTTGCAGAACAATCCTGAAGAACTACAAAGGGTTTCTCTTTACTAGTAAGGTTCCACCATATGGACCTCTCAGGAATTAAAACAACTGAATTAGTACATATGAAATCCCCATCTTTCACATGTCCTCTTATATTCTCCCATGCTTTCTGAATGCTTTTGAAGATGTTAGACACTGCTGATGAAACTGGGAATTTGCCAAATAGGATATCATACAATGTTGATTCCAGCTCTTGGCTTGTTTGGGAACAACATTTTGTATAGTATTCCTAATAAGCACTTTCCAAGGTTCTTGTCCAGTTAGGGCATTAAAATGCACTTGCTAGCAAGGGCAATGTCATGTTTTTTAATATCCCTAAACCTAGGCCTCCTGCAACCTTTTCCATAGAACACCAATCCCATTTCACATACCAAACGTCTTTTTTGGCCCAAACCTCTTGGAAATTATCTTTGAAGATGTTTAGATTACTCATTTGGATGTGACTCATTGTTCCAAGGCATTTACGGTACTAATTGGACATATGAACACTTCCCCTAAGAAATCCATTACTTTAGATTGCCACGTTGCATGGTGTTAGTACCAGAGAGGAAGAGGATATTGATATGTCAACCCGAAGACCTACACCACAAAGTCATTATTTTGGATTGATAAAGTCACAAAAACTCCAATACTCAATAGCAAACTAATTGGTAAGAAAAATAACATTCTGCTAATAATTGTGACTCAAGATAGGCTTAAAAGGCATTATATGCACAACAAATCTTGCCAATCAACTAGCATGCCTTTGGGGTGCAAGTCCTCAAGTGCAACCAGCTCATCCCCAACCCTCAATACTCATCTCCCATATCGAAAACATTTCCCCATCCCCATTAGACATATGAGGATGCATACAAACATGAGACGACTTCAGATGAAGTTTCTTCAGATCTGTTTAGATCTCTTTCAAGCTTCCCTTGGGAATTGGGAAGGTTCCTATAGAATTTCTTAGATGTATCATATAAATTACATTGGTTTTTTCCTTATGAGATAATATTTGGTTTACAAGAGCTGAAGGGATTAAAAAATAACACTGACTTCTAAACAAAAATCTGCATGAAAGTTTACAAGATTTTTCGTAGCAGAAAATTTCTTATCAAAAGCTGAAGAGTTCATAAGAAGAGAAACAATAAAAAGGCTTAACTTAAGATGTCAACCATTCTAAGAAAATATAGACATCTCTAAACAATATACCATATTTTTAAAACAAAGGCATTCCCTTCCCAATCCCCATCTGCCATCTCTAGGTAACTATGGTTTATAATTTACCTACTCATGTCATCGTGGTGATTCTTAAATATCAATATACTTAATCTTTGTTTTGTTGACATTTATTTCTGTACTCCAAAATGTTAGTTTTAAAAATTTTAATCATTTTACAGTTTGAAGTTATATGACAATTGTATAATTTGATTTCTAAATTTCATTAAAAAACATTTAAACACTTTATGTTTTATATATCCAAGTAAATATCTCCCATTCTTTTGAAAAATGGCATACTGTTACCCGCTCCAGTATCCTGTACCAGTCCCCATTTCCTAGGAACTATGGTTAATATCCTCCTCTCTGATACTAACATTCTCTAAGAGGTGCTTTGTGTCTCCCCTTGTCTTGTGATTAATACTAATGTGCATGAGTGTAAGGTTAAGAGGAAATAACTACTCATACAAGATAGTCAATGACATTATGATTTGAGCATTAATAGTCGTATAGTAAAAAATCCACTAAAAATTTTCTAAATAATATACATTACAGAAGTTCCGATTTCTCTAAAACAACAATTTTAGCAATTGCATGCAATGTCATATCCCTGGATTAACATCATTGCTTAATCGGAAAAAATATATACAAGTCAAACCAAGTGATAATATTGTGAATGCCTACATACAAATTCATCTATTTGCAATTTTAACATAATTGTATAATTTGAAACCAATACAATTATTAGCTACCCTAGAGTTAAAAAGGGGTGAACAAGAGACGCTGAAGCTTAGCTTAGATATTGGAATATTGAAAATGACAATCTTATAAAAAATAATGAAAAAATCAAATTTTACATCCCTATGAAATTCAAAGAAGACAATTAACAATGAAATTACTAATAAGAGGAAATTCAAGTACTACAAAGATCTTACAAATCCTTGTTTGACTGATTTAAGCTATTTTTTCAACGTTGTGAACTTGCAATACAAAATGAATATTGTGAAAATAAACTAATGTAAATAACCCAAAACACTTTGGGGGAAGCGAATGCTTAAAATTTGTCAAATCATAAAATTTGTTGATGAACACCACTTATTTCAAACTTGCTCAAACCTTAACAATGTGAAGCAAATTCAACTAATTTCACAACTCAAATAATTTCTAGGAACTTCTAGCTTAGAAGAATAAACATCAACAAAATTTACTTGTCAGATTTCAACCTATTTCATTTTTGAAATAATAGACATGATTTTTGGATACAGAGAAATGTTATATAAAGAAGAAATCCTGAAGAGGAAATTTCAAAATAATTGAAAACAATACAAATCAATCAAGCACAATTCGGGCAGCCATCAAGAAATAGAATTAAGGGCAAGTGCATTCACAATCAACTTAACTTTGTGCACCATTTTCCATTGAGCATATCAGAAGAACTACCAAAAGATGACTAATCTCTTATATATTAAATTCAATTTCCTTCCTAAGCTTGCTATTATTTTCTTGTAGTAGGGCATTTAAAAGATGTACCTGAGAGAATATTGTTTCAGCCATTAGATATTCATAGCGGAATGTAACAGGTAAGCTAGCCATGTATGCAGCACATTTCTTACGGCTGCATATTGAAACCTTTTGATCAATGATATGTAAACTATGAGCCAAAATTCAGAACCAGAATTAAATAAACTGAGACATAAATCATTCAAACCAGCTTAAAACATTTTATAATTTCTTGAACACATTGAAATTTTCCTCATTCCTTCCTGACCACAAAATCAAGGTACACAATCTTTTGTTTCAAGTGTAACGCCAATGGGAATCCCCTTGCTGTTATTGGTTCAATAGGGATTGAGAGGGAATTCTTAATACTTTGCCATTACTGAGCATGACTATTTGTAAATACTCAAAGTCTCGCCAATTGGAATAACAGATGTTTAGAAAAGCTCAATTTGAACAGTTGTTCTTAATAATTTGCATACACATTATGTATGATGTTGGCAAAAAAGCTTTTTTCTTTTCTTTTTTAAATTATATGTGTGTCTGTGCAGGCATGTATGTATGATTAAAACTTGCCCATGACCGAAAAAAAATGTGGCTGAGTCATGTTCCTTAACTGATATGCTAAGTTAATTGCCTAATAGTTTTAATATACATATTAGCCCTTAAAATAAAAGGCTTAAATTTCAATAAGTATTCAAAATGGCTGTTCCAGCATATTTTCCCCATAACCTATTTAAACCTTTGGCATGCATATAATGGGCTTTGACTGTCTCCCTAAGCATTGTATGCATTTCTAATGATCCTATTGGTCTTCATAATCACATTTGTTGGTTCAAGTGTTATTTTGACTAGTCTATCAACTACAAGGCAGTAAATATTGTTGCAAATCTTTTGCAAGACATCTTATCACAACAACACAAGAAATGTGTAGGTATACTTATGGATAACTTAGATAGATTTGACTAGATGTCCTACAATTTCATCTACCTGCTTTTTTGCACATACAAAGCCTAGCTTATGTGTGGAATCTAGAGATATTGTCCTTACCATAGCAGCAAAAATCGTTTGGGGAAAAAATTGGCAAACCAAAAGTTCAGGATGTTTTGAAAAAATAGGATTTGAAAAAAAATGTAAAAAATTGTAGAAAAAGAGACAAAAGCTACTCTTTTGAAATTTCAAGTCATTTCCATAGCATAGAGATATAGAGAGCAAATAAAATAGAGATTTTAACACATGAATTGTACAAAATAGATTTTTGTTGTTTATATTCATATCACTGATTACATTGCATTGCACAAAATATAACTCATAGAGCATAAATAATAATATGAGCACAAAATATAATTACAATATAGTTTGTAACTTTGTACAAAGTCAACCTCTAAACTAAGTAAAAAATTAGAAAAATTAAATGTAGCCAATGACAACTATGCTAGAGGGCAGCAGGTCCTTCTGATGAAGCACCTAGATTAGAGCCTCTCCTAATTTGTTCAACCACGTGACTATCCAAGTTAGTCTCTAGGATCTCAAAATCCTCGGGCTCAAGAAAGTCATCATCAGCAGCAATTCACTCAGACTTTGGATCAATCTCATCAAGGTCAATTGGGTCGTCATCCTCAATAGTACATGTTTTTGTCCATGTAGAAATTAGTCTTGGCCTTACAAGTGAAAAATATAATGAGTACAATTTCAACTAACTGCAAGTATATTGAAAGTCTAACCTTGAGCTTTCTTTTGGCCTTACAAGTGAAAAAGATAATGAATACAATTTCAACTAACTACAAGTATATTGAAAGTCTAACCTTGAGCTTTTTTTAGCTTCAAGCGGAGGTTGTGGTGAATGAACACCAAGTCATTCATCCATTGTTGTGTTAGGCGGTTGCGTTTATTGGAGTGTATGTGTTCAAAAACACTCCACATATGCCCACAAGCAGATGAACTACATGGCTGGCTCAAAATGCGTCTTGCCATCCATCTAAGATTTTTGGTTTTATGACCAAGAAAACCCCACCATTGTGCTGAAAAACACATTACATGGAGATGATATCATGTAAGAATATCTTAAAAAAAATCTCAACACTTAATTATCATGTTCGAAAAATAGAGAGACCATCATAGGTCTATAGAGTCTACCTGGATGGAAGGTCTTCCTACCCTCCACAACAACCTTAGATGACACAAAACCCCTTGCTTGCTTGTACATTGGCAACTCTACCATAGTTGCCTGCAATTGTTATGTGGTATGAAACATCTTCTCCATGCATATGAACAAGCCATGTGTGATCTCACCATCATCATGACTGAATGCAGAGTTATAGAATAACATTGGCTTGAGATAGTATCCTGCAGAATGGAGAGGAAAGTGCATCTATTGATCCCATCTTCTATCAATTATGTCCCATAATGGCATATATGTGTCTTTGTTATTTTCCATCCTACTCCTCATCACCTCCTTGGCCCTATCCATGGCCTCATACAAATATCCCATGGGGGATTTATCCCCATCCACTAGTCTCAAGACTTTTACTAGAGGCTTTGAAAATTCTACAACTTGTTCAGCTACATCCCAAAAACTAGTAGAATACATGTACCCTGCCACTACTATGCCAACTACTTGATTTGTGAAGCCAGAATTAATCCACTCATTTTAAACAAACATTCGTTTCAAATTCACTTTTTGTTGGCAAAGAGTATGTAGTGCAAGGAATTGTGTTGCAAATCTTGTCACCCCTAATCAAACTAGCTCATTGCCCTATGTGAAAGAATGCATCATGCACAAAACCCTCATGTGATTATAAATGAATTTTGTAATTGTGTGAGCCTTTTGCAATACCTCCTTAACCCATTCAATTTTTTAAATGTCCTCAAGGGTTAGATCAAGGCAATGTGTTGCACATGGGATAAAAAAATATGGACGGGTATTTGTCCGTCAAGAGTCTCCTAGCAACAACACAAGCAGCAGCATTGTCTGTGATAAATTGAACCACATTTTGTGACCCTGCATCTTTGACCACCCGGTAAAACATCTCGAACAATGCAGCTGCAAATTTGATTGTATCTGATGCAACCACAGATTTCAAAAATATAGTGTCAATATCACAAGAGACTAGGAAGTTCATGGGGGTTCAATTCCTTTTGTTTGCCCATCTAACATTATGATGCAACCAATCTTTGCCCACTCTAGTCCATGCTCCTTAAGAACCTCTTTAACATCCTCTACTACATCATTGAGCATACCAACCCTCAATGTCTCGTAAGATGGGGTATTGAACCCAAGACCTGCAATTGCAATAGCATCCACGATACCTTGCCAATATGGTGACCTAGCAACATGAAATGGCAAGCTAGAGTAGTACCAAAAGTTTCCAATCACCTTCTTTCCTTGTTCATGGACATTCTTCCTCCATCATGTACTCTCCAAAGTGGTTTGTGATCCTGGTGTGGTACGAGGTGCAAAGAAAGCATTAATGTTTCTTCAACCTGTGTTTGGGCCACATCCTGTAGAAGAAGGTGTTGACCCTAATTCCCTCAAACACTCATTTGCACCATCTTCCTCTTCCAAGCAATTCCTTCTAGCATTTCTAGAATTAGAACCTATTTCAACCCTAATTCTTTCCTTTTTTGCCTTGTTCTAAAAAATTGCATTAAGAGCCTATCTTGCCTGATATGTGACATCTGCAAGGTATGCTTGACAAGGAGTGCTGTTATTTCCTGGCTCCTTTGCCAAGTGCCATTTGAAGTAATAAATGCTGCTAGTGATATCATTCAAACACCAATTACATTTAACCTTCGTTGTAAATGAAACTGAAGTGCAATGTGTCCACGCAAAGTCTTTTTGACATGGCATTATGATCAAATCTGCAAAAACATTTTAACTCAGTCTACTTTACCATCAAAGGCCACAAGAAAGTTTGAACTTTGAAGGCATGAATGATAAAGTTTGAAGGCAATGTGTCGATCTACTAGTCCATTTCAAACAAAGAGGTTCCTAGGCACAAACTTATCAAACACCCAAGTTACTTCCTTTATATACATTATTCTAGGATTCAATTCAAGAATGTTAAAGTTGATGCACTTCTTGATTCTTGTTCCCAAGCTAAACCTCATTTCACAAGAATTAAACGTTGATCTTGGTTTGAAAACTTATCAACACCCTAAGCCTTATGCTTTGGGTTGGATTAAAGAGAATGCTAATTTGTTCATGGCACCCTTAGCAGGTTACCTGATTAAATCATTTGAGGCCACAGAAACCTTCATGGACCAGTTTATTGAAAAAAAGTAAAACAGTTTGCTGAAGTTTGTTTTGTATTATATCAGTTTGTCCTTTCAGACTTGCCTAGGCTTTACACAGTTAGCATTCACCCCTTCTAATTAGGATCTTTTATCTTTTATTGTTTTGGTCTTGTTCACTTTTTAGTTTTTAGTTGTTGTTCCTTTCATCACTCTCACTATTGTAACTTGCAATTTTCAGTCTCGTTAACTTACTGCTCATTCTTCACCATTGCTATAGTTTCTTTCTTTAATTCTAACCTTTCATAAGTGTATTGCATTGCTTAGGCTAGATACTATAAGTATAAATTTCATAATTTAATGCACCAATAGATACAATGAACTCTAGGAATCCTCTTAACTGGAAGGTGAAGAGAACACTACACATTTTACTTAAAGTCTACTTTTCTACATCATATACATGGCTACACTATTCAAAATTCAAATTAAATATCTCATCTAATTTATTTAGTTTATATAAATTAATCACACATTTATTCTTTAACTCCTAAATCCTAAACTTTAAGATAAGACAGCAAAAATAAGAGTCATAAGACTGTCTGTAAACATAAATCAGCCATTACAGAAGGCTGAAAATGAATCACACGAGGCTGAAAACAAAGAAATTAAAACCAAGTCTGAAAATGCAAATGAAAACACAGTTGAAAGTATACAACTTGTCGCTGGAATAGATGAAGGCAATGTCAGAAATAAAGATGATCAAGACACTGAAAAATCAGAAAATGTAGACACTCACACACTTCCATTGTATACACGACAGTTCTACCATTCCTATGCATGTTTCAAAGAATGATTTTTCAGATTTTACACTTCAATCTTGTCAAATTTCCACTTTTAAAGTAGATAAGCCCAAAATGATAGAAAATTGAACAAAGATATGCTAGACCTAGAATTTCCAGCCTCCAGGTACTCTGGTAGACCTAGCTTTATCAGGCAGGTGTAGAATACGTGGTACAACCCAACATGAAAAAATAAATTGTCTTACTTCCCTCACCAGGGTAGACCTAGTTCTATAAGGATTAATTCATCCCAGAGAGATTATAATTCCTAAATGTAATCAAGATGAGTCACAAGATTTCTGAAAACAAGGGCAATCAAATGATGAGTTCATGGAAACAAATCAGTCAAATGAGGAAGACATCAAGTATCAAGAACCTGTAACTAGTATTGATAACATGCAATTTCCGAAGGATCATGATGCTGAGTACGAATATTTGTTACAGCCAATGGGATTAGACCAGCTCAGTAAGCCAGAAATTGAAGACCTTGAAACTTTGAATGATCTCAAGGTCAAACTGTCCCGAATTGGCCCCCATATGTTCTCAGTGAGGTTTTTTTTTTTGGCACATTGTTTGCCAAATATTTGAATAGAAATGTAGCCTTGTCACAATGTTTTCTTGAATAGTTCAGTTTAATTCAAATTGTGTAGGTTTCCTAAATTTTGTAGACTTCAATGATAAAACTAGATGTCCAGTTTCTGAGAAACACTTTTCAACTTCTACTGTGCTTTTTGTAAATCATCAAATTTCAGATTCTGTTTCACAACAATTTTCCAACAATAATACAATTTAATCCCCCATTGATACCATAGGCTCATAGATATTAGATACATACTCAATCTAGAGATTACAAAAGCAACGGAAGGCAGATTGCTGGTGCTGCAATAAAATTGAATGACTAAAAAAGAACAGTCGACACAAAGAAAAAAAAAACTTGTTCACAAATGGCATGTGGAGCGAAGTCAACAGCGGCCAAAACACAGTCACAAACATCCCAGGTCACAGAAATTGCCTTGCAAACTTCCTGTAATCAAATCACAGCCCCATATAAATAGCCAAAAATGCATTTTTTAAGGGTTTTTAATGCAGGAAGGAACAATTTTTCCGCGATTTTTTTCACGTTTTAAACATGGAATAAATCGCAATTTTCAACAATTTTTTCCCGGGTCAATGCTCCAGCATGTAAGTAGTATATCTTTACTTTGTTGTAGTTGGCTGTAGTCGGCCTTGGTCGTAGTCGGCCAATTGCTAATAAAACAATAGTTAGTAAGAATAATACATGTCATGTACTTGCGGCAATCAAGTCCCGACTAATGATAATGTTGTTATGAAACGTCATGTTGGTTGGTTATCTAACTACCGCCGAACGCTATATGTAGTCAGTTGCTGTAGTCGGGAAATAGGAGTTATGTGCCGATGGTTATATTGTTAAGCACTGTTGATACTCTGTGATTGTACATGATATTTCTGATAATGAATAAAGCTTCTGGTGTTCAAACATGATATCTTTCTAGTTTACTGTTTTGTTCTATATCCTGCACATGAATAGTTTGCTAGTAGCACGTAGTACTTGAATTACATTCCGTAGGCAAACACAGCAAAAAATTGTGAAAAATCAGGGTAAAAATTGCGACGCTTGCCGATTTTTTAAAATCATGATTTTGCTCATAGAGTGGGTTTTATTTGATGTTTCCCTTTGGATCATAAAACTTGATACTCTGCTTCCCCTATTGGATAAAGGCAGCCATCCTCTTTGTGCTCAACCTCCCATTTTACCAACACACTCAAAACATAAAATCAGTTTTCTCTTTATATTGTATTTTATTCAACTACATGTCCTACAATTTCATCTACCTACATGTTTGCACATACAAAGCTTAGCTTGTCTATGGAATCTAGAGATATTGCCCTTACTGGTCTCTTGATTAAGGTATCATAGAGTGGGTTTTATTTGATCTATCCCTTGGGCTCATAAAACCTGAGACTCTGCTGCCCCTATTGGATAAAGACACCCACCCTCTTTATGCTCAACCTCCCATATCACCAACACACTCAAAACATAAAATCAGTTTTTTCTTTATATTGTGTTGTCCTCAATACCTTTACTTCCATGTATAGATGTGTGGCACATCACTAAGGGTTGTCAAAGCCACATCTTAAATCTCTTTACATGGTTGTTCACCTACTTTAAGGTGTAGAACCCTTGTTTTGTCAAACCAACATACATACACTTAATGATAGGACCATGGGATTGTTCGAAGCATTGGGTATGATTTGTTCTAGGGTTGATTTTCACTCCCAATAGTTATCTTTAATATAGTGCCTTAGGGAATACCCCTTTGGCCTAGTAGAGCCTAAGCCAAGGCAGCATTACCCACTTTCATAAATTGGACCATTGTTGTCCCTACCTAAGCATAAACTATGATTTTTTACCCTAAGGTTCACAAGCTTGGCACTCAAAGGACTTACTTAAGGGATTTGGGAGCATACACCTTTAAACACCAACAAACCCAAATTCAAGGACGACAAAGGGATGGCGGTGCAAATATAATATATTACTCAATAAATTAGTTATAAATAAATGTATAAGAAATAGCAACCAAAATTATAAAGTTATAAACTACTCAACACAATGCATTGAAAAACTTAAATGTCTATATACCGTTATACTAAAATTTTCAATATGGTGGCTACATTGAAATAAAATTGGCCAATGCCTCAATGGTCTAAGACTCCAATCATCCTCCCCAAAGGTCATGGAAAAATCATCGTTGCAACTACTAGATCCATCTAACTCAAGCTTCTTGAAATGGACACAAAACAACCTTTTATGTTTGATCATCAATCTATGTTAGCTCATCTAGCTCTAGATCCCATCATGCTACTAAACTCACCTTATACATCGTTATAAACTACTGAACACAATGCATTGAAAAACTTAAATATCAATATATCGTTATACTCAAATTTTCAATATGGTGGCTACATTGAAATAAAATTGGCCAATGCCTAAATGGTCTAAGACTCCAATCATCCTCCCCAAAGGTCATGGAAAACACATCATTGGAACTGCTAGATCCATCTAACTCGAGCTTCTCGAAATGGACACGAAACAACCTTTTGTGTTTGATCACCAATCTACGTTGGCTCATCTAGCTCTAGATCCCATCATGCTACTAAACTTGCCTTATCCTGTAATGTCCCCAATTTCGCAAGCATCAGAGTTCGGTGGATTTAGCCTATTCCTAGCCCTCGTAGGCTAATATGTCTGGTTAGAGGGTCCCTTTTGGCAGTGAACAATGGTTTCTCTCCTTCAGAGTTCAGTGTTGGGTCAAGCTTAGCCTTCAGTTGACTCAATTTCACATACTTACTATTTATAGAAAGTCACTATTTAGGGTTTCTATTTTTAGACGGGCATCCGATCACATGGAGAATAGGGAGAGTCGACTCCTGGCTCAGGCGGCATAGCAATCAAACAAGTATTTCAAGAGATATTAAAGTTTAAGTGACTTAAGTGATTTAATTAAATATTTTAATGTTATTATAAAGTTCTAAACTAACTTTATAATAATAAAGTCACTCTAATATTATAAAGTTTTATCCCACATGGGCCAGGAAAGTGTTTGAGCTCACACAAGAAAAGAATAAAAAGGGACTTAAGAGCTCATTCTAATCATCCAAGATTTGATATTTGTTTGAAGATTTCTCTTTGGCGTTTGGGGAAGGGAGCCCTAGGGTTTCTACCAGTGTATCGGCATTGGAGAGCGTAGCTGCTTCATTGCAACATGTTGAGGTTGTGAAATATTAGCTGAAGGTGCTTAACTGTTGGCTTCATCCAGAGGTCAAGTTTGTGCTTCATCAAATTTACAAAAGAATTTCAGAATAAGGATTTCAGCACCCTTTTAATATCAGAAGATTGTATTCCAGGTATGCCCTATTGTAAAATCTTTTAAAGTGAATCAATATAGATCATCTATTTGCTGCAGTAGGGTTTTATAATTCATTTCCTATATTTTATTTCTTGCCTGGTAATTATATTATTAAAAAATACACAAAAAGGGCAAATATACAAAAAAACACAAACCCTACGCCGAGTTTTAGAAGTAGGAAGGAGACAAGTTCTTACAGTGGTATCAGAGCAGTTTCCTGCCATCCTGTGTTGATTTTCGAAAAGAAAATTCTCAGAAATTGGGGTTTGAAAGTTTGCAAGGAATCAAAGTTATATCAGGTTATGCCTGGTAGTGCAGATTTGAGAATATATAAGGAAGGAATCGATGAGTTGTGCAGATTCGTGATTTTATCAGGCACTTGGAGGAAAAAGCAATAATTACAGATTTGAGTCATTTCCAAGAGATTCGGAATTGGAAGACTTTATAGAAATCGCTGGAATTAAGAGAATTCGTCATTGTTGGAGGACGCCAACTCTCAGCCAAAACTGAGAATAAAAGTCGTCTGCAAGCAATAACTATCCGGTTTTGGAAAGAGACGCGGATTAAGGAAATTGAAGAATTTTAAATCACAAAAGACAAATTTGGAGGCAATCATGGCTTTTATATACAAAATAGATATTTGAGGCTTGGGAATTCAAGACTCCTTATCGGAAGCTTTTTATATGACATAGATAAGACAAGAATTCGCCAAGCAGCTACTCAATAATCTAGAAAGGCAAGTGCAAGATAACTCTTTGGCCGATAACACTATCACATCATATTTTTGTAGATGATCGGTTTATCAAAAAGGGGTCAAATCGCATAAGACAAAATTGTCTAGAAGCCATGTCAGATAAAGACAAAGGGAGATTAGCAGTTATCAAACAAATGTTCGATGAAGATAAAGAATTAAAGGGAAAATTGAATCAAGAGTGGAATTCGTATTAATTTGGAAGGTCATTTCACCTATTGGGACCTCCCTTCTCGTCTGCTAGGTCATCCGCTAAAGACAGGGGACTTTTTGGAAAAGACGGCATGATAATTTAACATGTTCTGATGTTCGTGATCTGCAGCTTAGACAAGACAAGGCGAATCATTGAGGACGTGATTTTTATTTCCAGCTGGGTCGAGATAAGACAAAGAACAGTGGAAAGAATAAACATATCATCTTTAAGAAGTCGTCTATTGCCATCAATAAAGATCATAGGAAGTACGATTTGTTAAATGACGTGATTTGTTTTGTCCTCAGTCGAAGCCACAAGAGTTAATATTATACGAATAAATCGTATTAATTTGGGCAGATAAGGGAGTGTCGCCTGGTGATAGAGACAAAGGTCGACTTTGAGGAAATCACAAAACCTCCCTCAGCGCTGGAAACTTCTTGCCATCAAACAGACATCTTCAAATCAGGTTCCATGTTGATAATAAATTTGTAGCTTGAATTGCATTTCTATTGCCAAATAAGTTAGTGACATATAGAATCTTGGAGGAATGCACTTAGTCATTGGGTATTGATGTTCTCATGAGCATTTTGTATCTGCATGATTGTTGGTCACTATGGCTGCAGGCTTACTGTAATTATATTATACTTGTGACTGCTTGTAATATTGGCTGACATATTTAATAGAAGACATCTCTTTCATGGTCAATAACTGCATTTAATATAACCAAGTTCCGGCTACAAAGATAAGGAACTCCGAGTGGCATGATCCTGGCAATACACAGAAAACGTTTATTAGCAGCAGCAATCCTTCTTCATTCCTGGTATGAACTTCTTAGCACTGAAACTTCAGGCTCATCACATGCTTCGGTGGCATTTGGTAACGAACTGGTTATTTGTTGTTATTACACTACTCTGAGTTGTTCTAGAACAGACACAAGCACTTTCAGGCTTGGACATTTTAGTTACCGGGTTGACGAAGCTCTTTTTGAAAATGGAGGAAACACTTTCCAACTAAAATAAGGTTGTTTGCAAACTGTTTGACGAAATTTTTGAAGGGCCAAACTAAAAATTTGCAATTCAAGTGAAGATTGGAGCTTGCCTTTTGAACAGCAGAAATGGGTTTCATGACAACATTGTTCAGCGATAAACAGGCATTCAAAGAACTTGAACAATCACAATACAAGCTTAGTCGAGAGTTGTTGCGTTTAGAGCAGATGCTTTCAGAGTTTGGACGGCCTAAAGGAACCAATTCACTTCCTACCAGCAAAGCTCCGACACTGCAAAACAAAAAGAAGTTGTGTTTCTATTGCAAAGGGCCTTACGATGAAAACCATGATTGCCTTTTGAGACCTAAGCACAAGGCGAATAGAATAATGTGGGCACCCTATGAGGATTCAAAACCTGAAAAATCTGACCAGCAAAGTAATCGTGAAGAATCTAAGTCAAAACATGAGGTCTCTACAGGTGAAGTATCCAAAAGTCTCTATAATGAGTTTGGTTTAAAATGTGATAAGTTAACAGATCATGATCTTCAACCTACAAATGGACATGGGGTTGAAAATCAAGTGGTGGTTGATAAGGAAATTTTACATAAAGAAAATAGTATGGTGGAGCCACAAAATAATATTCACAACATTCCAGAAGTTGTGATGAGCATTGCTAACAATTCTGATTTTCATGACAACAGTGATAAAACTTTGCAACAACATGAGACAGTAGTGATTGCACATGTGCAAAATGATTCTATTGAGTTGTCACAAGAAGGTACTCAAGATTTGGGTACTAATGGTGTAGTATTTGATGTGGATTCATGTCATAGTGAGTCTGATTTTCCATATCAGACCTTAGAGAACAAGTTTGAAGATTCGTGTGTTGGCACAGAATCCCAAGATCGTGAGTTGGATGGTGATACAGTTACATTGGAAGTGGAAGCGTGTGAAGATACTGTCATATCAACAGCTTCTATCTTATCAGTTGAGCCACCCTTTGAGGTACATAGCAGCAATACCTTAGTTGTTGATGTGTGCATTGATGATAGCACACATGATGCTGCTGATCATGAGGTGAGCGATGAGGATTCAGCCTCTTACTATAGTGCGGATTTGGGTGGAAATGATGCGTCATAGGGGTATCATCATCTGGCAGGGCAGTTGAAGGTTAGTGATGATATGATTGTTACAGCTTTGGAGCATTTTGATGTTGCTCAACAGATGTTGGCAACCTATGGTTGGAATACTCCTATGTCAGATGAGCATGGTGTTAGTAGTCTTTCCCTTGCAGAGTTCCATACACTACTAGAAGCTATTGGAATCATGAAACACAATTACTTGCAGTTACTTGCTGATAGGGACTTTGTTCTCGAGTGGGATTGTATTTGTTATGATGCATTGAAGGGGAAGGAGGAGGAGGTTGACGAGCTCACTCATGAGCTTGAGGTGACTATCGACTCATTGCAGAGCGCCCAGTTGGCCCTTCAGGAGTCACAGCCACAGTTGGAGGAGCTTACCGTGGAGATCAATTCGGCACAATCTCCACTAGTTGCAGTTACAGTACAGTTTTCTACAGTGGTAGTTGGTCATGATTTGACATCCATGAGTTGTAGTGAGGATGTGGTAACATCCATCCCGGATGCAAGGGTAGTTAACTCAATTGAGCTAAGTACTTTGACTAAGAGCAACAGAAAACCACATGTTACATCAGGCTCTCTTGTGGTCAGTACTATGACAGATGATGCAGGTCCAATAGCTGATAGCTCGTGTGGTTGTGGTGGATTCTCCAGAGAGTTGTGTGTTAGTACATGACACTACTCCATCATCTCCACAGGGGACTCGCAGAGTGTCATCTAGTTGGGAGTATGGCTCTCATGTGGATTTGTTTGCCTCTCCTGGAAGCAAATCTATTACCTCATCCCATGCAGCTGATTTTGGACGCTAACTTGTTATGTCTCAGAGTCAGAGCGATCAGCTGCCTGATTCCAATATTGCTAGTGATGAGCCATTTACCGAGGTTGGAGCATTCTATCGCAACTACACAGTGAGGAGTGTTCATCATTTTTCTTTTAATCCACACACGAAGGACTTGATGATTCATCGATGTGGATTGGCTCCGCGGTTATACCATCTATTGTGGGATGGGAGTTTGCCATCTTTAGAAGATGGGATTCGAGGCTGCAAGTACCTGACTCAGTTGTTTGCAGGGGATTACTTGTAAGGTCAGCAGTCAGTTATCCACCATGCTGATATGTATCTGACAAGGGTTGCTACTTCTATGTCACAGGGATTACATTTAGATACAATGCTACAGAGTGACTATGGTGTTAGTTTGATGATTCATCGATGTGGATTGGCTCTGGGGTTATACCATATGTTGTGGGATGGGAGTTTGCCGCCTTCAGAAGACGGGATTTGAGGCTGCAAGTACCTGACTTAATTGTTTGCAGGGGATTACTTGCAAGGTTAGCAGTCAATTATCCACCATGCTGATATGTATCCGACAAGGGTTGCTACTTCTATGTCACAAGGATTACATTTAGATACAGTGTTACAGAGTGACTATGGTGTCAGTTGGCATGATGGTTGGGCTGGTTATCGCATCCATGGGTGTTTAACGGAGGACATAGAGAGATTTGGCATAGCGGATGCTTCTAGATATTCTTATCTCTACATGACAGATGGATGTGAGTTCAAATTGTATTGGGATCCAAGTGGTGACAGGTTTGATACTGCATATTGGATGGGTCCCATTGGGCTACTTCACCACTCACAGCATGATGAAGTTGGGGGCAGTAGAGCGCAACGGAAGTTGGAGGAAGGTAGACACAATAGACCTTCATTCTAGGTTTGGGATACAGGGATAGCTAGCGCAGTTGTGTTTTTGCTGATGCTACAAGAGACAGTTAGAGATGTATGGGACACTTCACAGTTCTTCTTTTGGGCCTTCCGAGGAGTTGGGTTTCTTTGTAGTAGAGATTGCTTGGGGACAAGCAATTTCAAGGAGGGCGGACTGTAATGCCCCCGATTTCACAAGCATCAGAGTTCGGTGGATTTAGCCTATTCCTAGCCCTCGTAGGCTAATATGTTTGGTTAGAGGGTCCCTTTTGGCAGTGAACAATGGTTTCTCTCCTTCAGAGTTTAGTGTTGGGGCAAGCTTAGCCTTCGGTTGACTCAATTTCACATATTTACTGTTTATAGTAAGTCATTGTTAGGGGGTTTCTAGTTTTAGACGGGCATCTAATCACATGAAGAACAGGAAGAGTTGACTCCTGGCTCAGGCGGCATAGCAATCAGACAAGTATTTCAAGAGATATTAAAGTTTAAGTGATTTAATTAAATATTTTAATGTACTAATAAAGTCACTTTAATATTATAAAGTTTTATCCCACATGGGCCAGGAAAGTGTTTGAGCTCACACAAGAAAAGAATAAAAAGGGACTTAAGAGCTCATTCTAATCATCCAAGATTTGATATTTGTTTGAAGATTTCTCTTTGGTGTTTAGGGAAGGGAGCCCTAGGGTTTCTGCCAGCATATCGGCATTGGAGAGTGTAGCTGCTTCATTGCAATAGCATGTTGAGGTTGTGAAATATCAACTGAAGGTGCTTAACTGTTGGCTTCATCCAGAGGTCAAGTTTATGCTTCATCAGATTTACAGAAGAATTTCAGAATAAGGATTTCAGCACCTTTTTAATATCAGAAGATTGTATTCCGGGTATGCCCTATTGTAAAAGCTTTTAAAGTGAATCAATAAAGATCATCTATTTGCTGCATTAGGGTTTTATAATTCAGTTCCTGTATTTTATTTCTTGCCTGGCAATTATATTATTAAAAAATACACAAAAAGGGCAAATATACAAAAAAACACAAACCCTAAGCCGAGTTTTAGAAGTAGGAAGGAGACGAGCTTTTACATATACATAAGCATGTTGCAGTCCATTAGACACAAGACGCTATATATAACTACTAGGTCACTCCTCTTTTTATAGTGGATGAAGTTATATGTAAACCAATTCCTCTTAGCAATAGAAAAACTAGAAACATGGAGCAATAGACAAATGACTAGTGTAGTTGTTAATGAATGACAGTCGTGCTTAGTCTACAAGAGTATTGGTTCCTCTTATACCATAATCTCCCTATCTAACTTTGCCTATTTTGGATATCCCTTGAGTGTGATAAATTTGGTCTTACTCAAATGAAGAGGGATACTTGGCACTACGCAAAAAATTGTATTATATTTTTCATCATAAAATTGCAAGGCTGAGTCTTTCACTTATACAACAACCTTCATTTGACAAAGCATGTTGTCAATGCACTCAAACATCTCTTACACGTTTGGATCACCAGAATACCCGTATCTAATCACTATTATGATGAAGACGATATATCTGGCATCAACCCAAAACATATCGCTCTTCACCCTCTTCCCCTTTTCTAACTTGGTGTCATGTCCCGTTTAGTCTTTGTTTGTCGAGGGATAGCCTATAATTTCGATCTCCCTCGAGTCTATTGTGGGTTGGGCCTTGAATCTTCTGAGAGCTTTTCGAGAGAACTTTCTATTTTTAGAAAGTTAGGTCAGGCGGAAGCTGCTATTTCGGGCAGGGCACCTGGTGCACTTTATCAGCTCAGATTCGACCCAGTTCAGCAGATGGTTGATTTGACGGAGAAATAAGGAGTAATTCATGGATTATTAAATATTTAATAATTTGACTTTATTATAGTCACTTTATTGAAATATTAAAGTATTTAATTAATTGGCTCAATTATAAAGTATTTAATTATACTTTATAATATATTATTATAATGTGACTTAATGAGTATTTAATGCTCATTAAAAGTGGACGCCAATTATTTAATCTTTTTTCCTAAGTTCAAAAGTGAAAATTAAATCATTTATTTAAATGATTATTTTAATGAAGGATTAGGTCGAACTTTTCAAGAGAGAATATATTACTCTTCACAGGCAAAATCGAACTATCTTGTTTATTATTCAATTTTGTCTTCTGAGCATCTGAGCATTGGAGTTTGCAAACCCTAGGGTTTCTGGCGAACATCGTTTCTGGAGAACGTAACCTCTTCAGAGCAGGCATACTGAGGCTGTGAGATACCAGCTGAAGATTGCACTTGGTGATTTCATCCAGAAGTCACAGATTGAGCTTAATCATTTAATCAGACAGAGATTCACCAGTATTCAGCAGAGATCATTCATCTTCCATCAGAGGCGACTTCATTCATTTCCATACATCCGAGTTCAGGCACAAATTTCAAGAAATCGTACTTGCATTTATTGCTGCAGGCTGGCCGTACTGTACCAGCAGGCCGTACATCTGTACTTCAAGCCGTACTTGTCAAGTTCCTGAGGAAACGCCTTCCTTCATCTGTTTCTGGTGTCTGGACATTGGGCGCCATGATTTACTGAGGGTGTGCATTGTCTATCGAGTCAGAGATCATTCTTTCATTGGCCGTACCATCTCATTTATTGCTGCAGCCGCCACCTACAGAAAAACCAGGTTTTTCATTAATAATTTCTCTGTCTTTCATCTCTGGCTTCATCTATGTTATTGTAATTGCTCTGGACATTGAATATATTGAGTCGCCTATCTTATTTGAGCATAAATTGCCAGTTTGGAATTTATTTAGATTTTATATGAATTTCTTAGAAAAATCGCAGCTATTCTTTTTTGTCAAAAAAATCTCAAAACACACAAAAACACAAAATTTGCAAAAAATCTCAAAACACCAGTTAGGGTTTGAAATCGAGAACCGAGGTTGACACTTAGTCAATTCAACTCTCATGTCATCATCATTAGTTGCAATCGCTCTTCCAACTCAATCATACCCTCCAAGAGAATGAAGTACAAGGCATATCTAGACTCAACAAGTTTAAGAAATCCCTTCTTGGAGAAGCTCTACAATAATGCATGTGATGTGTGGTGATTGCAAATAAACAACTTCACATCTCTTACATCAAGTACATGTTTCGTCCAATTTATTTTCCCATATCCATGAGTTCACTATTCATGGCATGCACAAATCAAGCAATCTGCCATATATTTTTCTAGGTGTAGATAGTGGACAAGAGCTTTATTACATTTTGATAATATGGTTGTATCCAACTACGTATTAATTGTTTATCAGCTTTCAGGTAATTGTAGGAGTTAATTGATAGATGATTGTGTTTTGCTTGGCAACTATTTAGCTCTTCAAATAAATTTTTAATCATCAAGGAGAGTCTGATCCTCGGTTGATCATTTTTGGTATACTTCTATAAGAATTTCATGTGTAAATAATGATATATTTTACTAATCTATATTTTCATTATTTCAACTATTTCTTTTATTAGAAAGAAGAGTAAACAATAGGCTGCTTCAACCAACTTCCCTATTGCTCTACACATATAGGCCACATTTGTCATGACTTGCAACACATTCTTAGAGCCAACCTCTTCAATAGAATTTCTTAGGATGCAAAGCTAAATCTCTACATACTAGCCGTGATGTAAACAATCAACAACTATCATGTCCTCTTCTAGAAAATAGTAGACTATCTTTATTTCCTATAGGTTAATGGACCAATTAAGATAATTTCATAATAGCATTGTAATTTGGGCACACAACCATTTTTTTTAAGAAAAGGGCTATCTATAAGTCAATATAGCTGGTCATCTAAATGAGACTATATAAAGCCTATTTATTTATTTATTCAACAAGTTTATTTTTAAAACACTTAAGAGGGGGAAAAAAAATGGCCCAATTTTGCAGACACCTACATAGGAGAGTCTAGTGTCCAAATTGGATTATCCATTATTGTTATTATTGAATTCAATTTTCAAATTTGAACACTCAAGAACAAAAACTCTTGGTTGGTGAATTCCAAATGACGAAAACTCTTTTGGATTCAATTTTGGATTTGGATATGAAAACCCTCATATCTGTTTGTGGCAATTCTACTCAAAGATCACATTGGTGCTTATTGTTGCAAGTATTTTGGCTCATTTTGGAAAGCAAGCTGCCCCACATCAGAAAAGCAGCAGTTTTAAAGGTTTCTGAAACAAATCAGCATAATTTTTTTAATGTATCCATCTCATATTTTGTTCCACCTAGTTTAATATCATTTTAGAACCATATTGGCAGCAATAACCACCACCATACGACCTCCTAGTTATTGGCATACCATTTTTAAGTAGATGTACTACTGCACATAGTTTGTTGTGGATATTTCCAGCACTCATCACAATAAAAATTTAAAAAAAAAATTATAGTATTTTGGCTATCCCAGCCCTACACCTTTCTTTGAAAACATGTACAGCAACTTGGCAATATTCTAGCTTGTCATACATGGGCAACCTGTAAGTTCTTGGCTGATTAAATATCGGTATTTCTTTATTGTTGTTTGTTATTCAACTTGGAATAAATTGCTAAGTATTCATTAATCTCATTGTTTTAGATTGCCATGTTGGCAAACTATTTCAGACCTTTACCTTGCTGTCATAAATGTTGAATATTCATATTGAATTCTGCTAACAAACAGATCTGATAATATCCATTGATTTGGGATTTCCAGGGTTCCATAGCCACTGTCCATTCATTATTGTTGTCATCTAATGATCTGAACTAACATAAAACGTAATTACAAGGGTTTCTAAATTCATTTCCTAATATTATATTTCAAATTTGTAATAAAGCAGGTATTAATTTGTTTCCACTATTTATTTTCAGTCTTTTAAAATTACCAAGTAGAGCATTTCATCAAGAGAAGGGGAAGAAACATGTGATAGACATCTTTCTTGTCAACAAAGTAATTGGTACCACAAAAGGTATTCAAAAAGATGTTTCTTGGAAGGCACCAACTCATAGTAATATAAAAAGAGCACAACACAAGCATGATGGTAAGCTCATTTTTCACATAAGCTCTTCGCCTTGTAGGAGTTTGAGGATATCCTCAAGTATTGGGAAGAAGGCATCATTCATTATCAAATTATGAAGGAACATATTGTGGATTGGTTGCACCTCTAGCCTCACCAAAATTGAAAGTGGAAAGGTATAATCATGCATCTCATCACAAACCTCCCCAAAGTACACAAAAATAATTGCAGTTGTGATGAATAAGCTAACCAATCATGTACACTTCTTTATCCTTTCTCCTCGAGTGGCCAAATTATTTTTCAAAGAAGTGATTAAGTTAAATGGATTACATAATAGTATATTGATTGACGGGGATAGTAGATCCCTTAGTGCTTTTTGGAAAGAGTTAATTCAATTGACAGGTACAAAACTCACTATAAGCACAAGCTACCACCCTTAAATCAATAGATAGACATAGATAGTATGAAATAAAGAGTATTTGCAGAGCTACACTCTGCATGATTTGGGAGAATACTACTAATATTCCTACCATATGTCTACAAGTATGTCTCCATTTATGGTACTATGTGATTAAAATGCTCAACTTTGGTTGATTTGGTGCTTATAGGGTACCATATGCCTATAGCTATGTCTCCATTTATCCATTTATGGCACTATATGATTATAATACTCTGATCTTGGTTAATTTGGTCCTTACAGATAGCAAGGTACCAACCTCTAGTGACTTGGTTGAGCATGGCCAAGACATGTTAAGGGCACTCAAGGATCATCTTCAACAAGCTCATAAGCAATAGTCAAAAGAAGCAAGGTAAGATGAAATGCTTCTCAGACAAATATTAGGAGACTGTTGCACAAATTCATATCTTTAAACAGTTACAAAAAAGCACAAACGCATTTAAACATAAAATAAACAATATATACAATAACACAAGTGTATGTGGGGAACCCTTTTAGAAGTAAAACACCACTCCAAAGCTACTCAACGTATTATTCAATAAACCATAATTACAATAAACTTGTAGAGAAATCCTTCAAATGACTAGAACCAATCAAAGATCTAGAGGAATTCTTAAAGCTTAACAATATCTACAACACTACCCACAACATCCATCTCAAGCACCTAATATATAGGAGATACAAAATCTGAAAACCATCAAATGGTAATTAGAATCACATCAATTAAAACCAGCCAAAATACAGTGCCCAAACTATCCCCCAATCAAAGATGCCTTATGATATGTCATAACACACATCATAAGCTGGTTGACAGGTGTAACTTCCCTTTATAGCTCTTTTCTACATCCAACAACTTTTTGCTTTTCTTATGCAAACTTCTAAACGCCATAACTTGTCATCCACTCGGCCAATTGGGACTATTATTTTATTAAATTGAAGTACTCAAAGATATCCATGCAACAGACACCCCCGTAGAATGTTGAACATTGGAAATATTTATTTTGCCCAAAAACCAAATTTGTAGCCAAAAAATTCAATTTTCCATTTTATATCCGAAAACTGCGCTTTTTGTAGTCTTAACATCAAGAGCAAGGTTGAAACACCTTTCCCAACATACAAAAGCTCCATGCCATCTACGACACCAAAGAAAAGAAGTTGAAAAATAGGAGTACCACAAAATTCCTAATGTGTTGGAAGAATCTCCCCACGAAAGATGCTACATGGAAAGGCAAAAAGATACTCGAGCATCCAAATTTGCAATTGCTTGAGGGCAAGCCATTTTAGGAAGGGCGGACTTTTACATCCCCTACTCAAAAATTAAGGATTAAATGAAAACTCATACCCTATCTCAATTTCTTGTAAGCTAAAGGGAAAATTGAGGGAACTAATTTTAGGATAGGAATGTAATTTGGGCCCAATCATCTTTTCAAAAAGGACAATTTAAATGCTATTATAGACAGCCATTTATATGAAACACTATATGGCCTATGTATTTATTTATTTAAAGGGTACCATTTTAATTCACTTATAGAGAAAAATTAAAATAATAAAGGGCCTCATTATGTCCTATAACAACATTTTCCTATCGTCTTTTTGTTCTTCCCAGCCCTACACCTCTCTTTGCAAACCCATATAACAATGTAGCAACATTCTAGCTAGGCATACAATTTGTATGGCAACACGTAAGTTGTTAGTTGGTTAAATATTACTTTATTATTGTTGTTCATTACCAAAATTTGTTTTTTCTTGTCATAATTTTCCTTGGAATAAATTGCTAAGTTGCCATCGATTTCATTATAGTGGATTGCCAAACTAATGACGTATTTCAGACTTTTTATTTTGTTGTCATCGAATGCTTATTATTCATATTAAATGTTGCTAACAAATTTATATTACCGTGTATGTAGCTTTTTCCAATGAACAAACTCTTGTGCATACCTTTATAACTGAAATCTTGTTCACCCATAGGCTGATGAAATGACAATTGATTTACCCCTTTTCACAATGGCATGACTCTTATCACACTTTTCCAAATATTGTTGGTCATCCTCATAAGGTTTGATTCCCTCCATACCTGAAAAGTGGGTGGGTGTCTCTTGGCCATCATCAACGATCATCAACAGATCCTCAACACACTCTTGGCTCTTCAAGAAAATGTTCCATAGGCAAGGTTTGCTCTATCATGTCTTCATCCTTGTTTGACTATTCTTCCACTTCCTTTCTTTTCGTCATGTAGTACCTATCAAAAGCCTTTGTAGCCTTGATAGCATCAGGTTCACCTAAGTACTCATCAAAGATGTTCATAATCTCCTCATTTATGGGTATAGCCATTCCTTTCAGTCTTACATATTCTTGGTATGTTAGAAGATCCTTATACTTTTGATACCCTTCATACCATTGAGCACTTTTGGAGACCACAATTTCATTGTCTTCCTCATCACTCATGTTTGTGGTATAACTACATTCACACAATTGGATCCACAAGCTAGCAGGATTGTTGCTCTGATACCACTATAAGATACCTACCCCGAGTTGTCTCACACAACAACAAAGGATCACACACATACAATGATTGATAGATACAAATTCCACACAGAACTATTCACAACAGCTAGATAGGCATCAATCATAAATTTGCTTATGACTAGTTTCAGGTAGCAAACATTGTTGATACAATATAATGTCATTGAGATATATATATATATATATATGAAACCTACATGAAGTTTACAATGTTGAAATTCAAACTAGAGATACCAATGTAATATGCTATGTACCAATTTCACACAAGTAACATGACTACTCACATAAAATACTAAAATTCAAGCCCAGATGTACTCACGCAATCTCCCAACGGCAGCAAAGGTGAGTATACAGAATGTAACGGGTATGTGGAGCTCATACCAAGTTATAGTACATACATTCAATTGCCCTCAATAAAGGGAGATATCGCAGCCACTAACTGATAGGCGAATGGAATGTACCAGTGCTAGTTGCAAACACAAAATTTGTCACAAGATGATACACAGGTAGAGCCATATATGTAAATGTATATATAGTCCACAAATCAAAGAATCACGAAACTTATAATCTTCCTTGCAGCAGTTGAAGGTTCGCAATTTCAATGGTATTAGAAGCACACGACTGAGCGATGAGTGCTTAGACACAGCAATCTTAGCGGTTGTATTGGTGGATATGACGGCGCCCAAGATGGTCAATAAGGGCGATATGAGCTAATAATCATGCCCTTGTAATTGTGCGTGAGGTCCCTTGTCGCTCCCAAACCGTACACCTTCCCCATGAAACTCAAAGGCAATGTTGTGTTATACTCCTAGCATGGGCAATGCACAATGATTGCTCCAGGCGGGGCTATGGCATCAAGTTGAAGGCCCTAGTTGTTAGCTGGCTCTAGCGCGAGCCAAAGGCTCCACCAACAAATTCGCCCCCCAATCACCTACTTTAGATCACGACCAGATATGTATTTGAACCTATTACAAAGATGACGCAAATTAGATTTTTCATTGCAGGATATGGCGGAGGAAACACGGTCACAAGGCAAGGTTTTCATCCCACCTTGTTGCCGAACTGCAAAGGGTGTCGTCTATAGTAGAAAGCAAGACTTCTTCATCCAACTGTGTGATGATATTCACCAAGCCAAACATCCAAATATATATGCAAACATAGCACCTTCCCAAATGGGTTGGCCAAGACCAAAAATTACTTCTAATTATTTGAAATTAATTATTATTAATAATTAAGATTTATTATTAACTGTCGTGTGATCATGACAAACAGGGCAGTACTTTGTGAGGGATTCCTAGGCAAAGGAGTTGACATGGACTAGCATACATTCGATCTAAACGCGGGGTTGTTCTCTTCTCATTCGGTGCACGTGATAATGCGCCACTCCGATGCACCAAGCCACATAAGCGAGCTATTATAGACGTCATATCTCGATCAACTCCAAGGTATTGATGGTATTTTAAAATATTATTATTATATTATTTAAATATATATTTAATTTAACTTAGAGTTAAGAAACTCTATTTCTCTCACCCAAATTTGAATTTGGAACCCAAACGAAAATGGGGACATGGCAGTCCTTCCTTCCTGGAAATTGTTTGCAGTCAAGCAATTGCAAGCCTGTGCCCATGAGTGCCTAGTCTATCAACAAGCCATTATGATCCTTGAGGCATGACCATCCGTACCAAGTCTTCCGCTTCTCCACTCTAATATAAACATCATAGAGCCAATAATTGTGAAATAACCTATCATGATCCCCATGACATAGTGTACCAAACGTACCAATGCCAGGATTCCAAATCATCACACTATCACATCCCATGAATATGAGGAGATAGATTTATCTCAAATCAACACCAACCAACTTCCCAACTCCGAATGATCTCCTGTCTCTGAAAATCAAACCTATGATGATGCAAGAAGTGCCACTAATGACAATTGATGATAGCGCCTTGTCATGATGCTAATCCCTAATGATAAAGAGATGATCCATAACTTTCCAAATCACCCAAGCAGCAGTTGTCCTCCAAGTACTTCCAAGTAAAACCATCTGTAACAATGTAGAACAGTCACCACTCATCAAAGCGTGGAGTAGAGACCCGTGAGTTAGGGTTGGAACACCAACGTCCTCATGCTCATATTCATACCATGCAACATAGTCCAGCTGAAACATTTGCAACTCAAAGGTAAGTATCATGACAGCATCCTCATACCTAGGATCATTGGTTAGTTGAGACTTCATTCCTCCAAGTGTGTGCCAATCAAAAGAAAATGCATCCATGTTGTGTGCCATAAGTCTCAAGCGTAGGACAGCCTCATGCTTCACCAAAGGGTCATCAATATGATCGAATTGAATCTCATCACAAATAGATTTCTCAAGCTCTCCAAGAATGACCAAGGACTCAACCAAATATGAACCACCCATCTCTCCATCTCAATACAAAGGCATAACACTAGTGGCTGATCCACTATGCATGTGCTCCCTCATGCCATCAAAGTGTATGTTGTGAACCTTCAATTGGTCCTCCAAAAGAGGTGACACCAATTTCTCATAAGGCAAGTTATGTGAACAAACAAAAATTTATGAATCATACCCCAAATCTGATTGCTCCACTTGCTTGGCCACCATGCAAGGCTCATTCCTCATATGCCACATGCTTTGAATCTTCTTTTCCTCTATCATGACCTGCTGTACTAACTTGGTTCTCTTATGTCTTGGACAAACAAATAAGGCCCCATGTTTGTCTCCCAGCTGAGTGCCAACAATAGAATAAGACTTCTTACTATTGTCCTCATGAGTGGGAGCTGCCAACTCAAGTCTAAGCAAAGCCCAAAGACTGCTGTTCCAAAGCAGAAAATCAGAATAGCTATCACACCTTTCCATAGAGCCTTCAATCACCTCAAACTTCTACTTCCTCATTGCTTCATACTCTCCAACGAGTGTCAGTCCAATATGAGTCCCTCCATGAGAATTATAAACCTTAAAGCTGATCCTTTTGACTGTCATAACATGATAATGTGAAGATATAGGTCTGCTGTCATACCTCAGAAAATCGGCCCTTATGTCATGCTCACATGTGAGGTCCTCCTCAATCTCAGTCATCTCTCCTTCCATGAGTGGATGGTTATTAACAAGTGCTGATCCATGAGGCATCACCAAGTGCAAATCATGTGCCATGAACTCAGTCCCATGGCTGCAAACAAATCATAGAGTCCTTCAATACCTTCATCCATGTCTCCACTCTTTGCCATCTTCCTATTGCCATGTCTTTCATTGGATGTAGTTGCCATAAAAGTTTGAAATCCCGTTAGGTGTGGTGAAGAGTGTGCCAAGCTCAACTCCCAACAAAGCTCATCCACATGCTCTTCCGATTATTGAAGAGCCTTTTGAGTGCTCACCAAGGAATCCATAGTGCTCTCAAATTCATCTTCCTTCCATCTCAAGGCATCAACATAAATCTAGCCAAGTGTGAGGAGATGATCCCTATCCGCAAGTAAGCGTAGGTATTTTGACTTCACTACCACCAAAGCCTCTTGGAGTTTGTGTAAATCATCAAGAGGTATACCTCCTTCAAGTCCTTCCTATCCACTTAGAACCTTCCAACATAAATCTGCTATAATCTTATGAATGTCATCAAAGTGAGTTAGGGCTTTCGTAATCTGACTATAATTCACCCTCAATTGCCTTTCCAAGGCGTGTAACTTATGAGACCAAAAATTTTTATGCAACATTTCTGAATTGTCTTCAAAATTACCTTCATAAATCAGATCAATCATTGTCGATTTGTCACATCCTGCGATACCATGCCCTTCTCCCTTGTGGTCATTATGAAGACACGTACTCCTCATTCGATGATGTAAGGAGTGGATCCTCATCCTGCTTAAAGCATGTCAAGAAAACTTCATCCTCTTGAGATGTTGCATTCTCTTCACTAGCTCTCAACATCATGGGTTCATTCTTGCATGTGAGTACCTTAGCTTCTGACCCACTCAAGGGTGTCATAAATCACACATTATCAAATTGTAGGATCTTCTCACTAGGCCATCCCTTAGTTTTTACAATCAGCTCTTAACGAAAGTGGTTCCCAAACGACTCCAGTAGGTAGTTATCAAATGTGACCGTGCGCATGAAACAAGGACTATTGAACTCACCAGGGAATGACATACCTTGTATGTAGCTTTGTCCAATGAACAAACTCTTGTGCATACCCTTATAACTGAAATCTTGTTCACCCATAGGCTGATCAATGACAGCTGATTTACCCCTTTTCATAATGGCATAACTTTTATCACACTTTTCCAAATATTGTTGGTCATCCTCATAAGGTTTGATTCCTTCCATACCTTCTATACCTGAAAAAGTGGGTGGGTCTCTCTTGGTCATCATCAACAATCATTGGTGCATCCTCAACACACACTCTTGGCTTTTCTTCAGAAAAATGTTCCCTAGGCAAGGTTCCTCTATCATGTCTTCATCACTGTTTGACTGTTCTTCTACTTCCTTTCTTTTCCTCATGTAGTACCTATCAAAATCCTTTGTAGCCTTGATAGCATCAAGTTCACCTAAGTACTCATCAAAGATGTTGATAATCTCCTCGTTTATGGGTATAGCCATTCCTGTCAATCTTACATATTCTTGGTATGTAAAAGGATCCTTATACTTTTGATACCCTTCATACCATCTAATAATTTCGGAGACCACAATTTCATCGTCCTCCTTCTCCTCACTCATGTTTTCGTGGTAGACCTACATTCACACAACTAGATCCACAGGCTGTCAAGATTGCTGCTCTGATACCACTATAAGATACCTACCCCGAGTTGTCTCACACAGCAACAATGGATCACACACATACAATGATTGATAGAGACAAATTCCACACAAAACTATTCACAACGGCTAGATAGGCATCAATCGTCAATTTGCTTATAACTAGTTTCACGGTAGCAAACATTGTTCATACAATATAATGTCACTGAGATATATATATGAAACTTACACGGAGTTTACAATGCTCACATTTAGACTAGAGATACCAATGCAATATGCTATGTACCAATTCCACACAACATGATTGTTCACATAAAATACTGAAAGTCGAGCCCAAATGTACTCGTGCAATCTCCCAACGGCAACAAAGGTGAGTATACAAAATGTAATGAATATGTGGAGCTCATACCAAGTTACAATTCATACATTCAATCGAGGTTTTTTGTTAGACTCGGCAAGTTTTTTGCCCTAGCTCAATGAGTAAATCCGGTGAGTGAATGAAGGAAAAATCTGCCATGCAAGAAAACTCGTGAGTTTTTTAAAACTCGCCAAATAATCGGCGAGCTTTTCAACTTGTGTTGCACCATTCCCAGAAATTAAAATGGTCAAAACTGTATACTACCTGAATAGTGTCGTACGATGGTTGGATGTTTCAGAATAGTGGTCTAATTATTATTTTTAAAATATAAAGAAGAGGCTATATTTGGCATCGTCTAATAACAATTTGTAGGTGATTTCAAAGGAGGCGGGTAACTATAGGAAATGGAAGGTGTTTCGAAATGCTGGAAAAATTAGACAAAAGGGAAATTCACACCGCCATTAATTTGCATTGACTTGGAGCTATCTCACCATGACATTGACCACCGCCACTGCCTAGAAAGGAGCATTTATATTATAATGGTATTATGCAAATTAAATTGGGAAGTGGAACATAAGTGAAGCAGCAATTACAACTTCCAATACCCACGCCACTATGGGTTGAAATTCCCTTCAAAAGGATGAAGACAAGCATAAGTGACCAACCAATGTATTTCAGCAGTTCATGTAAATAATTGCCAACACCAAGCTTCTATTACCGGTCATACATGATTTTGGGAGTTTTGTACCATTGTTGGTGGTGATTTACTAATTTTAAGAGATTTTAATACCGTGAAAGAATCCTACAAGTCAGAAAACCAGTTAATTATCATTGTAATTTGTAGCAGCATTTTAATGAAAACATTTCCATGAATATGTCAGTTTATAAATGTTAATCCTATGCATATGTTGTAATGAATGTATGTCTGCAACATACTTGAATTCCAAATTATACCAGCTGATTCAAAAACAACACTAGCTTGAGAAACTATCTGATAAAACATCCATTCGAAAAAAACGTAAGGAAATTGGTAAAAATTCAGTGAAGGCTTCCTGCAGCTTTGGTATGTAATCTGAAGGCTATTTATGACATGAATTCAACATTTGTTGGGCAATGAACATTATGACAGGTTGCTAATGAAGTATATAAACTGTTGTAATCTGAAGATTAGAACTTGAAGCCTTAATTTCTGAATCTGTTGTTATATCCACATTAAAGAAGCATGCAACTGTTCGATAAATTTACTTAGTGGAAGAGGGCAAAAAAAATTCTTGCAAATTAGGGGGTGTCTTTACAGTGGTATCGAAGCACAGAGTATCTTGCCAGCCTGTAGGGGAACTGATATTTACTGAGTTATGAGATTGCATGACGGTTTGGAAAGCAATTTTTTTTTTTATTTCAAAAAAAATACTACAGCTAGAGCAAATCAAATATGGGTGACAGAAAATATAGAGACTATGGGAAACCAAGCACAAAAGACATTTTAATTGATCTTGCTAGAGGGAAGTGTGAGATGCAGCAGAATATAGCTCAAATGTGTACCTTAATGAACCAACATTTTGTGGGAAACATCAATAACAATGATAACAACAGTGCACATAATGGGCATGAAAGAAACAACGGAAACAGGTATGATTCAGTTAATAACCGAGCTGCAATTCAGTGTACGAGTACTGTAACAGCCAACTCTAAACCTCTAATGCCCAAATTTTATCCAATAAATAACTCTCAAATTGAAAATGAACTCACACAGTAGGAGTTGTAGGATCAGATTTTACAAGATTGGAAGGAATCGGGTGTTGATTTTTAGAGTGAAATATATTTCCATGACTACAAGGATCTCAAGTTGAAGCATAGACCACACAGGGGTGGTAGACTTCATAATCAGGACTTGCAAAGGGTGGGTAATCAAGGAATGTTATCAGTTGAACAGGCCTTAGCTGAAACAATGATTGTTCAGTGTGAGAAGAAGTTGAAACCTCTCTTGGCAAATGAGGAGCATGAGAAGAATGAAGGATTCAAATCAGAAATGTTTGATGAAGAAGATGCTTTATCACGTGAATGTATGATAGAGTCTCAGGATTGAGATTGTGTATGAGGAAAAAGACAAAACAACAGCATTAGTTGCAAGATCAGACCTATCCAATGGGATTGCTTTGACTACTAGGTTTCTTGATGACACTAGTGGAGTAGATGCAACTATAGGACTTTCCCATGAAGAAGATAATGTCACTAATCATAAGGAATGTATAGCAGAGCTTCAGAATGATTTATTTGCAGGAAATGCAGCTACTAATGAAGAGTTTGAGGGCACTGAAATTTTCAAACCAGCAACTAAGGTGGAACATGTGCATCATTTTGGTAATGTTAATTTAGAAAATGAGTAGGAAATTCCCATGTCACCTCTATTCCAAAATAATTCTGGGACTGATGTAGTTGAGAAAGGTGTTCAAATTGGAAGAGCTGATTTAGTTTGTTATCAATACAAAAATCAGATCAGTATGAAAATGAAAGAAAAATGTTAAATAAATCAGCTATGCATGGAGAGTTGGATGAGCCTAATTGTTCAAACTTCAAAACAAAATCAGAAATTCATAAAACCATGGGATTCAGGTTTATTGGTAGCAAAATATAATGATGAACATATTAATGGAGATTCTTTGCTTGAGCAAAGACCTTTCCTAACTACACCTAAAAAATTATGCAAAGAGAATGTTAGAAAGGTAGCTGAATTTAATGAACATGTCCTAGAAGACAAATCAGAAAATTTGAGATTTGTTGAGCAAGGTTTCTTTGCTGATTTTGACCAAGGGCCTCAAAAACTGCAAGATTTGAAGGATAAATTAATGGTTCCAGAAGAGAAGATTGTGAAAGCTTTATCAAGATTTGATAGCACACACAGCTTAATTGAAGAACTCTTATGGACGGCACTGACTGAAGAGAACCAGAAGAGATTTAAGGATGGAGTCACTCTTTCTAATCTGCAAACTATCAAAGAAGCAGTGGAAACAATGAAGGTAGATTATTTGCATTTGCTCTCAGATAGGGATCATGTCATCAAGTTTGCTGAAGAGACTATGGATGCATGTTAAGAGAGGGAGAAAGAGGTTGATAGGCTTTGCTTTGACCTTAGCCTAGCTCACTACACTCTCTACCAAACTGAAGATGGGTCAACTGTTGCAGCCACGAACAAGGGACAAGCAGCAGATGCAAGATTCATGGAGAACAAGCAACTAGTGGAAGATATTGGTGAGTTCCAAAAGGATTTTCATTTGGAGCCAAGTTGCTCACCGATTTATGAAGAAGAATTCAGCAAGGATGAATTATTGTATAATGATTTTAGCATGCTACTTGTTGAAGATTTGGGTACATATCACAAGGAAGTGCTAAGCCTTGTGGTTGGCAACTGTCTAGGAAGACCACCTGATAAGGAATGTGTAAATTGGGTGGAAGATGAGGAGTTCATTAGGAATGTGATGATTCATAGAGGTACCAACATTCCTAACCTTGAAAGGTTTTCCAAAAGAGTTTTTATGCTTGCTGGAATTTTCATAACAGCAGCAAAAAAAGCAGGTTCAGAATTTATCTTGCATGAAGATTTGGTAAAACAAGGGATTAAGCATGATTCATTCTTATTGGACAATCCAGTGCTTGGGTTGGATGTTGATTTGACTTATGGTAGTTTCGACACTCTTAGTGCTTTGAAGGTTAATTGAATTGATAGAACCTAGATTCAATGCATGAGAGGGATTCATTTTGGAAAAGAAGCTTTTGAAAGCATTAGGAAATCTTCTGACGAGGTGCACATTTATAATAGATAGGCACAAGTATAGTGTGTTAGTGTGTTGTACCTTCGGGAGGTATTTTCTCTTAAATAAAGGCAGGTCGGCCTGTGCTTCATAAATAAAATTATATTTTTCTAGAGCCGACCTAGAGAGATCGCCCGCTTTGTATATAAAGAGGATGAAGTCCTCTCATTTGAACAACAATCATTCACTATTCCAATTCGCATCTTCTAGTAGCAGTTCATCTTCTAGCAGCAGTTCGCCTTCTAGCAGTAGATCAGATTTTTGAAGTGATATCATCCAGAGCATTTAAGGTTCACTTCAAAGAGAAGTGACATTTCTCATTGTATGAGGCTCGGCCTATTCTAGGGCCTGATTTTGTATGCAGTTTCTGCACTTATTATTCTGATATATAAGAGAATATTCTTTGCTGGGTTTTTCTCCCTTGAGTAGGAGGGTTTTCCCAGGGTAATCACAGTGTTCATTGTTCTATGTGTTGTGCTTTCTGCTTATTGCATTTTTGATCCTAAAACTAACATAGTGGAGTTGTTTCTTTACTACAAATGTATGATAGAGGTCACCATTGGAGTTTGTTGGAAAGTTATGGTGACCAGAGAAACATTGTGTGGCATGAAATAGTTCAAATCTTCAGCTGTAACTCTGCTGTTTAGTTGCAGATCAGCCCCCATATGACTCCAATGGCAAACTTAAAATTGGATTGGAGAGAAATTTTAGTTAAGAAGAGGAGAAATTCTCAGTTGGAGGTTGTTGGGGAGTTTTTTCTATCCAAGTTGTTTTTGAGCAATGCAATGTTCTCCATTCATGATTATGCAGGGAGATTCCAAATTTGCAGCTGTTACTTCATTACCAAGCTGCTCATTTTGATAAATTCAAATCATTATTTATTGTTTTCAATTTTGAACAGCAGTATGATGGATCATTTTGAAAGTGCCAGGCATTTGATTCCAGCTGAATCAAATGGAAATTCCAGCCATTTCCACATACGCATCTCCTAGGTGTTCAAGAGTATGTTATGACAGCTACTGCCCCAACATTACAATGCTGATTTTGGCAACATCAGTTAATGAGCAGATTAATTTTGAGCACTTGCAGGTTTTATGGCAGTAGGGTGTGGGAGAAATTTCAAACATGGTTCAATTATTTCTAACTTCCGCATTAGGGAGTAATGATCATTGTAGTCATTCCCTATTGGCTAGGATATATATTTTTAGATGTTGCATTGATGATTCCAGCTGATTGGGTGAGTTGGTGTGTTTGGGGTTGTTATTTTGACACTTGGAGATTAAATGTTAATGAGAGGCTACCAGTTTATGACAGCAGAAGCATTCCCAAGATAGCTGATTTCGGAGTTGATACTACTATCACTTTTTTTATCAGTTGCTTATCAAGGACTAATCTGCATCACTTTTGGGAATCTATGATGAGAGATGCAGAATACCATGTTCTCCCATTGAGCACATTGTGTTTCTTGTTACCCAGGATCATGTCGAACAGTCGAATTGTTGATGTGGATTTACTGAGATGCCCTGGCAAGAAATATTTCATGGTGTAGATTTCAATCTTCACAGATATTTCAGTTTGGGTTTAGAGAATGATTACATTTTTGGGTCTCAAGAGAGGAAAGTGTAGACTTGGCATTATGGATTGACAGTTTTAATCAAAGTGGTGCAGCGTCAACATGGTGGTTTTTTTTCAGACATTGGTTTGGGACCCTAAGATCACATTTGGTTTTAGTTTGGTTTAATCCGCTGATTTCAAGGTTGTACTAACATTGCTTGAGGACAAGAAATCTTTGGGGACAGCGGACTGTAATGTCCTCATTTTCAGTCACATTAGTGTCGTAATTTGCTTCAGCTTTCTCGGTGACCATTCATGCCAAAGGGGGATGTTAGATGTTCCTGATGAGCTCCTATGTATTTTCACACCTTCTGATGTCACCTCCAAATGTTTTCTGTATTTTCGACATCTTTGTTTGGTTGTGCAAGAAATATTTAATAATTAAATAATTAATTGTAAGTTGTCAAAAAACACATGAATTAAAAGACAACTTAAAATTACTATTTTTTAATGTGAGTTTATAGTGACTAGAGTGCTAGAGAAGTTAATTAACTTAAGCCACTTTTTAGTGAAATAAGGTTTATTTTTAAAAAGGGGAATTAAATTAAAAGTTCATATGGAGAATTTCAAGATTTTGTGTGGGGAGTTACGGAAAGAGAACAAAAGTGAGTTTTGGGCTCTTTTTTGGGCAAGGATGAAATTTGGAGGAGAATGTTATGCTGCTGGTAAAATTCCAAAATTTTGTGAGGACGTCGACCTTCATGGGGAATATCATCTTCGAAGTTGAAAGTAAACTTCATGGATGATTGTTGACAGCCTCATTCCAAGGCTATGTTGGAGGTACGTTGTTAGTGGATTTCCAAAGTTACAAATTTAAAGTATTTGTTTTTGTAGACCGAAAAGGTATACAAGTAATTTTAATGGGGTTTGTAATGTGTGGATGAGTTTTGAATTTTCTAGAGTACACCGCACCATTCCCAGAAAATTAAATTGGTCAAAACTCTATACTACTTGAATAGTGTCGTACAATGGTTGGATGTTTTAGAATAGTGGTCTAATTATTATTTTTAAAATATAAAGAAGTGGCTATATTCAGCGCCATCCAATAACAATTTGTAGTTGATTTCAAAGGAAGCGGGTAACTATAGGAAATAGAAAGTGTTTCAAAATGCTGGAAAAATTAGACACAAGGGAAATCCACACCGTCATTAATTTGCATTGACCTAGAGCTGTCTCACCGTGACATTGGCCACCGCTGCTGCCTTGAAAGGAGAATTTATATTATAATAGTCTTATGCAAATTAAATTGGGAAGTTGAACATAAGTGAAGTGATAATTACAACTTCCAATACCCACACAACTATAGGTCAAAATTCCCTTCCAAAGGATGGAGACGAACATAAGTGAACAACCAATATATTTAGCTTTTAGTTAGTCAGTAGTTTGCTTCAGTTAGTTTTTAGTGACTTTCAGTTAATTACTTTTGCTAACGACTGTTTCCTTTTAGGAACATTGTCCTGTATTGTATTATTTAAGGAGTATTCCTCTCCTTTGTAAATAACGATTATCTAATATCAATTATCATTTCACTATAACTGGTCATACATGATTTTGGGAGGTTTGTACCATTGGTGGTGATATACCAGTTTTAGGAGGTTTTAATACTGTGAAAGCATCCTACAGGTCAGAAAATCAGTTAATTATCCCTGTAATTTGTAGCAGTATTTTAATGAAAACATTTCCATGAATATGTCAGTTTATAAATGTTAGTCCTATGCATATACTGTAATGAATGTAAACTGCAACACACTTCATTTCCAAATTATACCAGCTGATTCAAAACTACACCAGTTCGAGAAACTATTTGATAAATATCCATTTGAAAAAAGTAAGGAAATTGGTAAAAATTCAGTGAAGGCTTCCTGCAGCTGTGGTATGTAATCTGGAGGTTATTTATGACATGAATTCAACATTTTCTGGGCAATGAACATTATGACAGGTTGCTAATGAAGTGTATTAACTGTTGTAATCTGACGATTAGAACTTGAAGTCTTAATTCCTGAATCTACTGTTATATCAGGAGAAATATTGCACACTGTAAACCACATTAAACAAGCATGCAACTGTTTGATAAAATTACTTAGTGGAAGAGGGCAAAAAAATTTGTTGCAAATTGCAGGGTGTCTTTACAGACCTTGAAGATCTTAATTTGGGCTTGGTGGCTACACACAAACCCCTACTTTGGTTTTCAAAAGAAAAATGTAAAAATTGTTTGGGACTACACTGAATGGAAATGCTCGCTTGAAATAACAAAAATTACATTTTTCCTTTTTTTAATAAATATATTTTTTTAGTTTCACAATTAAATCCCAAGTAATTGAATTCCATTTATACTTTTGGTTTGCCAAGCCAATCCTAATTCCAAGTAATGCCACTATGATCAAAATATACTTAAGTGCTGTCTAAATTCACATATTATGCTTCTTATGCATTACTGAAGTTTATTTTACAAATTAATGCATTTTTTTAATTTGTCAAATTTTTGTCAAGTCCAAACCCAGGTGAACCCAAGGGTTGCTTAAAAAAAAGCAGAAAAAAAATATATTTTTTAAAACAATTTTATAAACAAAAAAATGCTTGCATACATAATTTCACTCTTAAGTGACAAAATTATGAATATCATTGACTTAGACGAATATATTATTATTGGCAATTATGAATATCATTCTTTTATATTATATAATTTTAAATTTTGTAATACAAATATACATACATACCTGCATACATACATACATATATACATACGTACGTACGTACGTACGTACGTATTTACATACATACATATATATTCCCATACCCGTACCCAAGGGGAAAAAACTACCCGTTACCCATACCCATACCTGTATCTGCACCCGTATGTGAACTAGTAACTTAGTTCAAAAACCAGAACATAATTCATAATATGGAAATTGCTGGTTTACCCTCACACCGTCCCAAGTACCTACCTCTCACTCTGCAGACCTCTACAAAGTACCCAAAAAAAGCCAAGTCCCCTAAAAGACCAATAGCTCCAGTCATTATAAAGAACACAGTAAGTTTTAGGAAAACTAAAACCAGGATCAGTCACTACACCATTTCAGTTCAGTTACAAAGGGAGGTTCTGAAGAATCATGTACTGTAGCCTTCTTTTGAAGATTATGTTAAAGTTTCCAGCAATTCCAACAATGAGGATCCAAAGACTATCAGATCATGCATATATAACAGATAGCATACAACAAGCTAGCCCATATTGAGCTTCAAATTGAAAAGAGCATGAATTCTCATGAAAACATATCATTCCCTTGACTATTTTAGTAGGATCAGTGGTCGATTTGATAAACCAACATTGATAAGCTTATACATCTCAAAAGAATCTATGGTGATAATAGTGATATCATGTTCTACAACTACCAGAACATAGTCTCCAGTACTGGACAGTCAGCCCTGAAAAAGAAATCAACAATTAAGTCTATCTATTAGTTAGTGCTGATCTAAGGCTGTGCCATTACCATGGCATGGTGTGTTCAGTAGTGGACAATCAAACCTAAATTAAATCTATCAACAGTTAACTCAGTATTTTTCAGCTCTCCTATATTTATTGTTCAATCAAATCAACTGTTACCAGTGAAACCCATTGAATATTATTTTGGGCTTCACATTTTACTTGTAGTGTTTCATTACCTTTTATATTATCTTTTCATCAAGAAGAATAGTAAGTGGCGGTTGATAGTTTTATTTTGAAATATGGTATTTGAAAATCGCAAGGTATGAATGGCATGAGTTTATATAACACAGCTTGGCAAGGTCTAAATACTCATGATGCATAATCAAGTATGGTCTTTTTTTATCATTGCATGTCCTTTCAATTGTACCACAGTTTTTGTGGTTATTTAATGATTTAACAACTTCTATCAAGCTTTTTCTCTTAAATCAAGGAAACAATTAGGTTTAGAGTAGAATGGGAAATGATGAGTAAGTGATAGTGAAGTGGGAAACATAAGCAGCATTTTAAAAGATGATCAATTAAAGTGCTTCTGCAAAAAGCAAATAGCCAAGACACTAGATGAGATACACAGAAAGGTAACACACGGAAGAGAAGATAATGAATAAATAAAGGGAGATAAGAATAGCATCTATACCTGTGGGAAGAAAACAATGCACCATATGAATGAAGGTGAATAAGCCCAAAAACCACAATATAAAGTAAAACATGTTGAACCATAGGGTGAATATTATGCAAAAATATCTTGGAGATAGTAAAAGAACTATTTGAAGGTCATGTTGACTGCATGAGATAACTTAGAGTGTGAGTGATCATTATGAACATAAATACTAGACTTGAATAAACACCCAAAACAGAAAAAGCGAATTCTGGTTGAAAGTAAGTGAATTTTTATGACAGGAAGTATCAAGCTTTAATACAACTTCCAAGGGTTCCTCCTTACATGAGATTCATTATTGGATAAAAAAAAATTAATTATTAATTTCCTGGAGATATGCATCCATATTCTAATGAAAAAATGCTGTCTACATGCAAGCCATGGCTTTTGATAAACCAGTTATAAGTTGAAATAATCTTGAGGATATAACTAAGCATTGCATTTGTCATCAATCCATGAATTTGGACCAGGAAATGTTCACATTTACAAACTTCATATGTATAAATTTTAGAGTACATGAAAACTTCGACATGCAGTATTAATAGGCCTGGATCTCTATACGAGACTAGTTCTAAGGTCATACAGAGTGTGCATTCAAGCAATTAGAATAATGACTCTCATTGTAAATTATTTAATAAACATGTTTCCTATAAGCTTCATTTTCCTTATTTCCTTTCCGGGGTCCTCGTCATGCTTGGCTATTCATACTTGTAGTTGTTATCTATGGCTGTGGTCAACCCAATTTGTGGTCACCCCATCTTCTTGTGCTTTGAATTGTTTGAAAAGTTTTATCTTTTAGTATTCACTTTTTAAGCTTCTAGGGTTCCTTGCTGCCCTATTGTAACCAGAAGTAGTTTCAAGTCCCCAGCCCACATCAGACAATTGTGGAACATTAGTATAATTATTTCTTATTTGTTTCTTCTGTCTTTCTATGTCATCTACATCAAGTTCGTTCAAGAAACTCTTAAAAAATCTTTCTTTGCATGAAATTTGTTACTTTCACCATTTCTGATGTTTCATCAATTGGAACTAACACAACCTGATTACCTGATTACCCTCGCAGAAAAACATGGACAATAGCACTCATATCTGCAACAGTTAAGCAATTGCCAAAATAACATTTCCTTTCAGCTTCTAAGGCCTACCAATGAAATAAACTTCATCCTAATGATTGCTCTATTTATTATTCCACAAAACACTTCACTTGTTGAAGCAACCACACCGTCATTAAAAACCATTCAATTATCTACATTTTCAGATATGAGTATAAGTTTACAAACCAGCCATTTAGGTAAAGCATAATATCCAGCAAATACTCCTCAACTACGAAGCGATCTATAGGTTTCATGTTCTGTCATATTCAGAGCAATCAAACATCAGAATTTCATATAACCAAAAGAAAAAATATTTGTAATTACAGATCGAATGGCATGGTCATAAATTCTAAATTTTGTAGTCAAATGTTTCAACGATTTCTTTCTGTATTAAAGACTGCCATGTACAATCTATTCCAATAAAATCATGATTGCTACTAATTTAATCCTCAATCTAAACAAGATTGATGTGATTATTTTGTTGGAAAACAGTCAAGATTACAACACCACAATCACACAAAACTAGTCTCTAGCTCATCACAGGCACAAAAATGGGAATAGTAGTGAGGAGTCAAAATATTTGACGATGAAAACTTTCCGAAAATGCTAAGTACTTCAGAACATAGAGTGCATATGAACTTAACAATAGTAACTGCAACTCCAATTCTATCTACTAATAATAGCATAATACCCTCTACTTGTGTCATCACCAGTTTTCTCATAATTACTAACACCTAATTTAAGCTTAAAACAGGATATGCCAGTTATAAAGTTGTTTCAAAACCATAGGTCATAAAACTCTTGCAACTTGAACAACAGCAAAAAAGAATTTATCTTACGTCCCTCCTAGAGAAATTCAGTCAAACAAATGGTTCCAAAAGCCCCACCAATCAACATCACCAGGCATCAAATATTTTTGGAGAGGCACACCCAAAGGAGTAAGTGAGATTAATCACCCCCTTCCATTGTGTCTTGAGCTGAAATAGAATGAGATTTGCTAGGTAGGAAGTGGAAAACTAGTATCTCACATCCCTCCCCCTAGTTGGAAAATGTCATGTCCCCTTTTTCAAACTAAGAAAATACTTTAACTGAAGTTACCCAAAAAGTAACTTTAATTTTATAAGAAAGCAACTTTTATTTTATTATTAAATTATAAAGTACTTAAAAGTGACTTTATAAAGTGTTTTAAAACAGGGCTTAAAATGTTCTCAAATGTGTCACTAGAATATAAAATTAAAAAGAAAAACAAAAATTATAGTCTTCTTGAGGAAGCTAAAAATAGCAAACATGTGATTATATAAGGAGTTGGGCTTGAGTAAAATCATCCATTGATTGTTGCCAAAATCCCTTTCCTTGAATATTGAGCATATAGTGTTCATCCTTTCATCAAAAGACAAAAACCCTCTTGGTTTCCAGATTGGATTTGGGGACAAAAACCCTCTTACTCAATAGAAGTGATTCCATATAGGGATTGCATTTGTGTGAAAAGATCAATTCAAGAGCATATTGAAGATGTCAAAAGTTTGATATGAAGATTGAAGAAACACAAATTTTAATTGGTTTGTGGTTTCTGTTATTTTCTAGTTTCCAGTTTAATACAGAAACCCATTCTTATTTGTCAAGGATAATTCTGTTATTTCAAAATATTTTATTATATTGGCTTTCAAAATCAAATATTGTATTCGTGATAATTGCTATTATGAAATTTGATGGAGTTTATGATAAATTAATTGCCATTGGGTTAGAAGCGCCTATGTTAAGGGGCACATATTACAAAAGAAAATTAAAAGTACATATGGCCCTACTGCATGATGAGGGAACAGCCTGTGATAGGCTTGCCTGCAGCCACTTGATTAATTCTACTTCAAGCCATTTGCTGAGTAAAGAGAGGTGATTTCAAAGGAAGGCAAGTTTGTATTCCGACCGCAACCCACAAGGAAGGAGTTCACAGCCTTGTAGAATATTATGTGCAACCCACACTAGGAGAAATTGGTATATAATAAGTCTGCCGCAGCCTTTGGGAACATTCTGCTGATCATATTATGTTATTGGAAGGGCTAATACTGTATATGTCACTGAAAGTTGGTTTAAGGAATCAATTCTTAATTACTATTCGAATTGCAATTTGTTTGATGCTAAACTAATTGCACTCTTTCCACAGCAAGTTGCAATCTGTTAAGAGTTTAACAATTGTTTGCAGAAGCTACTTGCACCCTTGAATCATAGCAATTATGACCAAGGCTAAGTTGCTTTATATTGAATATGGTTATAAGCTATCGTATGATGGAGATATTAACAATGTCTAAAGGATCTTCCATACTCCTCAAAGTGGCATAGGCTTTCTATATGTTTCTTTGTGAGCTAGTTGCAACTATAAAAGGCATCCAATAGTGAACCCAGCCTTGGATATAAATTAACAATAATCATTAAAAGCAAGAGTACATTATCATGTACCAGCCATGACACATCTATTGAAAATGAGAGGAAAAAATCGAGATTGCTCTCGAATCAATATTCTGTCAAACACATTACTCTAAAAAATCAATTACATAAAATTGCCTTTATAAGGCCATTATTCCCGTATGAAACCAAAAACGGAAATATAACCTACAAAAACCTAATTTATTTAATAAAATAACAATAACATGTTAATTTATTTATTTAACTATCTTATGTCATGTACTAAATTCTAATACCCCCCCTTAGTACTGACATAGATATAAACTAGAAATGTATGTTGAAGTTTCCTGCTGTGCAACCGCCTGATTTGGTTTGCAACAAACTTTAGATCTTCAGCCTATAATGCAAATGCTTCTATTTCCACCAATGCTTGAACTGTCC
>VDFB02271358.1:126458169-126651405 GCA_007258455.2 Sequoia sempervirens
TGTTTTGTAAACTTGGTGAAGGTCACTCAATTCAGAGGGTTAAGAAACTAAATATTCCACTTGACACTACTTAAGACTACATTAAATTATCAACCAAGGTGCATAAGCTTATGATGGTGCAACAATATATATACCTTCATGGACTCAAACTACTCAAAATAACCTACTAAAAGTTATTCTAGTTGTTGGAAATTCATAAAAAAACTATAAAATAGCAAAAGTAAAACTAAACCTTAGTTGCTATGGGTACCTACAATAACGACTGTAACTAAACTATTTCTAGTGAAAATGAACTGAAAACCTGATTGAAATTACTATAACATTTAAACTATCCTCCAGAGTTTCATTAATAGCTATACCATGCATGTTCCTAGGCATCACTCATAATAAACAAGAAATAGAATCTATAATTCATAAATAACAGTAAACTAATATTAACTATTGACAGAAATGAATAACTGAAATGAAGTGGAGAACAATACCTTGAGTGGCCTGCTCAAGTAACTGTTCCCACTTAGCTGAGCACAATCTAACTAGTAGATCTCACACATCTCATGAACTAAACTTCATTTATTGCATAAAGTAAAACATTACAGAAACTCTTGCAGACTGGATTTAACCATTTTGTAGATTCATGTTTCAACTGGAAAATAATAGATAGTACAAACTTTGCAAAACATCCAACTAACTAAACTACAAACTCAACCATCAATTATATACAAACTAAGGAATTCTTTATTGAAAGTAACAACTAAAACCGAAATCATTAATTCCACTTCCAGATATCTAGAATGTGGTTTTAAGATCTAGACTTATTCAATTTATAACTCAAAAGAAAGAGAATCCTAAAAAGAATAGAACTCGGCCAAACAGATTACATTAAATTATGCATCCATCTGTCAAAGTTCCAAATTAGAGAAGACCTCTTCTTCAACGTTTATTAATTGTCATGACAACGTGTGCTCTATCTTTATGAATTCCTTTGGCCAATAACCATCACGTTCAACTATTTCTACAACATCCCATGTTCTCGTATTAAACGCTCCTTTTGCTACGGGTTCATCCCACAACAACTGTGCATCACGGTTCCTTTTTTTTGCTGCAAATAGGTTAGTTTCATAGAATATGTACACAAGGATAACCATTAGAATTAAGCATAACTTTCCATCAGCATTTCCATGCACATATTCATATAAACCACTTAATGCTAATATATTAAACTATAATTCCATCATCATGCTTTCAAGTCTTAGGCCTGTATAATAGATACAAAAAGGATAATATAATATGGACTATAGTCAGGGAGTATGTTCAAAAGTATCTTTAAAGTCTGATAAAACCAGTAGAAAATAAACTATTATTTGGACCTATCATTTCCCCCCAACTTAACTTTTTGCTTGTCCTCAAGCAAAAATACTAAGGATCTTGATTATTCTACAAAGAGGTTTGCCTTAGGTTCATAATTGTACTAACACCCTGATCCTGTTGAAGATAGAAACCTTGATATGTTGAAAGTCTCCTCATTCTGATAGCTTCTTCCCTCTCCAATTCATCACCCTTATTTTCAATCCAATGTGGAAATGGACAAAGGATAATGGGTGGCTAAAATGTAAGGGGCATCCAACGAACTCCTTTGTTAATACTGATTGTCATGTATTTTTGGACCCTTTGGAGCATAGCAATAAAGTTGTACACAAAATGTGGTTCCTTTTTCTACAATTAAGGAGTTAGTTCATTCCACTGGTTTTGTACATACTTATAACACTATTGTACAATTCCTACAACTAGCATTTTCATCCTTCCATAGTCTTCTTTCCTAAGTTCCATTATTTTCTTACCAACCCCCTTATGCCCAAGAAGTTTTATCCACTCATCAATAATTGGCTTTAAATCCTGAGCCTCCTTTCTCAATGGACGTGCAATAGATTTTTCCTTTTCATTATACTCTTCCATGATTTCTCCTCTAAGTTGTTCATTCCTATAATAAGAGGCAAGGGCTCTGACTTGAAGACCCCCAACAAACATTAAGGGGTTCCATTTTGTGTTATCAAGGATTAAATAATTGTGCAAATTGAATTCACACAATTGATCCAGGTCCTCTATTGTGGAAGCTTTAAATTTTTTAAGAAACTCATTTGGTTGACTCATAGCAGTTGATTGTTTACTAACCAATCTATTAAATTGGAAACACAAATACCTCTCTTGTATAAATAATGCATAAGTTATGGGTGGAGGCCTACATTTCATAATTTTTGCAGCTCTATCTACTACTTCTTCCAATCAGACTGTTGACTTATTTGATTCCATATCCTTCTTTTCCAATTCCTGTATATATTTCTCCTTTTCTTTCTTCCATTTCCCCTTTTCTTCTTCAAATTCTTTGGTTACACTCCACAATTGGTAACCCAGAGAAAAATTTGTGCGATAACCAGGAGCCTTAAGAAAAGGGGTCTTTTCACTTGGAACAGCAAGTTCCTCATTCCCTGTCTTAGTATCAGCCAATTGTGCCAGTAAATCCAACTTAGCACCGTGACCATACAACTGCAATTTTTCCTCCATTTCTTTCATTTTAACTTCTCTCTCTTTATCCTTTTGTTCATAGTTTTTCACCAACTCCTCTAGATGTTTAATTCTTTCCATTGCTTCTTGGAGTTCTTTCCTTACATTCCTTTCTTCAAGATAAGCTTCTTCTCCTCCTTCGAACTATTCATTCCCTCCATATTTCTTTGCAATAAATGGATCCTTTGACTCATAATTAGAAGTCATTATTTTAAACCTTCTCCTTTTCACAGGTGCTTTCATATCACCGGGGACATTCTCACCTAGTTCAAAATCAAACTCCACAACTGTGACATTTTCCTGTTGTTGTTCCTGTTGGCGTTGATTTTCTTGGAGTTGTTCTATGTTCTCCTTTTCTCCCTCAAGTTCCCTTGTACCTTCCTTTACAATATGTTGTTGCATGATCCTACCAGAACACCTGGACATAAGTATCTTTGCTTTAGTTTTCTTCTTCTCCTTTTTAGCACCCTTTCTCTTTTCTTGAACAACCCTCTTTCATTTTGGATCCTCTTCTTCTGGTTTAGAGGGTGTGGAAGTAGTGGATACACTACTTCTCTTTCTTTTAAACTTCTATGGCTTTGAAGAAGAAGGTAACTCTTCACTTTTAGATGGCCCTAATTCTGGTTCTTCAGATTCTGTATGTTCACTTTGGCTACAGGTAGATGATTCCATAGGTGAATTATGAGGGTTTTCACTTCCAGGCTCATTTTGGGGTTCATCTTGAATTCCCATATTTTTAGGCATTACCAGCAAATTTTTGATATCATTACACTCCTCAGCCCTAAAATCTTCCCACCTTACTCGTGGAAACTAAATCCTCATACTTCTTTTTATTAAAAGAGTAACGAAAAAATGGTGGGAAAGAGAAGTATCAAATTGTCTCCTTTGATACTCTGAAGCCATTCTTTTCAACAGGTGATATAAGAAATTGGGCACATTAACTATCTTGTTATGCCTAAGATGACATAATAACTTGAAATGGACAGTATACAACTGATTTTGTCTCCCATCACATGTAATATATCTAACAATATAAGAAGCACACCTTTCCCATAACCAACAAAGTGACATTATTTGCATACCTTGTGATGAGGAATCCAATTCCTCCCCTCTTATGCAGAATTCTTCCTGAGCAGTGACTACATCAAACTGAGCTAGAAATTTTGCTCTTGTTCTTGGCAATCTAGTTACTCGAGCAATAGCAGCTTCCAAAGCATCTACAGAAAGTCCTTTTACCACAGCTTTGTCATACTAGAGAGTTTCTACAAATCTCCTTGTTAAATCATCACTAAACTCTGTCAACTTTAGGAAATAATCAATCCATCCAACCCTTGTAAATATAGGAAGAACAACTACATCCTCGCAAATTTGTTGAGTTGTCGGTTCTCTTCTAATAACATCTCCTCCCATCTTAGTTCACTTACTACTCAGAATACCAAATCAACTCAAAAGCTCAACTCAGTCTCCGCCTACCACCCTCAACTGCACTTATGACTTAAGAAACCTCAATTTCCAAATGTATACTTGCTACCATATGTACCAGACTATAACCGCATGCCCCTCTTCAAATTTAGCTTAAACAAAAACCAAGCTAAGGTTCTTTCAAATTTGATAGGGTTTCAAGTTCTTTAGGAATTACAAAAATGGCAGCTACAAAAATAGAAATAAAGACACAACTCAAGGCTTTTCATGTCATGATTACATTAATTCAATTTGGGGTGGCTAATTCAAAAAATATGGCAAAAAGATAGTTTAAGCATACCCCCCCAACTAAAGATATGAAGTGACCTCACTTCATGATAGTGATTTGGAGGTGAAAGAAACATGAGTTGATGGAATTAAAGAATGTAATATTTCACATGCATGGAAATGAAATAAAAAGTGCATAAAAAGTTTAAAGAAATTTTGCATAATCATAATAGTTTACCTTACGTACATTTTTGCTAAAATAACCACTAATGGCGTGTGAAAACGGAAAGAATATATGTTGTGATGGATTTGATGGTACGGATATTAAATACAAGGTAATAAGTATCTTGGATGGTGAGCGTATACGGTTAGATAGGTGTAAGTAGATGATGTGACTTTGAAAAGTTTGGAAATGTACGCAGGAAATAAAATAATTATGTTGTGAGATGTAGGTAGAATAGGCAGGTATAATGGAAATGAGTGGTGATAACCTTGCAATAAATACAATGCCAAATAAATAAAATATTATTTCCAGCCACTTGAAGTGTGCTACGGGCTCCTATAGTGTCAGGTCCCAAACATATCATAGATAGTGTGAAGCTACAAGTCCCTAGGCATCAAGTCCCTTTGGAATATGTTGAACAGGTCCCATGTAAAGATAGTTGTAGTGTTATCATAAGCATGCAGTGTGTGCAGATTTATTGTGCTATATGTGCATGTGGTAAAGCATTGAAAATTAGGTCAAGGTAACCTTAGGGGCTGAGTTGTGTAACTCAACCACTGGGTTATCAGATGTGCTTGGAATGTCCCTTAAAATAGATGTAGGACTTAGGGAATCAGATTCTATTCCAGTCTCACTATGAGCACCATATTGTTGTATGAGTAAAAACATGAAGTCATCATGTTGCATTGGATTCTTCTATAACTTGAGTATGTGTCCATTGACAAGAAGGGAGAAGTGAATTGCATCAATGTTATGCAGTTGTACTACTCCATTTGGATAAACCTTACTAATTTCATAAGGGCCCAGGCATCTAGACTAAAATTTTCCCTTGAAATCCTTATACCATGAATCATATAGCAAAGCCCAATCTCCTTCCTTAAATTCTTTTGTCTTGATAAACTGATCATGCCACTTTATGTGTTGTTGTTGCATCACCTCTGTACGATGAATTGCTTCCATTTGGATTTCATCCAACCCATTCAAGGAGTGCAACCTTTCCTTTTGTGCCTCTGTTAAATCCATGCCTAAGTCCATTGTTGTCTTGAGAGTTTTATACTCAAATTCTATAGGAAATACTATTGTTTTTCCATAAACCGGCTCATATGGAGTAAACCCTATTGTTGCTTTCCATGCAATTTTGTATGCCCAAATAGCTTCTGTTAATTTGGATACCCAATCTCTTTTATGTAGCTACATTGTCTTGGTCAATATATTTTCAATCTCCTAGTTGGTAACCTCAACCTGTCCATTAGCTTGAGGATGATATGGGGTAGACTTCTTGTGCCTGATCTGATATTCTTCCATCAACTTTGCAATAAGGTATGATGTGAATTGTGGTTCTTGATCAGACACTATTTCTTTTGGCACACCATATCTAGTGAAGATATCTTCATATAAAAACTTTGCAACATTTCCATCCCTGGCAAACTCCAATGCTTTTAAACTTCAATCCACTTGGTTAAGTAATCAGTGCATACCAATATGTATTCTTTATTATTTGAACTAGGAGAGATAGGTCCAATAAAATCTATTCCCCATTTGTTAAAAGGAGCTAAAGCTAGATGAGGTTGTAAGGGAATTTCATTAGATCTTGTAGGTCTATCCATCCTCTGGTAGTGATCACAACTTCTAGTATATTTAACAAAGTCCTTATGTAATGTTGGCCACTAATATCCTATTGTCAAAATATTGAAAGTTGTCCTTTTGGATGCAAAATTTCCACCACAAGGTTCATCATGGAATGCTTTCATTATGTCAAACACTTCATCCTCCTGAATACACCTTCTCATAATATTATTTGGACCAGTGTAGAATAAAAATCCAAAAATCCATGAATAAGGGAAGCATTTATGAACCGACTGCCTTTTCTCTCTTGGAGAAAAGTAACTTGGGATCTGTCCTAACACTAAATAGTTTTCTATGTTAGCATACCATGGTGTGCACATTTAGAGCAAATAAATGCTCACTAGGAAAGGAATCATCAACAACTTCCTTTGATGATTGAGTAGGCAATCTAGACAAGAAATCAACAACCACATTAGCCCTTCTAGGCTTGTCAACAATTGTTATGTAAAATTCTTGCCGCAATAATAGCCACCTTACAAGTCTACCACCTACCACTACTTTGTTCATCAGGTACCTAATAGTTATATGATTTGAATGTATGAACATCTAATAAATAGTTATATAATGTTTGAATTTGTTAATGGCATTGACAACTGCAAGCATTTATTTTTCTTTTACAGTGTAGTTCAATTATGCTCCTTGGAGGTTCTTGTTGATATAATAGATTGCATATTCCTTAGTTACTTCCTTTTTCCCTAAGACTGCTCCAATGGCAAAGTCAGATGCATCAGTATGGATATGAAATGGCAATGTCCAATTCGACCCTCTGAGAACTGGTGCATGTGTTAAAGTTGCCTTTAGTTTTTCAAATGAACTTTGATAGCCCTCGGTCCAATCAAATTCAAAATCCTTTGTTAACAAAGTGAACAAAGGTGAAACAATTTTAATGAAATCTTGTCTAAACTACTTGTAGTAACCTGCATGTCCTAGGAAGCTTATGATATCCTTTTGCTTTTGTGGTACAGGTAAATTAGATATAATCTAAATTTTCTTTGAATCAACCTGTATGCCTTCACTGGATATAAAGTGTCCTAACACAATGCCTTGTGTCATAATCATGAAACACTTTTCATTGTTGAGAGATAAATTGTGTTCCTTACATCTTTTTAACAATTTATCCAAGTTACTCAAAGCTTCCTCATAGGTTTCACCATAAGTGGTGAAATCATCCATGTATATCTCCACGCAGTTTGTGCAAAATCAGAAAAATATGTTGAGTATTGCACGCTAAAAGGTAGCTAGAGCATTACACAAGCCAAAAGGTAGAAAAAAATATGCATAAGTTCTATAGGGGCAGGTGAATGTGGTCTTATCTTGATCTCCTGGTGCAATCTTGATCTGGTTGTAACCACTGAAACCATCAAGAAATGAAAAATATTTCTTTCCAGCCAAAGAATCAAGAACCTAGTCAATAAATGGCAATGGAAAATGATCCTTCCTTGTAGCAGTATTTAATTCTCTATAATCAACACAGACTCTCCATTTCCCTCCTTTCTTGGGAACTATAACCAACGGTGAAACCCATTCACTATCTAAAATCAGGTATATGAAACTAGCATCTAAGAGCTTTTGAAGTTCAACTTTTACAATATCCCTTAGAGATGGATTCATGTGCACCTTTGAGGTTGTCTGATTGGTCTATAACCTTCATTAATATAAATCCTATGCATGCAAAGATGAAGATCAATACCTCTCATATCATGATAATCCCATGCATATGCAGCTAAGTGTGCCTACAACATTGACTACCTAGAGTTTTGTTCTTCAGTCAAGGTCTTATTAATATTCAACATCCTTCCTGGAATAATTTCTAACTCCTTTGATAACTCTTGAACTGATGAGAGATCAAGGCTTGGTATAATTGACAAACATTACTAAGGAAGTAGTGAATGAAATAATTGAGATATCTCTTCAGTAGAATTAGTAGGTACAATACTCTGTAAGGGGTCTTGGAGACATATAAGGCAATTCTATTATTTAGATCTCCTACCATTATCATTTTGTATGATATGAGTGATAAGCTCATCTTCATCTTGTTCATCCAACAAACGGTTGCACTCAATAGTCATCAATATCTGAAGAGAGTAACTATCTTCCTCCTCTTCGCCCAAATTAGGCCAAATAGAATGCTCCATATCTGCATATGGTTGAGCAGGCAGATAAAGAACCAAGTTCTTTGTTATTGTCCCATTGGATATGATCATCTTACCAGATCTGCATCCTATGAAGGCATCAGTTGTTTCTAACCAAGGCCTGCCTAGGATGAGTGCATAACCTGCAAGATTAACTTTAGGTTGCAATACTATAAATTCTATAGGGTATTCCCATGAATCCAATGCAATAACTATATCTTCAATAATTCCTTCAGGTTTAACTGTGGATCTATCAGCTAATTGTAAAACAGTTTGTGTAGGGTTGAGGTTGATCAACTGAAGCAACCACATTGTTTCTTTTGTCATTATATTGATAGCCACTCCCAAGTCTATCAAAGTGTTCTCAATGAGACTCCCATTGATCTTGGCATCCACAACTGGACTACCAGGGTCAGTATACTTAGGGACTGTGATATTTCCCAACATGATGTCTACAAGATTTCCCAAAACATGAACTATTTGTGGATCTTTCTTCTTTTTGCCTAGTTTCTTAAGACAAAGATCTCTCACTATCTCAGTGTAGATAGGAATATTTTGATAGCCTGGATAAGTGGAATTTTGATGTTAACATCTTTCAACTACCCTAAAAGGTTAGTCTCAACTTGTGTGTGATGCTTTTGCAGAGCTAGTCGTTCAAGAAATAGTGACTTAAGATTTGAAGTAGTTTTGGGTATTTGGTTTTGCTCAGGCTCCAAAGGTGGTTTATCAAAAGCCTCAACTACAGGTTCCTCATCCTCCACTTCTATAATTTGGGGGGATGAAGGCCCAGCAAACTTCCTTCCTGATATGAGGTGGACATCACTCACCTCTACCCCATAAGTGGGCTGCTACATAGCTTCATTAGTATAAGCATGTTGAGCAGGCTCAGTGTCAAGGTTAGGTGCAGGTTGGGTAGGTATTTGTGATGGTTTAGGTGGTTGATATTGAGGATTTGATGGAGGCATCAAAGCTATTTGTTGTGATGGAAATAGTGGTAGCACAGGATGTTGATAATTCATATTGGGTTGTTGCCATTGCTAGCATTTTTTCCACTAAGGTTTCCATTGATTGTGTTGATTTGGCCATTGTGGATTATAGTTGGAATTCTGAAAGTTTTTTTGTGGCCATGGGTTTGGTTTTTGGTTCCAATTTGGTTGGGTATGTGGCTATTTTTGAGGATTTTTCCACTGGTTTTGATTTGTTTTCGAGGCCTGAGTGTTCCAAGCAGAAAATTTTTGATTACTAGAAGGGAAAGATGGATTAAAACTAAGGGGGTTTGGTGGCATACCTTGTCTCTACTGCCATGACCTCCTTTGTGCTATATAGAAATTTTTTCCATCATCTCCTTCCATTGGTTGGAAGTCTAGTTTTTCAACCTTTTCTTGTTGTATACTGGCCAGTCTTTTTCACTTACAATTGGTCTTCCTCTACCTACAGTTAGGACAACACTCAATGAGCATGGCTTTTGCTTCCTCCTACTTCTTCTTGATATGGAGTGTGTCCAGTTGTGTTGCAAAATGACTTATTATTTCATGCTTCGTGTTTGACAATAAATTCCTAATTTCAACCTTAGAAGCCCCATTAAAGGACTTACTTGTGATGGATGACCTCTCCCCTCTTGGATTTCTAGAAAGAATCCTAGAATAATTCCTATAGAATTTCAAAATTTCTTCAAACAGTCCTTTAGAAATATCCCCTCCTCCAATAAGGTTGAGGGAATCCATGCTATCTTCATTAATTCCTCTTAAAAATACCAACTTAAAGGATTCCTCTCACATTTTTTGCTGGGGGTTTTTCTTCAAAGCAAACTGAAACCTCTCAATATAGTCTTCTAGTGGCTCATCCTCCTTTTGAGACATTGAGAAAATGTCATCTCTTCTTCAGTCTAATCCTCTGCAATAGTCCTTGTGCTGCTCCAAGAACTTTGTCTTCATAGTCTCCCAATCTGGGACATCTTTGCCAAGCCCCATAAACCATTTGAGGGCAGCATCCTTCAAAGTAGCCGGAAAGAGCTTGAGTCGATGTGCATCAATGGTGTAATCATAACTTTTGCACATAACATCAAACTCAAAGAGGAGAGTATCTAGGTTCTCTATTACCAAGCCATAAAATACTAGTAATGTTGATGGTGGTATATTCATCAGCACAGTGGCTTTGGCTTGATCAGTAATAGGGAACTCAAAGGTTCCATGTTCTGGATCATCTTGTAGTGTGTCCTCCATTGTTCGGAAGGTACCTTCTATAGCTATGGAAGATTATGATGATGATGAAGTTGATGAATATGGAAGGGTAGTGTCTACTCTTTCAACAATCTTCATAATAATTTCAGCAAAACCACTAGTATCTTCTCTATCTTGAATGTCTAAAGGGATGAATCTTCCTTGTTTATCTCTCTACCTCCGCATATGGTAAATTTAACTTTGTATGGCCATGACCCTGCACAATGTCAGTAGGTTGATGTTGAAAAAGATGGATTCTAACAATCCTAATACTTAAGAAGGGAGATTTAGCTATGAACACTGCAAAATGGGTCTATGAAGTTACCACCATCCCCGACAATGGTGCCAAAAATGTAGAGTCTAAGTTAATGTTTTGTAAACTCGGTGAAAGTCACTCAATTAAGAGGGTTAACAAACTGAACAGTCCACTTGACACTGCTTAAGACTACATTAAATTATCAACCAATGTGCATAAGCTTATGATGGTGCAACAAGATATATGCCTTCATGAACTCAAACTACTCAAACAAACCTGCTATAATTTATTCTAGCTGCTAGAAATTCATAAAAACTGTAAAACAACAAAATTAAAATTGAACCTTAGTTGCTACGAGTACCTATAGTAATGATTGTAACTAAACTATTTCTAATGAAAACAAGCTAAAAACCACCACATTCAATTGTTTCTACAACATCCCCTATTATGGTATTCAACACTCCTTTTGCTACGGGTTCATCTCGCAACAATTGCACATCATGGTTCCTCTTTCTGCTGCAAACAAGTTAATTTCATAGAATATGTACACAAGGATAACCATCATAATTAAACACAACTTTCCATCAAAATTCCCATGCACATATTCATATAAATGACTTAATGCTAATATATTAAACTATAATTCCATCATCATGCTTTCAAGTCTTAGGTTCGTATAATAGATACAAAAAGGATAATATAATATGGACTATAGTTAGGAAGTGTGTTCAAAAGTATCTTAAAGTTTGATAAAACTAATATAAAATAAACTATTATTTGGACCTATCAATATTCAAAGGGGTTTTTCTTAATTCATGAAAGGTCTCGCCTTAGGGAACATCATGGTTAACATCACCAAGAGAGGACTAGTCAAGGATAAAAGATTCACAACTTAGGCAATGCAAGTCGTAGCATTACCACTCAAAGGAATGTTATATACCAAGAAAGGTCATGCTCTTGAAGGACATCAAACCCAATTCCATTTCCAAGAAGACTCGCCAAGTGGAGTAAGAAGACCACACTTTGAAGCAAACAATGAGTGGGGAAGCCTATGCCCCCACTTTAAAGAAATTGCTAAACACCATGTTGTGAGCAATTACTTTAAAGTAGAACATAATAAATGTCAATACATGAGAGATTTATTTGGAAATCCCTATTCCAAACATATGTTTCCAAGATAGAGCTTTGTCATGGAAAGGAGAGTTTCCCCCATATGCAATCCTAAGACAACACACAAGAGATCCATGGATTTAGTGTCAATGTATGTATTTTCTATAGTGATATAATCGAGCTCAGAATCATCATCGTTACCCAAATGGCTCATAGAATGATGAGCACAAAGGAAGAATGACACATAGAGAGAGAAAACAAAGAAAATCTTTTGGGTCAACATGGAAGAGACCTAAATGTCTCGACATCTTGCATCATCCCTGAAATGAAAACATAAGTCAAAATAAAAGATAAAGGTGTATGATGTATAGAAGAATGAAGATATAAATAGAAGAATGTCATGACAGGTTCGCTTCCTTTGTATCCTTGCACCAACAGAGTGACAAGGGTCATCCAAAGTAGGCTCACAAACATACTAAGCAGTATTGTATAGGGGATCACATTATGCATATGCAATCATAAAGAACGTGAAAATAAAATGAAAGAAAAGACTAGTATGACACATGCGATTCAACCTATAACACATCATCTGCATCCCAATCTTGTTCATCATGTGTGGAAGGTGGGAAACTATCCAAAGGGAAAACAACAAGTGCCAAACTAGGACAAGGCTATCTAACTCCTTGACCCCACTTAGTGCAATACAATGATGAGTCGAGGTAGGTGATGAGAATGGGCTCCTTGCAATATAGAAATGATTTGCAATAAATGTAAAACATGCAATAGTGAGTATGCTATGATTCTACAACTACCACATGGAAAGGAGCAATTTGATCAATTGCTAAGGGATTATACGATCATATTCATTTGAAAATGGTTCAAATTTGCTAATGATTCTATTTAAGGAATGACACTTATCAGTACTATGCCTAAGAGCTCTATGATATTGACAATAAGATATGTTTGTACTCTTTCCTTTTTTATTTTCCTTGATAGGTGGCAATGTTATAAGTCCTTGGTTAAGAAGTGTGTGTAAGGGGTTTTCATTCTCAAACATAGGACAAGGGAATTGCAACTTCTTGAGTTTATAAAGCCTTTGTCGTTTGCTTGACTGGACAACTTTTTGAGGTGGAGGTGGGGGAGGAGAATCTAAGGTGACCCTATCATCCTTGTGAGGTATTAATTAGTCTCTTGAAATGATCTTGTGAAAGAGAACACCTTGTCCCTTAGGAGATGTACAAGGGGGGGAAGATCTTGATATCCTAACCCCTTGGTATCCTTAGATGGTATTTGATTTAACAATTTGCAGATTCCATGCTCATTTGTTATGTCACATCCTTGTTTGTTTAAGATCTCAAAGCCTTGACCATAACTATCTTCTAAGTTAATGGATGTATTGGTAACTCAATGAGCATAAGATAAAAGAGTATCATTATTGTCCTTGTTAACAAGTTTATTAATGATTGATGGTTGAGGCTTGCTTTGTGCTTCAAATTTAGGATGTAAGAGGTTGAACACATCAAGTGTTGGAATTGCAAGTGGTGTTTGCATGGATGGATAAAAGGATGCATTGTTCTCAAGATTGTGTAGAGAGTCTTGTATAAATTGTTGCATGTTATCTTCATCTTGACCTAAGATTTCTACTTCACGAGGACGTTCATTAGGAAGTGAAGACTAATTAAAAGGCTAAATTTCATTAAGGTCATCACTAAACACACAACTTGAAACATCTACCAAAGATCTTAAGGACCTCCATATATTACCTATACACATGCCCATGATGAAATACAAAGTTTTAGATCTAATATATGAAGATTTTTTTTATTTTTGAAAGCAAGATACTAAAAATTATATGTTTTTAATGTAAATTTTGATTTCAAACAATGCACTTAACTTGACCAATTGAACTTAATGCAAGAAAGTACAATTTTTTTAATTTCTCAAACTAAAACACAGATTTAACAACAAAATAAAACAAAGAAAATAGAGACAAATTAATGCCCAAAAATGTGAAACAACACCTATATAGGGAATTACTCATCCTAGGGTTTTGGGTTATCATTAGGGATTTGGTTAAGGTTAAGGAAAGGGTTAGCTTTATGAGAAATAGGTTTAGGGTTAGGGTTAGGGTTATGAGAAATAGTGTTATGATTATGGTTAGGTTAAGGTTACAATTATGGTATTTGGTTAGCTTTAGGGTTAGGTTAGGGTTACTATTAGGGTTTTTGCTTTACCATTTAGGGTAAGGATAGGCCTAGGTTGTGGGTATGGTTTAGGGTTAGGGTTGGGGTTACGGTTATGGTTAGGTTTAGCGTTAGGGTTATGATAAATAGGGTTAGGATTATGGCTAGGTTAGGGTTATAATTATGGTTTTTTATTAGGGTTAGGTATAGGTTAGGGTTATGATTAGGGCCTATGGTTTACAATTTAGGGTTAAAAGTTATTGTTTTGTTGGAATTAGAGTTAGGAATAAGATTAATGCTTATGGTTACAATTAGGGTTTTGGTTAAGATTACGGTTAGGCTTAGGTTAGGGTTTAGTTAGGGTTAAATTTTGAGTTAGGGTTTGGATTATGGTCATGGTTAGGGTTGTACAATTAGGAATAGGGTTAACTAGTGTTGGGGTTTAGGTTAAAGTTAGGGTTAGTTTAGGGTTACAATTAGGGTTTATGGTTTAGGGTTAGGTTTAGAGTTATGATTATAATTGGGATTGGGTTGGGATTAGGGTTAGGGTTTTGGATTAAGGTTAGGTATTTGGTTAGGTTAAGAGTGGGGTTATAGTTAAGGTTATGAGATATAGATTTAGGGTTAGGTTTAGGTTTAAGGTTAGGGTTAGAGTTAGGAATAGGGTTAGGATTAGGATTAGGGTTAGGGCTAGGATAATGATTATGGTTGGTGTTAGGGTTACAGTTAGGGATTTTATTAGGGTTAGGGTTGGGGTCAAGTTAGGGTTAGGATTATGGTTTATGCTTAAGGTTAGGGAATGTTTAGGGTTACCATTATGGTTTATGGTTTAGTGTTTAAGGTTATATTTACATTTACAACTACTATTATGATTAGGGTTAGAGTTAGAGTTAGGATTACAATTAGGTTGGGATTGGGAATATGGTTAATGTTAGGGTTAGTGTAAGGGTTAAAGTTAGTGATTTGGTTAGGGTTATTATTATGGTTTATGGTTATCTTTAGGGTTAAAGTTAGGGTTATGAGAAATAAAATAAGGATTAGGGTTAAGATAAATAAAATTAGGGTTAGGTTAGGTTACGATTAGGGTTAAGATGTTAGGTTTCAAGAAAATTTCTAAATTTAAGATTAAGTCATAGTTGGTTGTAATGAACGAGAGAAAAATAAACTATAATCATTTCTTGTGGGAAACAATCAACTATGACTTAAAATTAAATTTAGAGATTATCCTAAACCCTGACCCTAACTATAAACCTAATCCCAAACCTAACCCCAAACCAAGCACACAACCTAACCCTACCCCTAACCCTAACCCTAAACTTGCTCTTAAACCTAATCCTTACCCTAATCTTAACCCTAATCCTAACCCAAATCCAAAAACAACCCCTAACCATATCCCCTACCCTATAAACTAAGCTTACATCTAACCTTAAACCATAAACCATAATTGTAAATCTCACATAATCCTAACCCTAACCGTAAACCATAATTGTAACCCTAATCGCGACACTCTTATTATTCAATTCAAATATTTATTTCAATAATCACCTACATTAACCATAATCATAACCCTAAATCTAATCATATCCCTACCCCTACCCCTAACCCTAACCCCAAACCTAATAATAAAATGATTAAAAAATAATGTAATATTTTCTTTATAATGATTATAAGATAATTTTAATATTAATATAATAGTAATATTATATATATTTATAAAAACATATTAATAATCAAATAGTACTAATATTAATAATAATGTAATTAAATTGAAAAGATAATAACATTTTAGCAATTATAATAGTATAATACTTATAAATTAAATAAATAATAATATAATACTAACATTAATAATAATATAATATTATCATTTAATAATAATTTAATATAATATTATTGAGTGTGCAATACGACTGTAAACTAGCATATATACTTCATATATAATTTGTATAATATACATTGAGAGATATCAGTTTGAGGCATATTTTTTTGGCTTTTGTGCTTTTTCAAATTTAATAAAAATGCTCGAAAATGATATCTCTCAGTATATTATATAGATTATATATAAGGTATATATGCTAGTAATAATAAAATAATATAATAATTAGTACTTAATAATAACAATAATTATATCATTGTTTTTATACCTTCTTATTGATAGAGCGATGAGGGTTTGGTGTGGCTCCTCGATGCAGGCCCACAGCCATTGAGGCCGCAATATGCATGTTCCCTATCTGTGTTGTGTGCTCGTGGGTGTTAGTGTGTAGGGTTGTGGATCTCAACTTTGCTGGTGGGGGTATCTTGAAGCGTGTGGGATGGATTCTTAATAAATCTGCATTTTTTCCTTTCTTTTGTTGCTCATTGTTAATTGTTTTAAGTTTGTGTGGATCTTTCAAGGTGTTTATCTTGTCTTCTTATGGCAATGGATTTAGGTGAATCATATGGTTTTAAATCCTCTTTGGATTTTTGAGTGTCTTTGGGGGTGAAATTATCTTCTCCTTTAAAGAAGGCCATGGAGAATAATTTGTTATTTAATGATTCTGGGGTTGGGGGTGTGCTTCGTCTGGAGGTCCCCACATCCTGAAAATTAATGGTTGTTTGGAAAGGAGTAAAGATAGACCCATTATGGTAATTCAACCAAAATCAATTGCTGAGGATGTGGAGTATTTTATAAATCATGCCTTTATCTACAAATTCATGGGAATGCGTATTTTTCTCCCATTTGTGGAGGTGTGGGCTTAGCGCACTTGGGCTTCGAAGGGAGAAATGGAAGTGATGTTAGAAAATACCTACTTTATGGTGGTTTTCAGCTGGTTAGCAAATAGTTTGGAGTCCCTAAAGGTTTTGTTTGGTAAGATTAGTGAACTCAGGGAGGACTAGATGTATTTTGCGGATATGCTAGAGAATGAACAAACCTCTAAAGGAAAGGGGAAGAAGATCGTGAAAGGTGAGGCTATAGGCATGTGTACTCGCACAAGGGTGAACCTTAGGAAGTCCTTTGAGGAAGAGAAGAAAGATCTCATGGACATGGTGAACTTGCACTGCAACTAGGAGATCAAGGTGGCTAACACTTTGAAAAATATGAAATAGATTTGGTGTTTCTGTTGTTTTTTCTATTTTTGTTGTTCTATTTCTAGGTCGTTGTTTTTTGGCTAATGGTTTACTGTTGGTTGTTGCTTATGCTTCAATGTGTTTTCTGTTATAGCAATATTTTGGTCTAAATTTTTGTAAAGGGTTTCGGATCCCTTCAAAGCCTAATTTTCCAATATAATCAAAATTGTATGGCTAATCACAATAGGGTTTTCAAAGGAGGACCTTATTTTCACAACCAAATTGGTTTATTTATTAAGCCTTGGAACACTAGTTTTAACCCATCAGAGGAGCTTCTGAATCATGTCCCTGTGTGGGTTCATCTTCCTCAATTCCTAGTTGAGTACTGGCAAAATGACATCCTACAAATGGTGGCTCTTCTTTTGGGGAAGTCGGTGGGTCCCTCTTAGCAAATACGGGATATAAAGCTAATTAATTTTTCTTGTATTTATGTTGAAATTAATTTGAGTAATCCTCTTCCAGATTCTCTACAAATTCGAGTGGGTATGTCTTCTTGGATGTAACAATTAGATTATGAGACTTTATCATTTCAGTGTTGTTTGTGCCATGAATATTCTCATTTACAACATAGATGTCCCAGGTCCAGATCTTCAAAGTCTCGGTCTACCCAACCTCCTCGCAACCCTCCCAAGGTTGACAAGGGAAAAGCTCCTGTTCTAGGTGTGGTTGTTGATAATGATGGTTTCACTCTAGTTAAGCCCCATAGTAGGAACCATGGGCATAATAGGTCTTTTAAGGAGCAACAGGAAGGGGACACTTTTAACAAATTTGATGTGTTGGATGACTTTAGCCAATAGGAGGTTAACCTGGGTTTGATGGCTTTGGATCAAAGTGTTTTGGAGGTGCTTTAGGAGGGTATTATTTTTGGAAATATTCAAATTCTCATGAAGGTGGTGCACTCCAAATGGATACTAATCTCGGTCTAGTGGCTTCAACAATTACTGAAGCCCTAGAAGCTGTGGAAAAGATCGAGGTAGAGAACTCTAATCCCTCGGCGAAGAAGGTGACAGATTCAAAAAAAAGGTATCAAGGCTTCTCCTTATTTGGGGCTTTTTCAAAAAAATCCTAAGAAGGGATCTCTTGAGAAGACTTCAAAGGCAGGGAGAAAGAAGGACCTGGAAAAAATTAAGATCATGGGGGAGATGTTGGTGGATTCAAGACCTGTTAAGACCCCTGATTCTCATTTCTCTACTCCTAAAAAATGATTATTCTCTCATGGAATCTAAGGGGCTTGAACAGTGGCCCTCAACAAAAAGTTGTTCGTGACTTTGTGAGAAATCATTCTCTTGATATGATTTTCATTCAAGAAACTAAGTTTTCTGTTGAGAATATGTGTGGTCTGATGCCTAAAATTTGGGGTGGGGTCAATGCCAGTGCATTGGGGCCCAAGGAAATGTAGAGGGTTTGGCCTATTTATGGAACCCATTGAAGATCCGTCCTCTTTGGTGGATGTCCTATAAGTATTCTATTTTTGTGGTTGCTTTGAGCCTAGAAACTAGAGAAACGGTTCTTCTTTCCAATATTTATGCTCCTACTGATTTGTTTGGTAAGCAACGTATGTGGTTTCACATCTAGTTGATTAGGAATTATGTGCCTCTTTACCCTTGGATTATTGTTGGTGGCTTCAACGCTATTACTGATCTGGAAGAAAAGAGCGGAGGACTTTTGAGGATGGAACCTTCTGATTTTCTTCTTCGCAACAATATTTCTTCCTTGAATCTTGTTGATGTTAAGCCTAGTAATTGTAAGGAATCTAAGGTAGCAGAAAAACTTCCTACACTAATCTTGAGAGGAGAATAATGAAAAACTTTTACAAATCTTTATTAGTTATAGAAACTTAAACACAAATATCATGCATACCACAACATAATAATTTATGTGGGGAAAACCCTTTTGGAAGAAAAACCCCACAATCCAAAAGTTGCCCAATATATTATTCAAAAATCACAAAAAATAAAATATGCTTGTAGAGCAAGCTTCTCACAGGAGTATCACCACTCAAAGATCTAGAGGAAACATGGTCGCTATTAGACTCTCAAAATACATCACAATACACAGTCGTAATACAAATGCCCTCATAAAATATGGTTGCCTTTTAGGGCAAGTCAAGATAATAAAATATCGACCCTCGAATATGAGACATAATGATGAATGATCCAGATTTACAATAATAAAATATAAATAAAATTTCCCCCCCACACCCTCGTCATCATCGGCTAAATAGTACCTTATGTATCAACAATACCTTATGTAATTGCAAGGTTGAAACACATTTTCTTAACAATAATGGCCAGTTTACTTGGAAAAATCAGAGAGTGGGGGAGGATTGTATTGTTGAGAGGTTGGATGTGTTTTTGGTTTCGTGCTTTTGGATTGGTAGATCTTGGTCTATTTGTTCTGAGATTCTAGATTGGAGGGGTTTGGATCACTAGCCTATTAAGTTATTGATTTTATTACTCGTGCTACTCAATCTCCCTCTTTCAAGTTTCAACTTATGTGGTTGTGAGACCCCTCTTTGTAGGATTACGTCATGTGATGTGAAAATACTAGTATGGGCCAAATTACACTTGATCCATGAAGAATTAAAGCATAATGGAGCCACCAATACGCGAATCTCAACAAGATCAATCAAACAAAATTAAAACTAAACATTTCATCAAAACTTAGCATACTAAAATTATGAAAGCTTTCAAAACATCTATTCTAATCCATTTGAAACTTATCTTGTTGTGGAATTGGTGTCATGTTGATGTGGAACAATGACCCTTTCCCAATCCCATGATTAGTGAGCTTGTTTCAATTAATTCTATGGAAGAGAATCAATGAAACCATAGTGATTGATGTGTGAAAACCTAATTTATGCTAAAAATGAACATGATGCAAGCTAAGTTACATGATTTTATTCTATAAATGATCTAATTATGCTATTGATAAGCTAATCTAAGCTAAAATCATGCTAAAAGATGAAAACCCTAATTCATATACAAGCTAAGATGGATACATGGAAGTTATTATGCAATGAAAATGAACTAAAACAAGCTAACAAGTGAGTAAAAGATGAGTGTGTATGTGAGCAAATTCAACAACATGAATTTGCAATTGACAGATGGATCCATTTGTCTCCAAATAGTGACCTATTTATAGGAGAGAAAATGATGAATGGATGGTTGAGATAAAAAAGCTTAATCAACAGTTCAAGATGAAGGGGATGAGAGGCATGGATCATAGATTCTCATCAACAGATGAGAATGTGTGATGAAAGTTAATCAAGGGCTCACACTTGCCTCAAACAAACACACTTTTGACTTGCTCACACAGGTCAAAGGTAACTTGCTAGAGAGGTTAAAGGTTTAGCTTATTCAAGAAGCCAAGTGAGTTGATTGGAGGAGAGGGAATATTCCTTTTGGGTGAGGAAAAAGGTATTTAAAACAAAGTTTTAATTGTGCAAAAAGGATAAAGATTATTTCATGGGAATATTCCCTTTGCTTAGAGGAAAATTAGTTTAATTGCTAATTAAACAAGGTTTAATTTAAGCAATTAGGGAATTAGAAGAATTAAGAGATATTTATTAAATTAGATGATTTAATAAACATGGGAGGGGTGAAATGATATCTAATTAAATAACATGACTTAGGGGATTAAATTAAATATTTTGATTTATTTAATTTAATGAGATGAAGTGTTAGTGTGAAAAGAGATGAATTAACCCAATTTAATTAATTAGACCAAATAGATGAAAATGATGAAATTAATTAATTAGCTAGGCTAATTAAATCAATTAAGTTAAAAGAGGATGGATAAAGAGGAAATGATGTTAGTAAATCTGATTTAAGTGTATGACATCAATTAGGACATTTTTTAGTGTCTACATTTTGCCCCTCTTTGAAGTGAGGTACCTTGTACTTCAGTTCAAAGAATAACGCTTTTCAGATTAAAAAAATGCTACCCAATTCAAAAAAAAAAAGATTTTTTAGATGCCCCAACGGAAGGATAAAGTTGACTCCCTAGACCCTTGAGAAATCGGGCAAAATTTTCAAATTTTGGGTTGATTTCTCGATAAGGGTCAAAAGTTGCGCCAAGGGTTCAAAAAGGTTTTGGGATGCAAGAATAATCCCAAAAAATGATGCAAAATTACATCCAGATTGGAAAATTTGGTGAAAAGGATAATAAACCCCATTGTTAAGGTTAAATTAGGGCAAAATTTCTCTAATTTTCTAGCTTAAATAGGTCAAGAGGGATCATTTTCAATTTATTTGTGCATTCACACTTAAGGAATTCTCGCAATTTGAGTTCGAGAGTTCCAATGGCTTCCACGCGCAGGACCATCGATATGTGATTCAAAGCCTAATTTGAAATTTGAAATTTGAAATTTTGATGCATTTAATGGGCGTTAGAATTTAGATTCTAGCGGCGTTGCTATATAGTGACGCCCAAACTTAAATTGACAACACCCAAATGATATATAGCGATGCATATGTATATGGCGATGCTTCTTTTGATTTAAAATTAGGGTTTCTAATTTTAAATGGCAATGCGGGATTATTTGGTGATGCACTTATTGATTTAAAAGTTAGGGTTATGTTAGGCCAGAGTCTAAATCGTGATGCCAGCTTGTCTAGCAATGCACTTTCCAATTTGAAATGCATCGGGCATCGCTATTTGAATTTTGAATATAGCGACGTTATTGTAAATAGTGATGCTATTTGTGATTTTTGAGCTGGAAATTCCAAATAATATTAAATTTTGATGATTTCCTGATGTCATGCACTTTGTGGGTGCAGGAGGTCTTCCCACCATTAATTTTGAGGGAGCATAGGCCCACAATTCTTAAGAGATTGGGTGATCTTTCAGAGTTGCGCCAGGAGCACCTAAGAGAGATTGGATTGTGGTATTGTTACCTATTTTTCACTCTGAGCTCAAACAGGTAGAGCTGGATGAAATTCATGAGTTACAGGTACAAAAATTTTCATGTTTTGCTGATTGAAGTATTCATTGATCATCATAGAGATCAATTTACATTTGAATCATAGTTTATTGTGCAAGCATTTGAAATAGAAGATTGAAAATTTGCATAGTAATGCTTTTATTCATTTTGTAAAAAATGTTGAATCCCACACAAGCCATGGAAGTAACTTTTTTTTGGATTTTTACAATCAAATAAAGAATGCATAAGCAATGGTATGCCATACAACTGAAAATAACAAAAGCATAGGGTAGAAGATGATTCTTCATTGCTTGGAATGACGAATCATTGACAGTTGAGGTTTTCAGTTGTGACGTCAACTCTAACTCCATTTCCAGTTTCAGCTCCAGTTCCTACTCCAAAAGCATCTACAGGAAAGATAAAAGATGACGTTAGAGATGGTCTCTAAGTAATGACGGATCAAATCCTATTATATTCCTACGCTACTAACAAGATTATAAGATACAGTCGATCAGGCATCCATCAGATGATTGCAAAAATCAAGAGAGAAAAAAAAAGTGATTCAATGGAAGTTTTCAACTTCTTTTATTTTGCCAACATGTTTGTTTTAGTGTGCAGGAACAGGTTCATCATGTTCAAGATCATTTCATCATATATGTGGAGTAAAACAGGCTCCCACAAGGGTTGAGCTCGACATATCAAGAAGGATATACTCACAAGTTTCATACAAAGTTCATGAATATTGATAATAGTCATTAAAAGCATCAATGCTGCACTCATCAATTTCATATTCTATTCAGCTCCACTTTACATTTTTTCTTTATATCTAGATGAAGTATTGAGCCTCTTTGCATTGAAGAGAAATAGAATATTCGAGCATTGGAATGTTTTTATAATTCCAGAAGCATATCATCGTAATCATGATCATGGAGTATAACAGATTTGCAATAATCCAATCCTTTATAAGTTTTTTAACAAAAAGCAGCAATTTTTCCTTAATCAGCATTTAAAAGGTATGGAGGATACAGATTCATCGATGATATGTTTGTTTCAGTGCTAAATGAGATCATGCTACAGGGGAATGTCTTCATCACTTTGACTGTGTGCAGTTTATTAAGTCATGAATCTTAAAGATAAGCCCAACTACTGCTAATAGAATTGAGAGAATTTCAGATTTAGTGATATTCACAGCTATTTTTTTAAAATAACAAATGAGAGTTCTAGCTGTTGCCAGTCATTGACATGCTAGTAAAACATATTACAAAAGTTACAGCCAACTTTCAATATTGTGTCGACTGATATTAGTCATGGTGAATGCATTTTTTCTAGAAACTATTGGAAGGATTTTTACAAAAAAAATAAATAATGCATAGCTACAATGAAATTGGTACAAAATACAATTTCCAAATTAAATCCTTCAAGCTGGTTCATACATCATGAAATACAGACATAAAATTTCATGGGCCTAGCCATATATCATAAAAAATTAGTACAAATTCTACAGAAGAAGAGAATGATCTGGGGTTTCGAGTTTTTCTCATATTTATGGAAGTCTTTCAAGCGTAAAAGAAAATCATTGGAGTGACAAATAATATATAAAAATTTCTGAGCAAAGACAAAATAATGATGGCTGGAGTTGTGTCAATACCAAATCTTAAGCTATTACACCTCATGACATTTATTTATTTTTTAAACAGTCATACGATGATCTCTGCTTTAAAGAATGTTATGAGAAATCACAATGAAATTCTTCAAAAAAGCAGCAAAATAATGGTGGCTTCGAGATTACAAAGATCTCATAAGTGGTGGCTAATATCGAAATTCTCAGCAATGGCGGCCAAGAAACTAGAAAATAGTTATGAAATTAGAAAAGAATGTCCAGATTTGGCTAAAAGAAAATCTTACCACACATTCCACTGATGAAATCTTCAAAAAAATTGCATGAAACAACAATACAAATTCGAGTTTCGAGCTTCAGTTTAGTCCAGATTCTTACCAGCAGCATGGCAGCACAAGTTCTTTCCAGAAAATCCAAATGCTGAATGAAAAGAAATGATTAGGGTTCGAGTGTTTTGACTTGAAGCCCTAATTCGAATTATAATGCATTTCTTTTAAAATTGAATCATTTCATTAAGTGGTATTGACTTCAAGTCAATAAACTTATTGATCAAAAGAGCCCGTGAATTTTCCTTTTGCATTATCATCTATTTTAGGCTGATGGTGAATTCACTCTTTCTGCATGAAATTGACAAGTCAGAATTGTATTTAAATATTAATGGTAATGACCACAAACGATTACCTTAATATTTACTTATATTGCGCAAAAGGAAGAACTATCATACATTAAATATTAAAATAATCATTTATGGCTATTTTAATGTTTAAATCAAACAATCTTTAAAAAAAAAAAAAGAAAAGAATGCAAAATATATGCTAAGTATGAGATTAGCTTTATTCTTCAAGCTATTTGCATTAAATAATGTAAATTAATTAATTAAATGATGTGTTATAAATCATTTAATTAATTCATCTTTTTCAAATGCATATAAAGATATTATATAAAGATGAATCTCAGTTTACTTCAGTTCTACATCAGATTGTCAACTGGAGATTTATCGTGAGAAAGATGGACTTTAAAGTGTGCATGGGCGAATTGGTAAGAATGAGATAGTTTTGCGTGCTTTAGCCCACCTTTTCAGGGATTTTAGTTCAGTTCGAGTTGTAGATCAATTACATGCTTTATGACTAGCACTTCGAGATTGAGTTCACTCATTTTTGCATGAGTTTGAACCACATTTTCAGGGATTTTTTACTTGTGCTCAAATTTCACTTTGGAATTGTCATCTTTTCACTTTCAATTGCTTATTCATGCACTTTGAAGTGATTTCATATTGTATATATTGAAAATTTTTACCTTTTTCAATTCAGTTCTTGTTTTCTACCTTTGCCTTCAGCAAAGAAGACTATCTTGTAACTCAACATTTTACAAATTAATACAGTAGCAGGTTATTACAGGTTAATCAAGTTTCATTAGTTTGTAGAGCTTTCCTTTTACCTTTCAGTATGCCAAAGTGTTTACCTTCAAAATATCAGGTGTCATGCTGTGTGAATTTGATAAGGAATTTATCATGTTTAACCTTAGAAACCTTTATTTTCCCACCTCATTTCATATGTGTTGGTATACAATCAAGTTTGATTCCACAGGTTGTATGATGTGCATTTGGCTTACTTTACTATTTTAGTTGTGAAGACGTTCTTTTCCTTCGAAGATAGTAATACGGTCAAGCCTTCATATAAATTATTTATGTGGTTAAATTGTTCAGATTTAGTTGTGCGAATAGGATTATTGAAGTGTAATTGTGAAACAAGTTGCATGCAATACCATCATTAGGTGCATCACCGAGGTTTTAGTTTCAGTTTCATGCATTTAGCAATAGTTCTTCTTGCCCTTTTCTCAAAGAAAATCATTCAAGTACCTAATTGATCGTCATATAGGAAGCCAACCTAGAATCCGGAGGTTCTATCTTCGCCATAGGATTACCCATAGCATGAAGATAGTTCCCATGTTTCAACAGATTGCTGAATTTAATCATTCAAGCGTTTGGGTGCAATTTGATTGACAATAGGTATATTGCATACGCACCTGTTATTAGGACCCATTTGGCTATGATGACAACTCTATGCGAGAGATGGCACAACGAGACCTCATCCTTCCACCTTCTGATGGGGGAGACGACAGTTACCTTGGAGGACGTGTGGTAGATATTGTATTTGCCTATCCACGATGATCATGTGATTTACAACACTGATGTTGGATTTGATGCCTATCTCAAGGTGATGGAGATGGACTAGATTGCATTGGTCACATCACATATTGATTTAGAGACATACAAAGGTCACATGCCAACTTTTAGATTGATCATCACAACCATAATTTTAGGTTTGGTGGCTCTAGACAGACAAGGCTAATTTTTCAATCCAGGATGGGGCTTGGCATGGCAGCGAATGTTGTACAAGAGGACTCTTTTTGCATGGGGGACCATGATGCTAGCCTCCTTATACCATGATTTACATGATTTTGTTTACTACGATGGGAGAGCCCTCGTTGCAGGTGTTACTCTTCTTCACATCTGGGAATGGGAACACATTTTCGTGCTTCGACCCATTGTACAAATGGTAGACGTGGAGTCAGACGATCCTGTCATTTGGAGATAGCGAGGTGCCATCACACTCAAGCACACTGGATAGATTGGGCTCTCGTACTAGAGATGGGTGATAGATGATATGACATTTTTTTGTTGGCGCCAATGGCTTTAGATGTCGCCATGGTTTGATGATACAACAACTATACTTCGCCAGACAAACCCGTTATATGCAGGGTCAAGAGAATATTATGATTGAGTGATATCTCCCTAACAAGGTAGCTAGGAAGTTTGGAGATATACAAGATAGACCCGATGATGCCTATAGAGCTATTTTTGTTAGATCAGCTAGAAAGGTTCCCACATGGGGACTAACGATTTTGGCTCCAAAGGTTGTTGACAGCTTCTGATAGTTGGTTGCCCAGCCTTGGGATATGATCAGGGTTAGCCCATAGCATAGACCACTCTAGCCTATGATGCATAGTTCATCCCTCTGAGGCGACTTACAAATCCAACAGGTGCTCCTCCTAGAGGGAGACCATGAGGCAAAGGTGCCAAGGGAAAGGGACCAGGAGGCCATGATGGCTAGGATGGACAGGTTTTGGAGGCTCCTTCAATTTACAACAACCTCAACAATAGGCAGTACCACCATCGCCACCACCAGATGTGTGAGATGCACATATTCAACAGGTGTAGGCATTAACTGGTGAGCGGGACCGGGCTCGCCAATAAGTTTTGGCTCTTACTGTTGAGCGAGACCAAGCTTGGCAGCAGGTGATCGTGATGACAACCGAGAGAGATGCGACACTGCAGAGAGTACATGCTATCACTGGAGAGAGAGATCAAGAGGTGGTGAGGAAACAACAAATCGAGGCTATGGTGGCAACCACACATGGTCGAACCGTGTCAGTGTGGTTGTATAGAGAGCCTGTCACAAAGGCTGCATACTATAGGCAACATTATCATCGAGATGTTCCAATGACTCTTCGTTAGCCATAATTTTCTCAATGTAGTGACATGCATCCCCGTGCAGAGGATCAAGCTAAGTGGCAGGTTGGAGAGGGTAGCAGCCATCAGGGCTAGCTTTTTTATATACAAGAACTTTTTTATTTTTCCCCATTCTTTATATTGATATACATTCATGGGCTCCTTTTTTATAGCCTAGTTGATATTTGTGCTTATCATCAATGTACATACACTAATCCAGATTTTGTACCATGACACATTTTTTGATATATATGATACAAATACAGATGATTCATGCTATGATGTGTTCACTTTATTTCATGTATGCATGCTTATATGATCATGTATGGATGTATTTTATTTTATTCCTATGTGATATGTGATGATCATGATATGGATGGATGCCATGTTATGTTCTTTTTCATTATCTTTTCATGATATGATATGGATGAATGATATACAAATGTTATGGATGCAAATGATGTGGATGCATTTCTTTTTGTATATTTTCTATGCATGTTTTATGATGATGATGATGTATGCATATGGATGGATGAATGTAAATGCTTATGATATGCAATGATTTAAGATGCTTAGAATAACAAATTTATATTATTCATCACAACTCAAATGATAATGCAGAATGTATGATGTGTTATGCAAATGATTATGAGATATGTGATTATGTTGATGGTTTGTCAATGTAGGGTGGATGCATTGATGATGTTTTTGTTGGCTTTCATGATACCAGGTTAGCGTGGAAAGAAGATAGAAGAATAAAGAGTGACTGTTGCTAATGATGATTGCTTCAAAAAGATCCAACAAGTCCTTGATCCATCAAGACTTTATTAGAGATGATGACGAGACAATGCAAAATGCAGGATGGGTGCTCACACTTCAGGATTGGGATTTTCCACCATTCCTTATTGTTTGATATAACACATAGACACGATACATCAAGGTATTGATAACCAGGACGACATTGTATCTAGTGTAATGGACTTTGATTGGATAAGCAAATAGGATAGTTCTTGTTCACACCTTGACATATAGAAACATCATTGGAATGTAAGTTAGAAGCTTAGAATATATTGGACCAAAGCATATGCAATAGTCAACAACATACCCCAAACAACCTTCTTAGACACAACTAAGCAAGTATGCACCAAGATTATTTTACAAGAGTATCCACAAGCACAACAAACAAAAGATAATGATTGATGCCCCATTCCTTTCTCTCTAAATCGTTTCGTTTAGATATCATCGAGAGGTCCTACGAATGGGTCATTTAGGATAAATCATAAGAAAAGATCAAAGACAAACAGTCAGTGTTATCTATAGCTCTTGCCTAGTTCAAGTTTGGCTTAAAGTGATATATGATATTGATGTCCATCGTAGGAAGGATACATCCTAGGACATGTTGATCAGAGGGTTGTTTGATGTTAGGACAATGATGCTAAGATGAGCCATTGCTATAAACTTCACTAACACACTTACCTATGATTTAAACTTTAGATTTTGACTTTTGAGTTCACACTTTATGACTTGCTATACTTTTTTCTACTTGTTTTGCCAAAGGGTGAAGGTGACAATCGTTTATTATGGGTGAAGGTTTATTACGGGTGAAAGTGAGATGGGATGGATGGTTTATGGATTTTCTGGAATATTTCAATGTTTTTGTTATTTTGAAGATGTTTTGAGGCTATTTTTGGTCTTTTTGAAGGTTTATGTGAATGTTTAGGTTTTCAAATTTTCTGAGGTTGTTTAGGGTTTTTTTAATATTTGAAGCTTTTTAGGTCTTTTGAACATTTTCTATTGTTTTTGGATTTTCCATTTTCAAATATTTTTGTGTTTTTTAAATATTTGGATGTTTTTGGGATTTTTAGATATTTGGATTTTTTTGGGGTATTTTTGGAATATTTGGATTTTTAGAATTTTTGGATTTTTTTTTTGGATTTTAAGAATATCTAGATGTTTTTGGGATTTTCATAGTTATTTGGATATTTTTGTGTTTTCTGAATTTTGACCAAGAACCTAACCTAAAGACCTATCTTAGGGGCCTTTGGGGCTAATCAAAGATTAGCCTTGCCTACGTTATACATGCAGAGACCACGTAGTTTGACTAACTCAACCCATTTACACAACAAAGATATAGACAAGAGATGACAACTAATTACAATAGACTGCTAAAGGACTGATCTAGGGTGCCTTAGGGGCACATCAATGATGGCCTTGCCTACGTTCAATCTTAGAGACAACGTAGTTCAATAAGAGGACTCTATTTTTTGGATTTTCGATGTTCGACCTTTTTAGGGTTTTGATGTTTTCTAGATGTTTTGTATTTTAGGCTTTAAAATTTTTTGAATGTTTTTGGATTTTCACTGTACAAGATTTTGCAAATGTTTTTGGATTTTATGGATAAGATTTTATAAAATTTTTTGGTGTTTTTTGATAAGATGTCCCATGACCTCAAGATATACAAGAACCCAATTGTGATGCATAACAAAATGCCCCCAGTGTGATATGTTAGCCTACTTCAATAAAGGTAGGACTAACTAACCTTGGGAATATGCTAAGTAGTGCTAAAGAGTTCATGATACCTTACAGTGACAAGCCATAAGGACGCGAATGAGGGATGAATGGTGATGCAAATAATGATAGGCAAAGAGAGCCAAAGAATAGATGGAGATGCTTTATTTACACAAGGTGCCTGTTTGCCAGGTTTTCACCAAGGTACTTGCCCAAAGTGCCATCGAAGTGGTTTTCAATAGAGGACGAATTTTTTTTCTTTACTTTTTTCAATTCTTTTTCTCTTTTTTTTTTTTTGATCATTTTTATGGTTTTTTGTATTTTCTTATTTACACCCTTCATGTTTAGGCATAAAATTTTTTGAGATGCAAGTTGTTGATTGGCTCCTGTAAGGGTTCACCTTCGGGGGTTGATAGTTGGTATGCTCCTGATCCATAGCTTGTTGTGATGACAAAGGGACCTAACTAGTTAGGCTCAAATTTTCCTTTGTTGTCTTGATTTGGAATGTTCTTCTAATTTTTCTTTAAGACAAGATCGCGTACCTGGAATGACCAACATTTAATTCTTTTGTTATAGCTTTGTTTCAGTCGATTTTGATATACTTGCAAGTGATTAAGGGCGTCAAGACGACATTCATCTAGAAATTCTAGCTCATTTAGTTGAGACACTCTGTATTCTTCCTCATTTATTAGATTCTTCAATGACACTCGCAATGATGGGAGCTCAACCTCAATAGCCAAGATGGCTTCTGATCCATAGACCAGGGAGAAGGGGGTTGCACCTGTAGGTGTGCGGATACTAGTTTGATAAGCCCAAAGAGCAAGATTTAGCTGCAAATGCCAGTCACGACCAACTTCATTAACTATTTTCTTTAGGATTTTTAGGATAGTTTTGTTTGTTGCTTTTGCTTGGCCATTTCCTTTGGGATAGTAGGTGGTAGAGAATTGGTGTTGGATATTGAATCTTTGGCACAACTCTTTCACATCCTAATTCTTGAATGGTGTTTCGTTGTCTGAGATGAGGGTTTGTGGTACACCATAATGACAAATTAGGTAATTTAGGATAAACTTGGGTATCTGCTTCCCCATTGTGTAGGTCATAGGAATGGCTTCAACCCACTTAGTAAAGTACTCAATGGTGGTTATACTAAATTTATGGTCGTCGAAGAGGTTGGAGTGATTTTGCCTATGAGGTCAAGTCCCCACTACAAAAAAGGCCATGGTGTGATCATTGGTTGCAACTCTTGAGTTGGAGCATGAATCATATCCCCATGTTGTTGACACTTGATGCATTTCCGCACATACCGATGAGCTTCTTTTTCCATAGTTGGCCAATAGTACCCCATCCTCAACAGTTTCTTAGCTAATGTCATACTGCTAGAATGGGACCCACATATTCCATCATGTACTTTTTTAAAATTAGTTAAGGCTTCCTCTTGGTTAAGACATTGTAGTAATGCCCCTTCAATGCTTCGACAGTAAAGGGTATCACCTAGGATCACAAATTGGGATGCCTTTTTGAAAAAGGTATTTTTAAGGTTCAGGGTGATATTTGATGGAAGGGTTCCTCTATTAAGGTAAGTAAAGATATCATGGTACCATGAAGATCCAGGACCAATAATGACACACACGAATTCAGATTCAGGGATTTCAAAAGTTGGTACGAGAAGTTGTTCTACTAAGAATTCACATTGGAGAATGTTGTTCGACATGTCTAGTAGTGATCCGATTGTTGCCATGGCATATGTTGCTCTATTGTTCATGCAAGGAATTTGTTCAAAAGTTATGTCTATAAAAATATCTTTGAGATTCTCCACCATCTTGTTGTAAGGAGTGAGCTTGTCATCTTTAGTTTGATAGCCATCAGTGACTTGGTTGATAACTAGTTGTGAGTCTCCATAGACTTTTATCTCTTGTATCTACCATTAAATTGTTATCTTGAGACCTACGATCAAGGCTTTGTACTCAAAAATGTTATTAGTGCATGGGAATGATAGCCTGTAAGATTTTGGGATGCAATCACCTTGGGGGGTGATGAAAAGAATGCCAACTCTTGATCTATGTTGGGTGAATGATCCATCAAAGTACATCTTCCATTGAGCTATGAGATTGATAAGGAACATTGATTTGTTAGGGAACTCAAATATTAAAGGGTTCTCATCATAAATGGGTGCTTCTGCTAGCTAGTCTGTGATCACTTGTCCTTTGATTGCTTTATGCTCCACATACTCACATTCCTCGGGAGTGGAATAGAGTTGTCGACTATTTAGCTAAGTGGGTTTCTGAGCATGTTAGTGACTGGTAGATTGAGAGATGGGAGAAGTTACCCCCTGATTATTGCCAAGCTTTAGAGAAGATTATTTCAGAGGATATGGATGGGTGATGTTGACTAGTGGCTGGCTATGGTTTTGAGTTTTCATTGGGGTTGGCTGGCCTAGTGATTCTGTTCATTTTGGGTGCCTTTGTGGACCTTGATTTCTTTGCACTGGTGATTTCTTGATATTAATAAATTTTTACCCTCTTTTCAAAAAAATAATAACAATAATTAAATAATAATAATTACGTCGAAGGCGTTCATTATATGAACCCAATCAATTGAATTTTGTTATAATGGTTCAAATATGTTAAGAATGATGCAAGACTATTGAGAAAGATCTTGCCATTGAAATAATAGCTAATATCAATAAAAAACTTATTTTTTAAGAAATCAAATCTAAATTATATTTTTTTTCTAATGAATCAAACAGATACTATCACTACTTTAAAAAGCTAATTTTTTTTAGAAATCAAGTCTTTATATATTCTCTTATTTTTTAATTCATATTTTTCCTAATAAAGCAAAGAATAAGCAGATAGCTTATTGTATAAATCATAGCTTACTTTCATTACAAATCATTAGTATTTTTTAATTGTTTAATTTTTAAGAATTTTCTCTCTCTAAAATTAATGTAATCATATATTTTAAATTATTAATAAATATATTATGGTTATTATATTTACTCTCTATTTAGATTGATTACAAATTGTTCAACATGAAATTATTGCTAATTTTTTTTTTTATTAATGCATAAATTTAGTAGAAATAAAATACATGGAATCCATGAACATGCATAGTATAAGAAATAATATGGAGATAAAATCTCTATATACTCTTACATTCCTTTTTAAGTTACAATTACTTTTGAAGAAACAAAAATAGAAAATCTAGATTTTTGTATAAATCAGAGTTTTACTTTCATTGCAAAGTACTTTAAATTATTTTGTAGTATTGTTTCAATTGTTTAATCTTTAAGATTTTTTTATAGAATTAATGTAATTATATATTTTTAATTACTAATAAATATATTATGGGTATTATATCTACTTTCTATCTATATTAATTATAAATGGTTCCACTTAATAATATTATTAAATCTATTTATTTTATTGCTAATACTTATGTTTTAATATAGAGAAAAAAAATCCTTCTACAAGAACATGTAGAGGATCAAGATATAAAATTATGACTTCACTAGAGTGATGAAGAGATAAAATCACTATTTAAAAAAATTAAATGGTTTTAAGATCAAATATTTTCATTCTCTTGCATTCTTTTTTAAATTATAATTATTTTTAAGGAAGCAAATGATGGACATCTAACTTAATAATTTTACCTTCATTACAAAATATTTGAAACTCTTTAGTTTGTAGTGTGATTTTAATTTTCTAAAATTAATATTTAAATAAATTTAAACAATTGATATATTTTAACTAAATTAAAACATTTGATATATTTATTCAAAGAAAAAGAATGGTATATAGATAAATATAATTATTTTTTATATAAGAAAAAATATTTTTGTATGTTATCTATTATAATATTATGAGGGAGCGTATATCTAATTTAGAAGTTATCATTTGGTTAAACTATCAAAAGGAAATGATCCAACCCATCAAAAATATTCAAGGATCGGATAAAAATCAATCATACCAATTTTTTTTTTTTAATAAATGATAAAATACAAAACAAATTATCATTCTCACTATTTAAATACAACTATTTTTTTAAAAGAGACATAAATTATTCATGGATCTAAAAGATAGATTGGGCCCACTTGAAAAGATAACTCCAACTCCCTACCAATAAAAGTGGATTCGAGATAATTTTTCAAAGTGTCTCTTTATGAAAAAGATAGAAAAACATGATTAAATATAAATGGGGTTTATTGGCCTTTCAAAGATCATTCAATACCATTTCATCGTATAATAAATCCCTATGTTCAACAATCTATTTTTGTTAATTAATGTGCAGTGGGCTCTAAGAACACATTTTCTTTTAAAATAAATGTTCCTCTCCATCTCAATCTCTATCTTCCTCTCTATATCTATCTCCTTATCCCTCTATCTCTCTCTCTCTCGCTCTCTCTCTCACTCTTCCCTCCTCTATACCTCCTTCTTTCTATCCATACCTCTCCCTCTTTCTCCCCCTCTCCCTACTATAAACATAACATGAGCCTATTTATAATGAAGCCTAATTATCTTCTTCATTCAAATTTTTTATTTTGGTCATATTTGGATCCATTTAAGTGGATGCATGGTTTATTTGAAGCTATCAACTCTCCAATTATACCTTTGTTGGAATATATTATAGTGCCCCCTAGAAGCCACATTCACTAGGAAATGTGTATACAAAATATGTGAAATATCTTATCCATCTCCATCTTCATATCCATCTCTATCTTTATATTCCTCTCTATGTATCTCTCCCATCTCTAACTACTTACCTCTCCTTGCATCTCTCTCTCTTCCCCCTCTATCTTTTCCACTATATCTATCCTACTATATCAATCTCTTTATCTCTTTATCTCTCCCTCTCTCTCCCTCTATAACTCTCTCTCATCACACACGCACACACGTGCACTCCATATTTCTCCACCCCTATCTCTATCTATATATCTCTCACTCACAAACACACAATCCTTGTTTCTCCCTCCCTATCTCTATCTCTATCTATCTATCTCTCCTCCCTCTCTCTATTGCTTGTCTCTATCTCTCTATTCTACCTATTTATCTCTTTATCTTCCCATTTATTGATATCTTCCTCTTTCTCTCTCACTCTATCACCCCTATTTCTCTCTTCCTCTCTCCATCTCTATTTGTCTATATCTACTTCTCTTTATTTGTCAATCTCTCACTCTCTATCTCCCTCTCCCCAAATCTCTATATCTTCTTATATCTATATCTCTTTATCACTATTGAAATGTGGGAAAATAGGTTTGGGGAAAATGTGTTATGAAAGGGGGTTCATCAAAAAGACCTATTTCCCCAATTTCATTCAAGGAAATGACATCCAAAAGATGAAGTTACTGTCAACCAAAAGGTGAGTCAAATCAAGGTATGAATCAACAAATTTCCTATCTATGCAAGGATGGGGGTATAAGCTAAATAACACTTTGGAGAGAAATATCAAAACCATTAAACAAACTCCAAAATGAAAGCTATGAAATGCAAATGAAGAACAGTAATCAAAAGGAATATATGGAAATGGGAAAACAATGTGTATCTTTTGCTAAAAGTCACCTTTTGAAGCTCACCGAAGACTCATTCGCCCTATGGTGAATGGGTCCTTTCTAGGGTTCTTTGAAATCTGTTTTTGGGTTCTCTTTTGATATGATTGCACTCCCAGATTCTCGAGTTTCACTGTCGAATAGCTGGAAATAAATTTTGTAGAAGAGTTTATGTGAAATGACAAATTTTCTTGCAACTTTGACAACTTTGCAACTTTCTTCAATTTTTCTCTTCAAAGGATCTCTAACTTAAAATCTACAATTGCATATCAAAGAGAGAAAAATGTTGTTTGTTAGGTGCATGGGGGTTTGCCTTGGTCAAACCCCATTTTGTTTATTAAACCTTGTAATGAAATAGAAAAGAATGAAGGAATGATGAATGAACAACAATATGTAACAACTCACCAAACCTTATTGGAACCTTGGATTGTAGATATGCAACTAGCATGAATTAGCTTCAATGGATGTGGATTTTGATCATGAAACTTGATTAGAAACAATGCTTTTAATAGATCTTGAACTCTATATCACCATATTAGCTCAAACAACATGTATGATGCAATAAATCTTTGACATGACAATGGAATCTTGATTACTACAATAATATTCCATAATTATGCCCTTGAATTCCTTGAAAATGCTCTAATAACACTCTTGTGAAAATACTCTTGATCTCATGAATTTTTCTTAGGAATGATTGAAAGTCTTAGGATGAAACATATTGAAATAACCTCTTATTTATACATATCTTGACATTAATTCCTGAAATTCAAATATCACAAGCTAACATCTGAATATACATTTGAAATCTTTAAAATACCACCAAAAAAAAATTTGAATTTAGGTCCTAGGTGCAAGTGAGAACCCATTCGCCCTAAGGTGAATGGGTCCTAGGCCACTTGCCTAGGACACACAATGCTTGATGTTAAACCTTATGTTATAGCATTTATGAATGTCGGGTTTTATCCCTCAAAAATTGCAATTATTTAGGAGTGGATTTGAATTGAAGGGGCCAATTAAGGAAAATTAGCCTCAATTAATTAATTAAAGCTCTAGATTAGTGTAAAAGTGTAAAGGTACACCTTACAACACCAAAAATAAGGCATAATTAAGTCCATTTTAAGTAAAAGGCTCTAAACTTAATGTGAATATGTAAAATACATATTACAACACTAAATTAAGGCATCATTGAGCTTGTTTATTTATCAATTAGTCATTCCCAAATTAAGTGTGAAAAAGGGATACTTTTTCTTACACTACATTTAGCACCCACTTTAGTGTGAGGATGAGCGCAAGTGAAAAATCACACTAAAGTAGGCATTCAAGACACTTATGTATGCAATAATGATAGAGATACACAATCAATACACCATAAAAGACCAAGAAGATCAAGCCTAGATAGTTTGATCGACACAAAACACATCTAAGCTTTCGGTTTTAAGCTCACTCTGGGGTAGTGAAATCTCAAGTTTCCCACTAGGTGAGTATCCCAAAAGGGTGGAAAACGAGAGAATCATATTAGTCTCCCATACCATATCAAAATTTTCCTCCTAACAAGTTCAATAAGGCACCACAAGGCAAGGCTCCACAGGAAAGCAAGGTGTGTTATGCTAGGTGGCCTTAAATTTAGGGTTTGAGCTTCATAGGACTTAACAAGCTGCATTATGCTAAACACCTATGAACAAGGTAAGGCTCCACAAGCAAGCAAAGTGTGTTATACTAGATGGCCTTGAATGTAGGGTTCGAGCTTCATAAGGCTAACAAGTTGCGTTATGCTAACACTTATGAACAATAATGCTAGTAAAAGTTTTTATGTTCAAAGGGATTTTGCTTAGTTTGTGTAAAGTATTCTTCTTAGGGAAATTGTGCCTAATGTCTCCAAGAGAGGACAAGTCAAGAGTAAAAGATTCACAACTTAGGGAATGTAGTGTGTCGCATCACCACTAAGAAGATGGTCATATGCTAAGAAATATCACACTCTTGGAGGACATCAAACCCAATGACACCACCAAGAAAATGAGACTTCACAAGAATAAAGAAAATCGCACCATGAAACATGAGAAATGTTGAAAGATATTATCAATGTATGCCCCCACTTTAAAGCGGTTGCTAACACCATTGTTGTGAGCAATTGATTTAAAGTAGCCAATGATCAATCCTAAGACATGAGCTTACTCAAAAAGCCCTATGCTAAGTCATATGTTTTTGAAATGAAGCTACATCATGTAAAAGGAAGGAGGGGTTACCCCAAAAAATACATAAGGGATCTGTGGATTCAAGGTCAATATATCTTTGCTACAGTGTTGTTATAGAGCTCAAAAACATCATCATTCCCCAAATACTCATAGAATTAGAAGAATGACACAAAGAGATCAAAAACAAAGAAAAATCCTTTCGGGTGAACATGGAAGAGACCTAAATGTCTCAACGCCTTGCGTCATCCCCAAAAGGAAAATATAAGACCAACAAAAAGAGAAAATGTTTATGGCATAGAGAAGAATGTAGATACAAATAGAAGAATGCACATAAAGAGAGAGATACATCAAAAGAAACATTATGGGGGATCACATTACGCACATGCAATCACACGAAGAACATGAAAAACAAAGAAACATACTAGTAAGGCACATGCGAGACAACCTATAGCAGGTCGTTTGCATCCCAATCTTGATCACTATATACAGAAGGTGGAAAACTAACCAAAGGGACAACATCAAGTGTTGAACTGGGACATGCACCAAGTTCAACACTCTTTTGTCCCAGTTCAACACTCTTTTTAGAAGAATTGTCATTTGAGCTCATAAAAGAGGAGAACAATGAATTCAACTCATCATGCACTTGTTCATCAATCTTTGCAATGTCAATATCATCATCCAGATTAATCACAACAGGAGGTTGAATGATAATATCCTTGGAAGGTTCTTGTTTACGTTGCGATGAAGGTATAAAATCATCATGCATTGCTTCAAGCAAGTTTGGGTTTTGATTTTTTGTGTTGCTCTTTTCTTCTTTAGTTTGTAACATATGAGCAATAGAACAATGTCCACACCTATGCTCTCTATAATTTTAGTTTCTTTTCATGTTGTTTTAAATTTGTGATTGTGTAGGAGTGAGTTTGTCAACCATAGGTTTCTTTTCTTCCCTTAAGTGAGGAACAAAAGGAACCATAAGAGGTTGTTCAACCACTTTATCTTTAGCTTTTTAAACTTGTTTGATTTTAGGAGGGACAACAGGGTTGTTTGTGATTATCTCGTGGTCCCTTATAGGAAATGGTAGGAGGATTTTTCATAAGATGCTCTTGGATATTTGGAAGGGATTTTGTTCAATCATAGTTTCATCAAGGATTAGTGGCTCAATCATGGGTTGAGGCATATTTCGAAGGGATAATTCTACTATATGCTTTGCCTTAAACTTTTGATATGATTTGAGAAAAAAGTCTTTGCAGAGTCTAATAGGATCAATAGGCTCGGGCCAAAAGAAATTCAATGAAAAGTTTCAATGGGATGACATAGGATTAAAGCCACTATGATGCACAGTAAAGGTTTCATTGCAAAAGGGAAACTTTAAACACTTATGCACAACCAACAGGATGGCATTCATGGAGCGAAGCCATGGATAGCCCAACTTCACACAAAATTGATCTGACATCATGATGATGGTGAATGGGAAATTTATTGTTTTTGGTCCAACTTTTAGAGGGAGATTTATTGAGCCCATCACAGGGAAAGCAAAACCATTATATGCTTTGATCCATGCTTTTGGTCTTTCATATGTATCTTGGTAAAGGTCATGCAAAAATAGGAATTCTTCAGTGATAACATTCTCTACACAAATGGTATCTATTAATATCCCATTAGTAGGCTTGTCATTTATTCTTCCAACTATGTAAAGAGGACCATTAGATGCATGTTTGATTATGTCTTTTTGTGATAAAGCAATATCAAGGGGTATTTTGCTTTGGACCTTATGAGGTTTAGCTTCAATAAAGTTGACTGAGATGTGTATATTATCATTCTATTCATATTTGAAGGCCTCGTTAATGAGGTCAACGAGGCCACAAAAAAATTGTATTCCCTGTTCACTCTTAAGCATCTTTCTTAGGTTAGCTAGCATAGGAGCCACATCAAGACTCACAAGATTTTTCATTTTTTATAAGCCTTCATATATTCTTCTTATGTTTTCTTGTAGGGTATGGAAATCATCATGCACATTGGTTGTAGGTAAGGAAGTCATTGGAAAGAGGTATGCAGGCTATGATCCATAGGGGGTTGATTATCAACACTATTAGAAAGAGAGTTAGAAAACACAAGATCCACGACAAATGGTGTATCGCGTGATGACATGAGTTTCAAAATACGTCTCACAATAATATTGCTACACAATAATATTGCTAATAGGAGACTAAGTTGTAAAGCTCATACAAGTTTCACAAACTCAATGTCAACCCAAAATGGAAAGAAGGTAAAGTGCAATGCAATGAACTAGGATGTAATATGTAAATGTAATTTTTAGATTCTAAACATGGTAATTTTTTGATTACACTATGCAAAAACTTGAAATTAATGTCTTATAAATGCAATCTTGAAATCACACAATGCAATAACTTTATCAAATTAAGCTAAATGTGACCAAATTGAAGAAACAAAAAAATTGCAAACAAAAACAAAAATCTGAAAACAGCAAATAGGATTACAAAAATGAATGCTTTAATGCCCAAAAAATTAGAATATGACCCTGATCAGGGACTCATTCACTGTGGGGAAAATGGGTCCTAGGTGAGGGTTTTGAAACAAGTTTTTATAGATTTTTGAGTAAATTTCAGTGGTTTCCAGATATTCATTTGATACATCAAGTTTTAGTTTGATTTTTTTTTGTGAAATGAGGATTGAATGCAAATGCAAAATGTGACAAAATGACAACCTAGAAAACCTAATTTGATATGCAATTTTATTTCAATTTTCAAATACAAATGAATATGATGTAATGCTATGTAAATGATATGCAATATGACTATTTTTTTGTATTTTTCAGATTTAAAGAATGCAATGATGCAATCCTAAAACCCTTAAATGAAATACAAAATTAAATGCAAACTAGACACCCTAAATGAGACTCAATTCAATGCAAAGAGATGCAAATGAATGCAAGATCTAAATCTAGGATGAAAGAGGACTGCAAAATCAAAAATGCAAGGATCAAACTCAGGTTCACCACAATGAAATGAAAGAAAATAGGTTTGGGGAAAATGTATTATGAAAGGGGGTTCACCAAAAAGACCTATTTCCCTAATTTCATTCAAGGAAATGAGGTCCAAACGATGAAGTGACTATCAACCAAAAGGTGAGTCAAATCAAGGTATGAATTAGCAAATTTTCTACCCATGCAAGGACAGGGGTATAAGCTAACTAACACTTTGGAGAGAAAGATCAAAACCATCAAACAAACTCCAAAATGCAAATGAAGAATAATAATCAAATTTGACAGAAACAATAATCAAAAGGAAGATCTAGAAAGGGGAAAATAATGTGTACCTTTCACCAAAAGTCACCTTTTGAAGCTCACTAAGGACTCATTCACCCTATGGTGAATAGGTCTTGGCTAGGGTTCTCTTCTGCTGTGTCTGCACTCCTAGATTCCCAAGTTTAATTGTCGAACAACCAAAAATAAATTTTGTAGAAGAGTTTCAGTGAAATGATAATTTTTCTTGCAAATTTGACAACTTTGCAACTTTCTTCAAATTTTCTCTTCAAAGGATCTCCAACCTAAAATATGCAATCACATGTATCAAAGAGAGAAAAATGTTGTTTGTTAGGTGAATGGGGGTTTGCCTTGGTCAAAGCCTGTTTTGGTAATTAAACATTGTAATGAAATAGAAGAGCATGTAGGAATAATGAATGAACAACAATATATAACTCACCAAACCTTATTTGAACCTTGGATTGTAGATATGTAACTAGCATGAATTGGCTTTAATGAATGTGGACCTTGATCATGAAACTTGATTAGAAACAATCCTTTTGATAGATCTTGAACTCTACATCACCATATTAGCTCAAACAACATGCATGATGCAATAAATCTTTGACATGACAATGGAATCTTGATTGTTGCAATAATCTTCAATAATTATGCCCTTGAATGCCTTGAAAATGCTCTTGAATGCTCTTGTGAAAATACTCTTGATCTCATGAAATTTGCTTAGGATGCTTGAAAGTCTTAGGATGAAACATAGTGAAATAACCTCTTATTTATACATATCTTAACATTAATTCTCAAAATTCGAATATCACAAGCCGATATATGATAATACATTTAGGTCCTAGGTGCAAGTGAAGACCCATTTGCCCTATGGCGAATGGGTCCTAGGCCACTTGCCTAGGACACACATTGCTCAATGTTAAACATTATGTTATGGCATCTATGAATGTTAGGTTTTATCCCTTGAAAACTGCAATTAATCAAGCTTGGATTTGAATTAAAGGTGCTAATTAAGGAAAATCAACCTCAATTAATTAATAAATCCCTAGATTAGTATGAAAGTGCAAAGATACACCTTACAACACCAAAAATAAGGCACAATTAAATATATTTTAATTAAAAGGACCTAAACTTAATGTGAATATGTAAAATACATATTACAACGCTAAATTAAGGCATCATTAATATCATTTATTTATTAATTATTCATTCCAAAATTAAGTGTGAAAAGGGATACTTTTTCCTACACTACAACTATATCTCACCATCTATATTTCTATCCATCTCTCCCTCTCCCTCTTCCCCAATCTCTATCTGCCTCTCCCTCTTCGTTTATATATCTCTATATCTTCATTTTTATCCCCCTCTTCTTCTTTCTTTATATATTTATCTCTTCATCAATATCTCCCTATCTCTCTATCTTTATATCTCCCTCTAGGTCTATATCTATCTCTCTATCTACTTGTCTCCCTCTTCCTCTCTCGATCTATCTTCATATTTACCTTTATCTTCCTCTCCCCCCCTTTATCTCTAGACATGTCTCCTCTTTATCCATCCATCTCTCTCCATCTATCTCACTCTCCCTCTTCCTATACCTCTATATCTATATCTCTTTGGATCTCTATCTCTCCATATTTCTTCTTCCATCTCTCACTTTGTCTCCATCTTGTTATTTCTCCATCCCTCTACCCCAATAGCTCTCCCTCTCTCTCTCTCTATATATATATATCTTCATCTCTCATTCTATCCCTCTCTGTATATTTATCTCTTCCATCTTCTACTATCACTCTCCTCTCTCTCTTTTTATATTTCCCTCTCCTCCATATCCCTCTCCTCCTCCATATCTATCTCTATCTCTATCTCTATCTCTATCTCTATCTCTATCTCTATCTCTATCTCTATCTCCCTCTACTTCATATCCCTCTCCCTATCCTTCTCCATCTCTATCTTTGTCTCTATCTTCCTCTCTATCTCTATCTCCTTGCCCCCCCCCTCTCTCTCTCTCCCTCTCTTACTTTTCCCCCTCTATGTCCCCCTCTTTCTATCCCTCTCTCCCTATTTCAAACATAGCATGAGCCTATTGGTAATGGATTTTGATTATCTTCATGATTCAAAGGTTTTTTCAGTTGTGTTTGCATCCTTGTAAGTGGATGCATAGTTGATTTGAAGCTACCAGCCCTAGATTAGAGTGAAAGTGTAAAGGTACACCTTACAACACCAAAAATAAGACACAATTAAATCCATTTTAATTAAAAGGCCTTGAACTTAATATGAATATGTAAAATACATATTACAATACTAAATTAAGGCATCATTAAGCTCATTTATTTATTAATTACTCACTCCCAAATTAAGTGTGAAAAAGGGATACTTTTTCCTACACTACAACTATATCTCACCATCTATATTTCTATCCATCTCTCCCTCTCCCTCTTCCTCCAATCTCTATCTCCCTCTCCCTCTTCCTTTATATATCTCCATCTCTTCATTTTTATCCCCCTCTTCTTCTTCCTTTATATATTTATCTCTTCATCAATATCTCCCCATCTCTCTATCTTTATCTCTCCCTCTAGGTCTATATCCATCTCTCTATCTACTTGTCTCCCTCTTCCTCTCTTGATCTATCTTCATCTTTACCTTATCTTCCTCTCTTCCCCTCTATCTCTAGACATGTCTCCTTCTCTTTATCCATCCATCTCTCTCTATCTATTTCACTCTCCTTCTTCCTAGACCTCTATATCTATATCTCTTTGCATCTCTATCTCTCCATATTTCTTCTTCCATCTCTCACTTTGTCTCTATCTTGTTATTTCTCCATCTCTCTACCCCTATAGCTCCCCTTCTCTCTCTACGTCACTTGATATATATATATATCTTCATCTCTCATTCTCTCCCTCTCTATATACTTATATCTTCCATCTTTGTCTATCACTCTCTCCTCTCCCTCTCTTTATATTTCCTTCTCCTCCATATCCCTCTCCTTCTCCTTCTCCATCTCCATTTCTATCTCTATCTCTATCTCCCTCTACTTCATATCCCTCTCCCAATCCTTCTCCATCTCTATCTCTGTCTCTATCTCTCTCCTTGCCCCTCTCTCTCTTTCTCTCGCTCTTCCCCCCTCTATCTCTCCCTTTTTCTATCCATCTCTCCTTATTGCAAACATAATATGAGCCTATTGGTAATGGATTTTGATTATCTTCACGATTCAAAGATTTTTCCAGTCGTGTTTGGATCCTTGTAAGTGGATGCATAGTTGATTTGAAACTATAACTTCTCCATTGAGACCTTTGTTGCACAAACAACATCATTTTCTAATTTGCCTACCATTTGAACTCATGTACTACACAATGTATGCAAAAAATAGACCAAAATTTCCTTTAATTGACCTTCCACACCTCTTCGACGTATCCATTGCACAAGGAGGTGCGATTGCTAGTATTATATATTACTAATAATGATATCTATATGAATATAAAAAACACAAATAATAATAATAATAATAGAATAATAAGATAACAATATAATATATATAATTTAACATTAACAAAAAAATAAATAACATATTAACAATATAATTAATATAATACTATCATTTAATATAACCAATTAAAATATATATTTTAAATCTATTATATTAAACCTTATTTAACATTTAGATTATTATTATTGCCTCTTGCTAAACTAGCATATATATATATATATATTTAATAATGTTGTTTTCAAATTAAAAAAAAAAAAAACTAAAATTGATATGAAAATATTTATTTGCCAACTTATTTTATCTAAATTAATTATTTAATTTTTTTCGCTAGAAATATAAAGCTTTTCCATTTGAACAATATTGACCGTGGAAACCTCATGCTTCTCTAAGAGAAAATAAGCACGTGACTTAACACTTAAGCCCGATTAATTGAATGAATGAATGAGAGATTTTAATATCGTCCACAAGACCAAACAGTCTAAGGGACCGAGAACCACAAAACTATGAAATCTCCAAATTCTCTTTGATGCTAGATCTTCTACTATGAATTTTGACCAACAAATTAACAGTCTTGTTGATCTTTTCTTCATCAAATAGCTTGTGTAGATTGTCAATTTTTAAATTGCCTTCATATTGACGATGAATATTTTTGCACTCCATGATAAAATGCCATTTGTCTCTGAAAAAACATGCATATTCTATCCTCCCACGCTTCCTTAGATACAGTCCACCTTCACGTTGTACACCTAAAATGATGTGACCCGATGCTTAACCGAATTATTAGCAACCTTTGCTTCACCTCGCGCCTAAATAAATTTTCTCACCTTGCTACCAAGATTGTGCATTCAAAAGACATACCCAAATGAAAAAGAAAACCTCGTTTTCCCTTCCCGCCGCAGGGCTTTGTACAGTAGTCTGTACACTCGGGAATTGGCGGGGTATAAATTTGAATTAGTGTACTGGAGCTGGCCTCAAAATCTCGTAAGCTCTCGATCACATGAAGCGCGTTAAGTTGCAGGCTGATGAACACTGGGAGTCCTCGCACATCGGCAGCTCGCGGGATCAAAACTCAGAAGACGAAGAAGAAAATAATGATAACGATAAGGAGAATTTCTTAACTGAAAATCTTTACGAGCTGGATGAATATGGAATTCCCTGCGAGGGCAAGGGCGAAGGCGAGGGTTCTGATGAAGGCTGTAGGTCACCTAGCTTTGCGCAGTCGTTTTATGCAAGCGGTGCTGACTGGACATCCCTCCGCTCCCATGCCAATGGTGGAAAAGGAAAAGGAGAGGGGAAGACTCAACTTGTTCAGGCCAAATTGCATGCGATGTGGGGTCTGAAGAGTACGGAGAAGGCGGTGGACGAAGGGGAGCACAAGGCTGAAAGGAAATTGTCTAGTTTCAAAGCGGATTTTGGCCGCGGAGGAATACGTCAGCAGCAGGAAGTCAGAGCGTGTCCTTTCTATAAGAAAATTCCAGGTGTGTTGGTCTTTGAATTTACCAGAAGGAAAGGTTTAAAAGCCATTTTATATACATCTTTCGTTAAAAAACTCCTTATAAATATCTTAATTTCCCCTCCTCCTCCCCCCGAGTATCTGTCTAAGTATTTTATTATTAAAAAATCTTTGCCACCACATTTTGAATTGTAAGTCCAACATATTTATTTGTAGTTACCAGAGTGATTCTGGAAGCGTAATAATTTAATATTTAAAATTATTAATTTTTCTACTTCTCTCTGATTGACTTGGGCACTCAGTAGTCTAACAGGATGGTTCCATAGAGTTGTTTATTTTGGTTTACTGTTTAAATTTTGGTATTATAGGCAGTATTATGTTAAATTTGATTTAAGTAATTTAAAATCTTCTTTTTATATTGATGGAGCTGTTATAGTTTAGATATTGAAAATTAGCTGTGAAAAAATGGAGGGATGAGATTATGCAGATGTTGTACAATTACACAGATTTTTTTTGTTGTACATTTTACTTTAAGTTTTACTTTCAACTTTTTTTATCAACAAACTTTCAATTTTTTTTATCAATAAAAATAAATATACATATCCTTATTCATTTAACAACTACTTAAAATAAACAAAAACTTAAAAAATTGATGAAACCACTAACTCCACAAAAACATCCTTAAAAATTTGAATAATAATTATTAAAACAAAAAATTAAAAGTTGGTGAAACCTTAATCTAAGCATGGTGTGATATGTCGCTGGTCCCTTATATTATAAACTATTTTGAAGTCTAATGTCATAGTCGTACATGACTGCATAAGTAGATTTTTTGCTTAAATTTAAGCAGCACAGGTGGTCCCAATCAAATTTTAAATTAAATATGAAGAATAGTTTAAAATCTTTTTCTATTGTAGTGGAGCAACTACATTCTAAGAATTGAGATTATATTGTGAAAAAAGAGGGGGCTGAAATTATGCAGCAACTGGACAATGAAAAAAATTGTCAAATGATTGCACACATTTTTTCCCTCTTTTTACACTTTCCTCCAATTTTGCTTTCCAACTTTTACTTTCAAAATAAGCTGAAAATCAAATAGCCCTGGAACTATGTAATGTCCCCAACTCAAATTAGCAGCAGATTGCTGTCCTTTCCTTGGATTACTCAAGAGGAAGAGGACGTAGAGCATCATTGGGTAAGATATGGAGTCTTTGGCTTGTTCTAAATTCTATTCTTAAGTTGTGTGCATGTCTTTTTATGCAACTTAAGTGAATTTAAGCTATTTTAAGCGAACTTAAGTTATTTTAGGTTACGGGCACCTTTTTTAAGGCAACTTAAGAGTTCCTAGCCAAAAGACTTAATATGTCCCCTTTTTATGTACTTTAAGTGATTTTAAAAAGCATGTGATAAAAGGCAAAGGGGGCATGTGTTTTGAAGGAGCTTATTGGTTCAGTTTTTAGGGTTTCAACGTGGAGCATTGGATCAAAAGGTGATGAATCAAGGGTTGAGATTAATTCATCTCTTTGGTAGTTATTATATAACTCTCTAGGGGTCTTTTAGAGCTCATTATGTGTTGAAGTTTTTTGTTTATTGCTGCTGCAACTTGGCTGAAGATTGAAACCCTCAAGTATCCCTGATTTTAGTGAGACATACGAGCTCTCCCTAGTTGGAAGAGTGTGTTTCGGTGGAAGAATTCCAATTTGTGAAACCCTAGCACATTATTATTTCTAGGCTGCAAGTATTCATCAAGTTTGAGGCCGAATTTGAGGAGAATCCCAGTGCTGAAGACTCGGATCTGGAAACTTCTACAGTTGCAAATCATCAATTACTAAGCATTTGGTGGACGGCTGTTGAGGAGCATATAAAATATACCTAGCACTGATCATTTTGGGAGCCTAGCATCATTTTGAGGGTCGGCTAGGGTTTGGAAATAATTCTGAACCAATCTGAGGTATTTTGGGTGTTAAAAAATCTGCATATTTATCTTGGTTTAAGCTCTGAAATTTTAAGAGGAATTATTGTAATGCTTTTCTGAAATTTTTGGGTTGTTTAGTGGATTTTTTGCAACTTTTTCATGTTCAAAAATTTTCAGAAATTCCTAAAAAATCAGAAAAATATTTTGAGCCTAGATCTGAGTTTGTTGAAGGGTTTTTCTTTTTGAAAATAAAATATCAGAATTTTTTATTGCATATTTTTGGAGATATTGTTGTTTGTCTATTATCCTTATTTGGGGATATTAAAAACTACTAGTTTCACAAAAGACTCCTTAAAAAACGAGTTGTGGCTGTTGGACAAAATAAGCTAAGTAGGACAAAATAAGCTAAGTAGCTGCATGGGAGCATGTCCCAAGTATAGTAAAAAGTAGGCTATAAACTTGATGAACACCCTTGGCCACCTAGATTTTCTTCTTGCCATCGGTGCAATGTTTGTTCTTCATAATTATACCCTTCTTAGTTTATTGATATTCTAATGGGCAACCACCCACCTTGTTCTTCTTGAGGAGATTTGAATTGAAATGCCACTTACCAATTATATGAACACAAAGTTCCAAAATGGTTATAGACTTGAGCCTAGGTTGCAAGCCTTTTAGAGAGATGTGCAACAAGCTTTGGGGAAGTAGACTCTCTCTCCCTATGATGGATCTAATTGATGCTTAGTTTGTGCGTGGGTGCAAAAGAGAGACTCATACTTGTTCCTTAAATTGATGATTGAAGATGAAGCAATCAAGTTTGCCACCTTGCATTTGGAGGGTATTGCACATGATGCTATTACTATTTTATTGAACTTGATATTATTGATATTATTATTTTATTATTGAACTTGAAATTTGCCTATTGAATATTTTATTATATTTATCATTTATGTTTTGAATGACAGTCGAGTTTATGGTGGTTTTTGTTGAATATATGATGCTATATGGTATTCTAAACTTAATTTTTGCTTTTGGACTTCAAGTATATATATTATGAATTTTATATGTTTTTTTGTATAAATGAACCCAAAACAAACCCAACCCTTTTTTTTTGGTCGGATCCACAAACTTAAACTAGAACTGACAACATAGACAAGAACCATTAGACTCCTCAGGTTTGATGATTATGGGAGGAGATGGTCCTATAGTATCCTTTCCAATTGGAGTGGTAACTCATCCGTATCCAAGGCATTAACTAGGCATTTGTCCATCTCATTGCTGTATATTGGTTGAGTTGGCTTATGCTGGGGTTTCGTGGAAGTTGGGTGGGCATTGGAGGTCATGTGGCTAGTGTTGATGATGAAGATAGTTGACTAGTATGTGGTGTCAAAAGGTCTTGTGGGTGATAGTGTCGATTTATTTGTTGTTGATTGTATGGAGGGTTAGACTATGTTGGTAGGTATAAAGAGCTATCTCGCCATTTTTGCTGCCATCATTGACATTGAGGCTGCTGATATTGGTTTGGCCATGGCTAGCCATGAGGTGTGGTGGGGTTGTTGCCACTCCCCATTCCAATTAGACTGAGGATAATTGTAATTCGGAGGTCCAATTTGATTGTAATAATTGAACTGAAAATCATAAGGTATGCCTTGGTTTTATGGCCTAGGTTGTCACAATCGTTGTTGGGAAATGTAGTACATTTATTCTTCATTCTCCTCCACCTTTGGTAGCAACAACTTCAATGTGGTTGTCTGACTTTGCCTCGTTAAGACTAGATACGTTGGTCTGATTAAGTGGACATTCATTGCTAGAGTGTCGGTTCTAACATGTTGGACAAAATACGAATAGTTCTTTTTCAGCCATGTTTTCTTTGAGCATAAAGTGTATGCAATTGAGCATCCATGGAATGAAGAAGATCAGTCTTGAGATCATCGAAGAGATTGCTGATCTCCCTAAGTGACTCCCACATTCGAGCACAGTGCTTGAGAGCTGATTCCTTTGTATCCATGAGTAGTCTGTGACATGGAACAAGAGTAGTTCCTACAAATCTTATTGATATCCTCAAATGTAAGTTGGGGCACATCAGCTTGTTTCACCAGATAGAGAGTCTTCAAACCGTCATCCCATATAACTTGAAGAAAAATTATCTTAATAGATTGTGGGCCAGGCTTGTTTTGTCAAGAGTGCTGCAAGCTGAATGAGATTCTCTCCATGTAGTCCTGAAGTGCTTCCTCATCCTTTTGTTTCATGCCAAAGATGAGGATCTCATCTTGTATGTCCCTCACCTTACAATATTCTTGATACTTTCTTAGGAATTGCTCCTTCATGTCTGCCCAATTATTGATAATGCTCCTTCCAAACCCCATGAACTAGTGCAAAGCTGTCTTTGGGAGTGGCTGGGAACAACTTTAATTTCTACACACAACACATCAAACTCGAACGAAACCATCTCTGGATCTGCACTTGCAATCCCATGGAAATTTGGAAGAGTCAAATGTGGAATATTCTTCATTGGCGCTTCATCTTCAAGTAAGGTGATTGGAAAATCAAGGTGACTGGATCATTATTGGCAAGAATTCGTTTAGCTTCCTCTTCTTTTTCTTGTCGGGCCATTGTAATTTCTACCTATGATATTGCTTCTGAGGTTATAACTGTTAGAGTAATAAGTTATTCCACTTAATTAATTATATCATATTGGTAAATTAATTAAGTCACTTATTTCTTTAGTTGCTTAAGCTAAACTTAGGCACATTAATAATTGATTAATTATTAAGTGTGCACACTAGGGTTTCATTTAGGGTTTCCCTTTTAGGGTTTCTTGATCTCCTTCATAAGGATTGATCTCTTTGTAATAATTGATTCTCGAATATTAATGTTGCACATCTTTTTGCAATAGCTCTTGCTTTTTTGTTTTTCTCTTCTGTGGAAGGTCTATTCTGGTTTGCAAATCTGATCATGGGTTTCTAACATGGTATCAGAGCCTTGATTTGCAGCCCCTTCTCAGATTTTTGAGAAAATCATTGCAGAGCACGTTCGGGGTTCCTTGAGGGTTTCATGTCTTGAGCTTGTTTATGAAGCATTTTGGATCAGATATGAGCATTCCATTGAATTCAGAGCTGCTAGAACAGTCAGGTTTGCCTTTCGTTTCATCGAAAAAGGCCTTCGTTTGTCAGATCTACGAGGATTTGAAGTTTATGAGGGTTTCCAGATCCAGAGCGTACCTGGAATTTTGGAGCGTTTTCAGCCCAAACGGACCTCACCATCACGTTCAGAGCGCCCAAAAACCCCAAAATCGACTGTCAAATCGTCAAAATCGGACACAGTGACTCCGGGAGGTAATTTTTTTTCATTTCTGGGTCGTACGGCCTGGTACAACATGCAATCCAAGAAAAAAATTAAAAAAACCAGAGTTAATGGACACTGCCGTCAGTTAACCACTAGTGGTTAATGCTAGCGGTTAGCCTAGCCGCCAGGCTTAACTCCAAACCCTTTTGGAGGAGTTTTGGTATTTTGGGCATAACTTTTGCGTTCAAATTCGGATTTTCGAAAACGAAATATCGCCGGAAAGCTGGTTCCGAGCACTTTCTAGTGGTGCTGTTTAGTTTTCAGTATTTTACTGTTTATCTGCATTTATTGCTATTTGAAGTCAGATGTTTATTTTGGACTTCCGAGCTCATAACTTTTTGCCACGATCTCCGATTTTCACTATCTTTGCGGTGTTGGAAAGGTATTAAGGAGCTCTATGTTGCTGTCCATGCACTTTTTCTGTATCTGTCCCAGGTTGATCGCTTAGTCCAGATTTGGCCCGATGGGTTGTTTGGAGATTACTTGGATGTTTTGGCAGTTGGGAGGGTGCATCTTGCATCTTTGCACTTCGTTTTCAATAATACATCATTCAATAATTGCTTGTTGCTTCATAGATTCCAGGGTTGTTCCTGTTTGGAGTTTTCGAGTGTTCCGTGGCATCGGGTCTGCTATTGCTTTATCATGATTCCTTGAGTCAATCAGTGACTCTCATCTGGTTTCAGTAGTAAACAAAAGAATCTTTCCTGCTTGCCAGTATCAGGTTCCAGTGTTACTCCACAGTGTTCTTCCAGTGCTTCTTTGCAGTCATCTCATTGTAGGGGGGTTTTGTCCCATTGGGTTTTTCCTTCTCTACCTTCTTCTTGCATTTGTAAATGGGTATAGTACCCATCTTTGCTTTCATGCATCTTATTCTAGTGTTTTAGCTTCTTCCTAAGTTCATCTTAAGGGGGGGTGTTAGAGTAATAAGTTATTCCACTTAATTAATTATATCATATTGGTAAATTAATTAAGTCACTTATTCCTTTAGTTGCTTAAGCTAAACTTAGGCACATTAATAATTGATTAATTATTAAGTGTGCACACTAGGGTTTCATTTATGGTTTCCCTTTTAGGGTTTATTGATCTCCTTCATAAGGATTGATCTCTTTGTAATAATTGATTTTCGAATATTAATGTTGCACATCTTTTTGCAATAGCTCTTGCTTTTTTGTTTTTCTCTTTTGTGGAAGGTCTATTCTGGTTTGCAAATCTGATCATGGGTTTCTAACAATAACAAGAAGATATATGAGGAACATTCTTTGGCCTTTCCAAGTTATCAATTGACAAACATTCAGAGACAAACTTTGGCCTATGCAATTTGTCCTCAAAGGCTCTTACTAAATCAAAGCACGATGTTTCTGGCAAGCCTGCAGAGTCGTTCAGCATTTTCAACAACATTCTCTTCTGTGATTTCAGCAGTATATTCCTTGTCTAAGCCTCCAGAATTATTTTCTCTTCATCTATACTTGCAACAATATTAGTAGTAGATATGCCTGGGAAAATCTCCCTTACTATCTTGTCTATGATTCATGCACCTAAATGATCTTAGTCTAAAACAAAGCAAACTAGGATTTAAAAAAGGCAGGGTTAGCGATCACTTGTCTTCCTCCCCAGGGCACTGATCCTAATTCAATTTAATCAATTTGTAGGTCTTTGATACGATTCCCAACAACAACGCCAAAGTGTTTGGGCTCAACTCTGCCTTATCAAATCAGGATGTAATCTTGTGAGTTTGTCATAGCAATATATATGCTGGGAGCTACAGGTGTTGAATAAAGTGTGTCTAAGCGAATGTAGTCTTAAATAGGGATAAGGAAAGGCAGAAGAACAATGATAAGAAAGGAAGAATAGTTACAACTACAAGAAGAAGTACTAGAAATAAACTATCCTAATTGCTGGAAACACACATAAATGTCACAGAACGTTAAGTTATCCTACGTGCACCTTAACACACTCATTAAATTTCTTGCTATCAACCAAATTGGTAAACCCTGCAACAATATTTAGAATTATTACACTCATACAGCTTTAAGGGATAATAAAACAAAAAGTAACACACAGAGAAATATAACAACTACTTTTCCCGTCAGTGGATTGACAGCAGTTGCTATCAACTCCTCAACTGTTTGCCAATCAGAATAACAGAAAGACTTTATTCATTCGGACTATCTTACAAAGCATGCAGCAAATAAAGATTGGTACAAGCAAAGTGCATTAGTACAGCGATATTTCTACTATGGGCCTATAATATCAGTCTTTTCTTATTTTTTCTATATATTTTGCTTAGCCGGTTGACTTTATTTATATGCAAGATAGGAAAACTAACTATTTACAATAATAGTATTTTGTCCCTCCCTTTATGCAGTCAACCTAAGAAACTACAGTTACGATAGGCTGATGGTCTTTGATGCTAGCTGGAAGTTGTTTTTGTTACTGCCCTTCATCATTGCTTGATCATGTAACAGCTGTCAATTTTCCTGCAGCAGCTGCAGGATAAATAAGCGACGTCCAACTAAGAAATTCTTTTTTCTGTGAGTGCTGTGCTTATCCCATACATGTTTCCTTGCTGTCAAAATTGTCCCAGGAGTTTTATTGGTTTGTAACAGATACAAATGTCCTTCCTGCAGTCAGCTTCAGGATGATAAAAAGAGGTCACAGTCTACTGGTTGATCACATAGATAAACACATAAATAAGCAATTCTAATTTTACTACCATTTTCCTTGTGAAACTAGTCAATTCTGATATATTTTTTAAGACATTGAATCTTGATAGAAAATGATGAGAAAAGGAAATAAAAAGGAACGGAAAAGAGGAAAGAGTGCATGCTGGAAAAAAACTGAGGAAATGAAAGGGATAGGAAAAGAGGAAAAAATGTATGCTTCTGACTTGTCACAGTTGATCTGAGAGCAATACTTAATCAAGCTGCTTAAGATTTCTCTTCTCTGCCTTGTGAAAATTAGATCAAGTAAATAAGTTTGGGTAATCGTTCTTTTAATGTATATTGGGGTTCATATAGGCTTTAGTTGGGTCATCAAGCCAAACCAAGTCTCTTGGTCTTCTACATGTTTAAAAATCCCCCAAAGTCATTGAGTGATCTTTAAGATGCTAATTAGCCATTCATCGCCAGAACTCAGTGCATTAGAGGAACTGTTATAAGCATAGATGCTAGCCAGGTGATGGAATTCTCAATCAATGTTGACCATAATCTGAACAAGCAAGCTTGGGTTTGAAAATCAATTAAACATATCTCTGCTAAAAGGGGGAGAAATTAGAACCATGACTTTATTTTTACTTCCGACTCACTGTGAAAAAACTCTTGGCTTTGGGTTAACTATTGTTTAACGTGGTCATGGAGATTAAGACTCACATTTTTAATTTTTTGCATGCATAAAAATATCAGGCTCATAACTTCTATTGAATTCCCTAGATAAGTATATTGCTGACAGTTTATCTAGTGATTGACTGTGATCTCTTATTTACAAAGTATGGCTGTGTGCTCTCCTTTGGAGAATTAGGCTGTTGCATCTCCTTTATTTCGTTGCTACCCTTTGTTTGAGATACTTGCTACCCTTTGTTTGAGATACTTGATCCTAAGCATTAGTTGTCATAGCTGATGTAGGATGTTGCACAGCAGGCTTGTTGGGGATGGAATGATGGTTAGGCTGGACTTTCCCATCCTCATTCTAACAATAAGATTTGTAGCTAGTTCTATATTATTTTACTTGCTTGCCCTGTACATGCATATGCTACCTCTGTATTGTGAATGGCTAGCTTTGGTACAAAATGAAGTTGCAATGTGTCCTGGACGATGAATAGAGTGAGAACTCCAGCAATAAAGTGAATGATTGAATCTAGGGTAACATTACAATTAGAATTTGTTTCATTGAATTAAAACCAGATTCCAATAATTTGTAAACATACCTGACCAACTTAGGAGCCAGACCTTTCTTGGAAGATAGTTTCTTCATCTTTGTTAGTTGCAAAACTAACAGTAAAACATCCCTTGGTTTTTTCTATGACCTCCATACAACCATACATATATTTCCAATTGTCAGTCATCCATTCCCTTAAAGCTTAGGAGATAGCCAAAGTGGTATAAGTCGATAGATAAATGCCCTCTCTTTTAGTTTCCATAAATGGTGTATGATTTCTTCCAATGGTGTCTCTTCTATTAGATATTTATTTAGTTTTCTAATGACAGCCATTCATATTTTATGGTTGTTTCCTTGCCAGCTTGCACTCTACAATCACATTGAAATTCTTATATCTATTGGCAAAACTCATTGGTTTCTGCCTCAACTAGATTTACTTGTTTCATCTGGAAATGGATGTAAGAAGGGGGAGATTTGAACCTCCTATTTTGGATGTCATGACTGACTCTCTCCCTTTTTGACCTGAGTATTTTTATTTTTATTTACAGTTTTCAAATGTGAAATTGTTGTGGCATTTCATGGTTGCAATCTATTCAAAATAGCTTCCTTTACCTCAGATGATGTTGACTATTCTTAGTTATTACTTATTAGTGTTTTTTGACAGGTACATCCTTTACGGTTGATGCATTTCGATATGGATCAGTAGATGGTTGTAGTGCATACTTTTTGACACACTTTCATGCTGATCATTATGGTGGTTTAAACAAGGGATGGGCACATGGTCCAATCTACTGCACACCAGCTACTTCTCGCCTATTAAAGTTGTGTCTTTCTGTAGATTCAAAGTGAGTATTTTTCTAAATAGAGAAATTTTGAGTTATGAAATTTAAATTAGTCTCTACAGTGCATTATGTACAGAAGTTTTGACTATGAAATAAGCTGTTTATGCCTATGCCTTTACTCTCTCTTTCTAATCTAATAGAGGAAGATATCGTTCTATCTTGTGAAGTGGAAAGGATGTCTGATTTTCCTAACCCATACTTAGAATGTGTTAGTTACAAATGTGATTTTGTAAGGCATTTTGTGTAAGTCCGGAGAAATTCTTAAATTGAGTCTCCACTAATTTTTAACCCTGTCAAATTTTCTGCTTGATGATAAAAGATGATGCTATTCTTCAGGTATATTCATCCCTTAAAAATGGACAATGTACATGTTATTGATGGGACTAAAGTCTTGATGCTCGAAGCCAACCATTGTCCTGGGGCAGCCTTGATACATTTTGAACTTAGAGATGGGCGGCAATTTCTCCATACAGGGGACTTTCGGGCCTGCAAAGAAATGCATAGCTATCCTATATTTAGAAATGTGCATATCAATACTTTGTATCTTGATACAACGTATTGTAATCCTAAATACAGGTGCAACTAAGCAAGCGTTGTTCTTTATTTTTTAGTTTTTTAAATGTGGTGTACAGTCACTTGTGTTTGTTTTCTCAGCTTCCAAAGGAATCTGATGCTGATCTTTGTTCAGATTTCCATCCCAGAAAGATGTCATAAATTATGTTATTGAGGTTACAAAGAATACACTTTCTAAGAACCCAAAAACTCTAGTGGTGGTTGGAGCATACAGCATTGGAAAGGAGCGTGTCTTTCTTGGTATTGCAAAGGCACTTGGGGTAAGGGTAGCAACATTGTCTCCTTTGAAATGAATCACTTGTGTACATATTCTCATGCTATAGAAGATGTCTTGTTATGGAAGATCTGTATGATACATGGTGGTGGTACTTTTTAAGTTTTTTGTTTTCTGGACCAGCTGACTTAAAGGCAGCTGCCTAGTTTTGAGCTATGCAGGTGCAGGTCTATGCTGATAGTCGACGGAGGCGCATTTTGACATGTTTAGATTGGCCTGAATTGTCTGAGAGGCTTTGTTCTGATGCGCGGTGCACTTTTTTGCATGTTCTACCCATGTCATCTTTGCATCCTGAGGTGTGTGACTCATCTCTTTCCAATGGATTGAAAGCCTACTTTCTGTGGACATCCTTTGGCCCTTACTTGTAGCAAACAAAAGAAAGATTCTTTTACTGGCAGGATAACCCTTTTCTGCATAAATCATGTGCACTTCCTTCTTTCCTGTTTGATTGTAGAAATTGAGTCTGATTAATGTTTCTTCAGGCTTTATAATCTAATTGAATTTTTGTTGCCATGGAAGCCATTTTCAGGGCCAACTGGCCTGGATTTTAAAGTAAATAAATTCAGGGTGTTCAATTTAAAAGACATATTTTTGCTGCATTGTAAATAATGATGAATTACTGGAAATATGGTTATTATTAAACACTTTTATCTGTATGTTTTGTTGGCAGAGTTGTATGAAGTTGTTGATTACTGCTTGTTTTGCTCAAATGGTTTTCTGATGGTTGTCTGTCAGATCAATGGTTGCACCTTGAAAAAGATGTTTTTTATGCCAGGGTGGTTTTTTGTCTGATCTAAAACTTAGGGTATACTTTAAAACATATTTTTTGCTGCAATGGAAACAAAGTGAATAAGTGGTGCATAATGGGATTATGATTGAATACTTTGACCTACATGCTATATTGCTAAAGTTGTACAAAGTTGTTATTCACTGCTTGTTTTGCTTGGTAAATGGTTCTATTGTTGCTTATTAGGTCAATTGTCACTTGTCAAGAACATTTTTCTGTGCCAGGGTGCTTTGCTGCTTGATCTGTTTATTAGGTTGTCAAGTATGTTTTTGATCTAGATATAACACATACAATGCTGCCGAAATCTGTGGTGAAGGTACCTTTGTTGCAAGAAATGTGATGTTTAGTAGATGTTTTGCATTTTAATGGCCCTACAATGCAAAATTCCTATCGAAGGCCTTTTCATAGGCATCTTTTATAGATATTTTATGTGCCAGGGTGCTTTGCTGCTTGATCTGTTTATTGGGTTGTCAAGTATGCTTTTGATCTAGATATAACGCATACAATGCTGCCAAAATCTGTGGTGAAGGTACCCTTGATGCAAGAAATGTGATGTTTAGCAGAAGTTTTGCATTTTAATGGCCCCACAATGCAAAATTCATATTGAAGGCCTTTTCTTAGGTATCTTTACATCTTTTATATATGTTTTTATTTAAAAAAAATCTTGAAATATAATAAAGTACATAATATATTCTTTTGATTTATTTAGAGAGGGTTCTATTGGGGGATGACTGACCCCCACTTCACATACTTTCAGTTCGTTCTAAGTTACCCAGTGGCCATGTTCATATCCTTGACAGTGCACATTGTTCTGGTTGATAGTGGATGGATGCTTATTTCCATGCAATTTTGAGCATCCTCTATGAACAGGAGCATCATGAATTACTCAATATTGCTCCTGTTCCTCTCAGCAAGGGTCAAATGGTTGATGGTTGAAATAGAAAATACCAAGAAACTTCAACAACTTGCAGCGACCTCTCATTCCATGCACCACATAGGCTACCATCTCCAGTGCTCTATGTTTCCAATTGATTGACTCGTTCCTCCCTTCCACGTAGCAACAACTTCCACACCTTGACTTGATGAATGAAATGGTGGTTAGACGACTGGTAACTTTCAAATTCCTTTCTATTCATGGGAAACGGTAGTGCTCCCAATAGGATAGACATGAAGATCTTTTGTCATGTTAAGAATTGAATTTTTTAAAATAATAATGAATTACAATAACTTCAAGAGGGTTCTATTGGGGCCCTCATCCATAAACTTCAAAAAACCTGTGTTCCACTAAGTTTTTAGGATGGGGATGGCAAGGGATGGGGGCATGCATTTTCGGGACAGCTTTTTTTGAGGCTATTTTGGAGGACGGCAGGGGACAGCTATATAATTAATAGGGAAATTTTTTAAAATATAGGGAAATTTCAAATATTCATATGATAACATTGATAATGTTGGGAATCAAGGTGTCTCAACCTTGGCAATTTCCTAAGTTATTTATTTATTCTTATTTTATATTTTCCCACGGATATTATCATTTATGTTGTTAAATAATTGTGCTCCATCAAAAGGGGTGTGAGATTTTGAGTTGGCACTTTTGCCACATGTGGGTGCCTTGAAAAATAAGTTACTAGTTGTCAAAAGATGCCCATTTAGTGGTCTAACATGAAAAGCCTATTTTTAAGGATGTTATGATGGATTCTATGACAACTATAAGGGCTAGAAGTAGGGGATATCATTTTGGACATGAGAATAAGTTATGACATGCGTAAGAGAATCTGTTATGACACGTGTAAGATAATCTTTGCATAAACTATTGATGGTCTATGATGCATGTAGGGGCATCTCCTATTTTATAGGGATTCTTATGATAACTTGCACGAGGGTGTAAAATCATGTAAGAGACCGTGTTTAGCATGTAAGGGTCGTATGGATTTTTACCATGGTATTTTGAAACCTTGTTTTGACCTATGGTAATGTTTTATGGTGACATTTTGAGCCCCTATAAGTCTATATATTGAGGGGTTGAGATGGAGACATTATGAGAGGTTTTACAGGTACACAGATGTCGCCGGATTGAAGATTGAAGAGGAGTTAAGTGGATGTATTGTAATCACATTTTGCTGATAAAAGCTATTCATCTTTTCTTTTGTGGAGTTTTTTCTTGAAAGGGTTTCTCCACATTAAACACTATGTTTAGTGTTCAATTTTTTATTCTATGCTTTCATTGTTATTGCTGATTTAAAACTACATATGGTAAACATTGTTAGATTTGATTTATAGCTGATTTAAACTTCTATTATTGCTATTCACCTTTTGTATTCTAACATTTGGTATCAAAGCCTGACCAGTTCTATGTCTTGGGTGGTAGAACGAAGGTTTTTTGAGCTATAGTGGGAGTTTGGTTGATTTGTTTTTTGCAATTTTTGTGTTGAAACCATGGCTGCAACTTTTTCTCGTTTGGACATCAAAAAATTTAATGGAATGGGATATGAGTTGTGGAAGCTAAAAATGGAGGATTTCCTTGAAGAACGAGATCAATGGGTGGTTGTAACAAATGAAACGAAACTCGAAAAAATGAATGATGAAGATTGGGAGAAGATGGATAAGAAGGCACATGGTATTATTAGATTGTGTCTTGCGGATTTTGTTCTTTTGAATGTGTCAAAGGAAAAGATTGCACATGCTTTGTGGAACTAGATAGGTGAGATTTACCAAGCAAGAAGTCTGGTAAATAAACTCTACTTGAAACGAAAGTTGTTTTCTCTTAAGATGAAGGAAGGTGAATCAATAGCCGAGCATTTAAATTCATTTAATTCAATTTCGAGTCAACTAGCCTCTATAGATGTTAAGGTTGATGAAGAAGATAAATGCATTATGCTTCTTTGTGTTTTATTTGACTCATGGTAAAATTTCATTCTTGCTATCACTGCTAAGCTCAAAGATCTAAAGATGGATGCACTTGTAGCAACCTTGTTGTCATAGGAAATGAGGAAAGAGACTATGGATAGTTCGGGTGATGCTCTCAATGTCAAGGGAAGGTCTAAAGAAAGAGGGTCTAAAGGAGATAAGAATGGGCCTAAGGCCAAGTCTAAGGGAAGATCTAAAACTCTTGGGAAGAAGAACAAAGTTAAATGTTGGAACTATGGAAAAAAAGGACATGTGAAGAAGGAATGTAGAAATCCAAAGAAACAAATTGATTCCTCTACAGAGAAATCCTAAAATTCAGGTGATGAAGCTTTGGTTTCTTCTCTTCATATTATGACTAATGAACATTGGTTAATTGATTCAGGATGCTCATATCATATGATTCATCATAAGGAGTGGTTTTCCACATATGAAAAATATGATGGAGGTGAAGTCTATGTCGGTGATAACTCTTCATATCCTATTGTTGGAAGGGGTAAGATTCAATTGTGTTTCAATGATGGGGGGTTAAAAACTCTCTTTGGTGTTTTGCATATCCTAGGTTTAGCAAGAAATTTGATTTTAGTTTCTAAGTTGAATGATTCGGGATTGCATGTAACATTTGATAAGCATTGTTGCAGATTGGTACGAGGAAATTTGGTGATAGCAAGAGGGACAAGGAAGGGGACTTTGTTTAGGCTTGGAGTCACTATTGTTGTTAACTCTACCAATGTAATTGAAAAATCTGAAAATACTTGTATGTTGTGGCATCGAAGATTGGGTCCACATTAGTGAGATTGGTGTTTAAAAACCATTTTGAATAAAAAGTTGTTAGATGGTTTCTCCTATTCCGATGAGAGTTTTGTTTTTTGTGAACATTGTGTGTTTGGCAAACAAAACAAAAAATCTTTTCCTTTAGCCAGTAATAAATCTAAGAATAAATTGGAACTTATTCATTTAGATGTATTTGGTCCTATGGATGTGGAATCAATTGGAAAATCTAGATGGTTTGTCTCCTTCATTAATGATTTTACAAAATACACCTGGTTATATTTTATGAGATATAATTCTGAAGTTTTCACTAAGTTTAAAGAATTTAAAGCCTTAGTTGAAAAGCAAACAAATTGTAATATTAAGGTTTTGACGTTTGATAATGGAGGGGAATACTGTTCTAAGGAATTTGATGAATTTGTAAGCATGCGAGAATTGTTAGACAAAAAACTACTCCATAAACTCCTCAACAGAATGGAGTGGCAGAAAGTATGAATCAAATGTTTATGGAAAGAGCCAAAAGTACTAAGTAGTTCACAGCTTGACAAATGCTTTTGGGCAAAAGCTATAAGTATTGCTTGTTACTTGTTGAATAGATCTCCTTGTAAGGCTCTTGAAACAACACCTTATGAAATGTGGATAGGTAAGAAACCTTCTATTTCACATTTAAGGGTATTTGGTTGTGAGGCTTATGTTCATGTGCTTAAAGAAAAATGAACTAAGTTGGATCCAAAAGCTGAAAAGTGCATTTTCATTGGCAATGGTGATAATGTAAAAGGTTACAAGTTATGGAATCCTCTAACCAAGAAAAATATCTTTTCTAGTGATGTGATTTTCAAGGAACTTAGTGTTATTTCTGATCCTGAACAGCCAAAGTAAAAAGATAAGGAAAAGAGAGTGCATTTTGAAATTAAGCAGGAACTTGCACCTCAAGAAGAACAAAGAGATGGACTTGAGGATGAGGAGGAAGAAGATGAGGATTCAAATGAAGTTGTCGATCAAACCGAAGAACATGAGGAAGAGGTTGAGCAAGATCAAGAACAACAAGAGCCCCATACTCTTGTTCTCAAAAGATCCACAAGACAATGAAATCTAGTTGAAAGGTATAGCCCACTAGATTTTTGTTGTATATTTGCTTTATTGAGTACTAATGATGAGCCTAGATCCTACATGTAAGCTATTCTTGCAGATGATAGTGAGTCTTGGCAACTAGCCATGCAAGAGGAGATGATGGCTTTGGACTCTTGCGATACCTAGGATCTTGTTCGTTTGCCCAAAAGAAGGAAAGCCATTGGTTGTAAGTTGGTCTATAAAAAGAAATTTGGAGCAGATGGTTCATTAGAAAAGTACAAAGCTAGGCTGGTAGCTAAGGGCTACTCCTAGAGAGGGGGAGTTGATTTTGGTGAAATTTTCTCTCTTGTTACTAAATTATATTCTATTAGATTTCTTTTATCCATAGCTGCTGCTTATGATTTTGAAATTGAGAAAATGGATGTTAAGATTTTGCATGGAGATCTGGAAGAGGAAATTTATGTGCAACAATCAAAAGGATTTGAGGTAAAAGGGAAAGAACACTTGGTTTGCAGGTTGAAATGGTCTCTTTATGGTTTAAAACAATCACCCTGAATGTGGTATCAAAAATTGACTCTTTTGTGTTAAAATTGGGCTTTGATAGAAGTGAAGAGGATCGCTATGTTTACATTAGATGTATTGATGATCAGTTACTAATTGCTGCCTTGTATGTGGATGATATGTTGTTTTTTAGTAACACAAAAGGTATGATAAGTGAGTTGAAAGCTCAACTTTCAGGTGCATTTGAGATGAAGGATTTGGGGGCAGCAAGATACATATTGGGAATGGAAATCAGAAGAGATCGAGGTAATAGAAAGCTTTGGTTGTCACAAAGTAAGTATGTGAGCACTATTTTGCATAGATTTAGTATGCAGGACTGTAAACCAGTTAGAATTCCTTTACCAATTGGCACTAAGCTTACTTTAGATATGTGTCCTAAATCTGAAGATGATTTTGAGGATATGTCTAACGTGCTATATGCTAGTTCTGTAGGAAGTTTGGTGTATGCAATGGTTTGCACTAGACTAGATATTGCCCAAGCGGTGGGAGTTTTGAGCAGGTTTATGTCAAACCCTGGTAGAGAGCATTGGAATTATGCAAAGAGGATGTTAAGATATTTGTGTGGTACTTTTGATTATTGTTTGGTTTATTTTGGTACTAACAATGTGGATAAGACATTGGACATACAAGGTTTTGTTGATGTAGATTGGGCAAGTGACTTGGATAGTCGAAGGTCCACTAGTGGGTATGTGTTTACTTTGTTTGGAGGAGCTATAAGTTGGATGAGTAAGAGGTAGCCTACAATTGCTTTATCCATTACTGAAGCAAAGTATATGGTTGCTACCCATATTTCTAAGGAGACATTATATTTACAAAGATTGTGAATGGATTTCAGTATTAAATCATGTTATTTTCTGTGAAGGTGTTCATTAATATTAATTGTGGAGGATTTTATTTTATATTCAATTGAATGATATTGTTTGTTATTATCAAATATTTATATTGCTGTGTGTGGAGTTGTCGTAGCATCCATATCGCAATTGTACCATGTGATTGCCTCGATTGTTTCTGATAAAATGCTATTGATAGGTGATGCCTCATTGTTATAAGAGGCTGTTGTATAATATAATGTTTGATCACAGTCTTTATCAAATTTAAAAAAGGTTGCAGCTGTCAATTATACTGGCCACCCAATATTTATATGATTCTAGGCTGCTCTACTTGTTAAAGAAAGAAGCGATTCATCTTGTGTGAAGTTAATAATAAGTTTGAATGATGAAAAAAGAGCTGCGTACGAGGATGAAGGTATTTGCAGCCTTAATGCTGCTAAGATAATATTGCATAACATACTGTACCACCACCGCTAAGGCAGCCATACCATTCAGGGAAGGCTGCAACTTTTGAGTATGGTTAACAATTCAGATCTTACAAGATATTGCTAATGTTTGGTGATTATTTTAGTGATATTTCAGCAATTGTAATTTAGTATTTCAGATCATTGAAATAATATTTTAAACGTATTTTTTTGTGCAGTTTACCATTAGAAATAATAGAAGAACTGTTGATGATTTTTAAATTGTAAGTCTGGATGGCAATACTGTCAAGACATTAGTTATAAAATTTCATTTCCAGTGTTGATTTCTTGAGGTTGCCGCTATAAATATAGTTTCCCAAATCATCATATGTTTTCACCTTACCCATGTTTTGATCTTGGTGATCAAAAGGTGTTAAGGTTGCAAACTTGTTCATCGTGAAGTGAAAAGCAGAAAAAAAAACACTTTCAAACTTTACACATAGGAAGATACACCTTAAAAAAAAGACACTGATGCTTACATTATTTTCAGTACGTTTTCATAATATATCTTGGCACTAGTGATGAATTGACTCGCTAAATCAACACATTAATTCTTAATTTAAAAGCAAAATAAAAAGGGCATTTATGACCCAACAATATAATCATCAAGAAAAAGAGCTAAGGTTTATGGGGACTTATTGGCATTGTCCAACGATGTTTTGATTAATTGGACATATCCAGACCATAATGAAATTTGCCTAATTTATTTTTTAGATTCTTGCATATTGCCAGAAATTATCAAGTTTGGTGTGGCATATATAGCTGGCCTTGTGGTTCACAAGTAACTGTCGTTCAGTCTATTGATTGTTCTCCCCTTCTCTTTCATGTGCTATCAAAGCCATGAGGTCTTTCTTAGGCACTCTTCTAGTAGGGGTTTAGTTGAATCTACTTGATAGTTTGGTTCAACAGTATTCAGTGTTCATTCATCTACTGAACGAAGTGTTCTTTTATACTTGTCTGTGGTAATTGGATGTACTTTCAAGCATGATTGATTTACTTTAGTCATTTGTGGGCATTGATCTGATTTCTTTTAATCTTTCTCTTCCTCTATCTAATCTGGATGAAATCTGAATATGATCATCTAGTGAAGCTGACTAACTTATCACAGATAGGATAATTTATTAAAAAGCATTTGGAGTACAAGCATGATTAGAAATAGGAGCAAAATCATAAGTAGAGATCAAGGAGAAGTTTCAAACAAAACCTACTAAGTCATCACACAATCATTTTATTTTTAGGGAGTAGTAATAATTGGTTCATCTTATATAACTATACCGCAAGAATGCATGTTTCTGAATTTCCCAAGTGATTTTCTTTTCTGTTGTCCAAAGAGAATTCTTGTTTCCATGAAACTTCAAAATTGGAAGGTTATTGGATTTGAATCTCTTGAAGTGGTTTGGCCTAGCTAAAGTGTGTTATAGGATAGGATAATGTTTGGATCCAATCCCGTTGTGACATAGATAAAGGGCACTGTCTTAGAAATTGATTTTTTCATTTGATTCCCAATAGACTTGGAGCAATTATTGGTAGACATTGCTTCATGGATAGCATAGATGGAACACCTAGGAGTGGAAATCTATTTAGGAGCTAAGAGATTGCCCAAAGATTTACTTTTCTTTTGCTCCATGTGAAATCAGCAAAGGTTATAGGATAAGCCGTTCTTCTTTCCTTCGATATGCATAGTGCATACTACTATTCCAGGCATGGATACATGAATGATATTGCTTGAATATAGCTTGGGTACTATTGATGCGTGTTTTATGACTCACCAAGCACTCTAGAATAAAGAATCCAAAGACACTCTATCCTCTCTTGAAAAACTGCCATGTATGCTAAGATTGCCAAAAAGATCATACAACAATTCCAATGTTTCGTAAGATGGGTGTGGATAAGCTCTGTGGATGATGTGATTTTGCCGGTAACACAAAGGGATTTACTCTAGCAAGTTATTTAGAAAGCAAGGACTTATATGCAGTGATATGCTTTTTGGATTTTTTGACTTTAGATAAAAAAAGTGAAAAAATGGAATAAGGGTTGAGGAATCCTATACTATTCCTACGAACTCAAGAGACAGTAAGGATTGAGTGAAACCAAAGAACAATACTTTGTTTCGCCACGCTACAGGACAACTACACAAAGCAAGTGCAATCTTCTGGGAATTTGTGCTTAAAATTTCCTTACTATGAACAACACCATCAATAGAACAATATTATTCGAGGTAATACAATGAAGCATCCACATCAAAAGCTCAGTCTAACTTTACGCATTGAATAGAAATCATCCATCCAAAGAAAGTATGAGCAAAGTTTCACTAATCTTTACGATCAATCTATCATTGCCTTAACATACATTCAAAAGAAATTCTAACTTAAATCTATTCAACGAGGAAGAGAAGTATGCAACCATTTGACAATGAAAGAATTCAAAGCATCTCATGCATCATGAACTTTATTATCAAAATAGTCTTTTGCAACAATTTCATAAACTCTTTCTCTCTTTATTCTCTATTATCACTTCAATATTCTATTATCTTCTCCTATGTTCTCTTCTATCTCTATTTATTGAAAAATGAGAGAGTGAGGGGGGTTTATATAGAGTTTTCAGAGGACAATGAACACCCAAGATTAATCTGGAATCAATGGCAAAGATTAAAAATAAACAACCCTAATTAGGGTTTCCTGAAATACAGTCAGTAATCAATGAGCTAACAGGCAGTGAACTGAAGTGAAGAGCTATTCTTGAGGAGGCGCATCCCTATCCTCTATGGTGGCATTATACTGGATGAATTTGGAAACTATCGTCTCAACCTCCTTGATCGTGACAGGTGGTCGCGCATTGACCTTGAATTCTAGCAGATCTTAATCATCCGAACATTCAACAAAAGTATCTTCCCATTCTGATTCCTGCCATTGGAAATTGCGAAAGATGAAAAGGAAGTCAGCTACCTTAGTCAAATTTTGCTTGAGCACAGGCTTGGCAGTGAAGAAGATTTCCTGAATTTTGTGCTTCAAGTTTTCAAACTGCAGGTTGTTTGCTCGTACAATGTCCTTCTCCAGTGCATCTGCAGCCACAGCTAGAATCTTCTCCCGAACTTCTTTTGTCCTTTCTTCAATTCAGATAGTATCTGCCTTTATCTTTTCTAGGATCTCGCTCCGTGTGATCAATGCCATGTACCAGCTGCTGAAATCATAAGTTGCACTTGGTGCAATTACTTTTCCGTTGACCAGCTCTTGCTTCGACACTCCTTTAAGCACTTTGAGACATGGAATGATTATGTCTCGAATGTCCTGAGCATTATCCCATGTTTCTATCAATGTTGCAATTCTCGAGAGCAAAGAAGAAGTTTTCCCATATGCCAATGCCAGTCTTTCTGCAAATACAACCACCTCTTGTTTGTTGCTGATTAACCATTCTTTAGTCTCCTTGGCTATATTCTTGTCCTCTTCGAGAGTCTCATGAGAAGTATTCATCAGTGGAGGAGCTGTTGAGCTAGTTTGATCGAGAGGCTTAGTTAGATGCTGAATATACTCCTTGAGTTGTTCAACCTCTCGTTTATACTCTTTTTTCTTTGCTATCTGCTTCTCTAGCCTAGCTTTGATAGTGGCAACAGAATTATCCAATTCTTCCATCTCCTGTCCTTTTGTGGTAGGGCCTAAATTGACAGTGGTAATGGCATATTCCTGGGGAGTAATTTCTTCCTTCGACTTGTCAACTGTTGGTACAACAACTTGGACTGTACGATGCCCAACTTCATCTCTCTGAATGGTGGAGAAGGTTTTGGTAGGCTTTCTTGCACTAACTGCTTCTAATCTGGCCAGGAAATCGGCCATGTCATCTTCTTCTTCTGGAACTTTTTCTGGTTCCTTCATCTTCAATCTCTCTTTCAGCCAATTAGGAATAGTTGGCTGCTCGGTATCTTGTTCTTCCTGAATGTCCTGCGCGCTTGAGATTTCCTGAATTCCTCTTAGGGCTGAAATCATTCCTTCCTCAAACTCATTGTCTAAAATGTCAACCTCATTATCTGATTCCAAAATCTCGGTGCCTGTGGGTGATGGAGGCTCATCATCTTTTGGCTGAACAGGGATAGGAGAGGGAATCCTTATATCTCCCAGAGATTCATTAATGTTTAAAATTTCATTCACATTCGCGGAGAGAGCAGAATTAAGAGGCTCCAGTCTCTGCTACTTCCTGGCAGGTTCCTCATCTGCAATTTCTTTTCCCTTTGTCTCCTTCCTTTTATTAGGATTAGAACTCTCAATTGGCTCGTCTCCTTGGGATGCTCCAGTGTTCGAAGAGTAAGATTCTAATTCACCCATTAGAGTGTATGTCAAAGGTATACCCTTCCACCGTAGTTCCTTAATCTGTTGGTCTACCCACCATTGTGAATACTTGATGACAAGCCTCATGATGGTGTCCAAGTCAGAGATTTCCGGTTCTGACCAGCGCACGGGAAGAAGAGGTTGAATTCCATCAAAACTTGGCTATGTAAATTCACCATCATCTTCAAGTTGGTTTGGCGCACAGAAGAGTTTTGTCATTCTGATTAAGTTGACAGGCAGTCTGGACCACAATCTTCTCCTAACATCAAATTCATCCGCGGCATTGGCCCAGTAATCTTCCAGGTCCACTTTGTGTTTATATTTCTTTCCGTTCACGGTTCCGATGTGGTGGTGAGGATCAAAATTGGCTCTAGATACGTACGATGTGAATGGATACCATTGCATTTCTAGTCTAGCACCTTTAGCTGCCTGTGCAGATGATCAATATTCTTCCATGTTCCCGATAAAGAATGGGAAAGTGACGGCTGCTTTCTGCTTTGGCCTTTGGATGTTTTTCTTGCTCTAAGTTTGGATGGTAGGGTGCTGAAATACATATAGTAATTGAGAAAATAGTTATAAAAAGATGTATAAGTATAAGAATTATACATCTTGGAGACAACTAGGAGTCCCCTAGATGTCTTGAGGACACCCCAGCATCCTCAAAGTCCTAGCAGCATCTCGGAGACAGCGACATTGGTGGTGGGATGGTGGCGCTGGTGGTGGGCTGATGGGGGGACGTCCCCCCCAAGTCCCCAAGTCTCTGAGACGTCCCCCTCTAGGAAACGCGAGGATTTTTGGGGGGGACGCGCCCCCGTGGAACACTGCTTTGGATGTTTTGATAAGTCTCCAATTGCCTAAGAACCTCCAGTAGAATCATCCTGTGGGTGGGGTAGATGGGAAGCTTGAATGGATTCCTAGTGAATCCGTGGATTTAGATATAAGTGAATTTTGGAAATTGAATGTACCATGTAACAATCCATCCCTTGCATAAATTAAAATTTCCCAAATCTTACATTAAACATGTAAAGGTAATAAGTAACAAAGACAATACAATAAATTTTTTCCTTTTATTGATAAATATGTACAAGTTACAATATGTTTCCACATGAATTTCATTTTCATTGCAAATATAAATCAGAGTTCAAAAGTAATATAGTTACATACATAGCTTGTGAGCTTTTGCACAAATAGAAGTAAGAAGGTCCAGGAGTCTGTCCTTTCAAATCTTGGTACATCGGCCGCTTGCTGTGGAGGAGAAACATCACTCGGGCGCTTTTCCGCCAACCACGGACTTATAATGCGGTCCCCCGCACACCTATCGTTAGATAGATGGCCCTCCCTTCGAAGAAGAGATTGGTAGGGTATCCTTTAACGATTACCAACTGAGCATAGTGCTGTGTCCTACACAACTAGAACCTTGCTATTTCACAATCTCGAACTAGTACTAGGAATCACAATGAACTGACAGTGTAGTCTCAACTAACTCACGTCTATGTGGCAGTCGTATGTTTCACTACTTTGGCCAAAGTATTCTCATTCAGTACTTCGAATGAAGGTCATCTATCATAAACACTACTCAGGGCCGATTTGACTTGAGGCTTCCTTACTCTATGCATAGGTTTTGCCCTTCAATGGGTGAATCTGTCACCCCAGACATCCTACAACCATACTATCCTACTAGGAATGAATAGCATAACATGTAAACTATAAAATCCTTCTCCTATACCGGAAACCAAAATTCCTAGGAGTTACACAAGCTTCATCGAGTTAACCTATTAACTAAAGCTGTGGATTGTTTATATTTTCATGATGCATTCAAACCCATCCTAGTACTTAGTATCTATTTCAATCATATTCTCCTCATATGGAGATAATACAAAACATGCAAATTTCATTTTAAATGCATTTTAAACTTCCTCACAAATTCCTTCACATAAATTCACTTCTAATGCACAATTTAAGTAACATTTCTCATAATAGCTCATTTCTTCTATAATCTTAATTGCATTTAAGAAATGACCTTCAACCTTAACAGTTTATTGCCTATTTACAACTAGTATGTGAATTAAAAGAAAACTCATTTTCTCTCTTTTCTTGTGAAAGCAGTTAAACTAGTAACTACTTGATAATGCACAAACAACATACGCAAATTCTACAACATTCAAGTATTCAAAATAGATTGAATAATTTAAGAATAACTCATGCCTGTTTCAACGTCCTTTAAGAATGATGTCAAGGCACTTCCAACACTTTAGAATGCGTCTGGCAAAACTTCCTCAAGCTGTTGTCTTCTCTTGCAGATTTCCTTTTCAACGCCTCTCTTTTCTCACTCAAAAATTGATACACATAGCTTCTAGAAATTAAGATTGCTCTCAGGAGATTGTAAAGTTCTCAATATTTAGAATTAAGGATTGCTCACAGCATTAAGGTTGCTCTTAGAAAATGTGAAGACTCTCAGGAAATGTGAAATGCTCAGAAAATATGAACTCTTAGAAACAAATTCGAATTCCAAAGAAGCATAGAAATGCTCACTTGCAAAGAGATGGATTTCGAAATCCAAATTGGTGTGTTGAAGAATGAACTAGACGACCTTTTTATAGTGTTTAGAAACTCAACTAACTCCTCATCCTAAGGCGTCCAAGCTGCTAGCACTGAAACTTGAAAAGGTTTTTGAGAGATTAGAGGCGAAATTCTCAAGTATATCTTTATCCCTTCAAGCCACGACTTCACATGGAAAATTCCTGAGCTTAACACCTCTCAGCCGTTGCAGATTTTTAAGGTATTTTGACGCAGTCAGTTTGAAAATTTGTTCCAGATGAGAGGTCAAGGTTATAATGTTCCCATGTCGCCATTTTTGTTGCCCTTTGACCAGCATTTGCATCGTGCTCAAAGACCAGGTCGCATCCCGTGTATCTTAGGCGTGAAATTTACTAGTCGCGCGCAATTTTCTCACGACAGTTTTCTCCATTTTATTTTTAATGAACTCCCAAAAACGTATTTTTCTCCTTTTCAAATGTTCTCAACAATTATTTCGATTTAAATATTAAAACAAAAGGCTCGATTTCCATGTTGAGATTAACATTTCCTCCATAGCCAAGTATCGAAATATTTCTCTATTGATAAAGGATTTAAATTCTTTAACTCTATTAATTTTGTGTTCCATTTTTATTCTCTTGAATATTTATATATGTCATTTGAACTTTATTTGATTTTCAATCCATTAACACAAAATGACCCTCATTTATATTTTATAATATATATATTTATATACATGCACATATTACCTTAATATTAATACATATATTTTAAATATATATATTTACACCTATATTTATGTATTTATGTATATATCGTAAAATATAATCCCATCATTGCTATATACATTTATACATAAATATTTATGTAAATTTACTAGATCATAATATTAAAATATTGTTCTTACCTCAGACATCGGGCGGAATGTGTACAAATATACTCTTGTGTATACGTATGTATGCGTATATACATGTCGACACATGTGTATGAGCATATCCGTCTGCTTAACGTACACATGTATTGATATGTCTGTACATATAGATACGTGTACACAATGTATAGATGTATGTGCGTACCCAATCAATCTTTAACACATATCTTTCACATCATTCATACAAGGGTCACGGTATAGCAAGTCTGACATTAAACAATCATAACTCCTAAAGCACAAAGAAGTGAATTCAGACTCCCAATGTCAATAAACAAGCCTATGGATGACTTACCCTTATCTCGACAAACAGACTTGGCTTACTCAATCTATAGTATGTGTGTGTATGCTCAATTGGTACTCGTTACTGTTTACCCGACCAAGCTCCTCCCCGAGTGATATCTCTCCTTTGCCTGGAGGAATGAACCTGTTTCCTGCACATCATGACATGACAACGGAAGTCATATGCTCAAAACAAGGCAGTTTACATAAAACATCTCAAAAGTTAGAATAAACATTATTCCATAACTTATATGCAACATTCATTCAAAATTACATCAATTGAAGTATCAGACAAATGAGACAATCATTTGATATCAAGAACAACATGTTTTATTCATCTAAAAGATTCAATCATTACAGTGCATTTCCCTATGCAGTAGTAGCTATACAATTGGGGTGTAACATACCAGGATCCATATTTACTGATAAGGCTCTTTGCTTCATGTGTCAGCCTTTGATGTGTCCCCCCCTGTAGTATCCTCATGATGAACATCAGGAATGCATCGTGCGCTCTTCTGAAATGGGACTTGGTAGACAGTTGCAAATGAGGGTAACATTCATACACTTTGAATTGATTTTCTCCATTTCCGACAACACCTTTGCATATCAATCCAGGATATCTATAGGCTCTGGCCAATAGATAGATGATATAGGAACTCATATGAAATGACCTAGTCTTTTCAAGGTTGATTAATTGCTCATGGATGTTATCATTGATCATTCTTGACTAGTTAAACATTCTGACTCCGGAGGTGATTTCCTCGATAAAGAAGTACATCCATGTTTCAAAGTAGGCACCTTGAGGATTGCCCATTATTCTGTTTAGGAGCAAAACGATATCACCGTAGTCTTCCTTAAAGTCCGTCCGACGCAGCTTCTTAGGCATTTTCTTAGCGGAAGCTCTTGGCTTTTCCAACCATGTTTTGTTGATATGAGTTGCACATTGATCTGCCTGATCCTCAAAGATTCTTTTGGCTTCCTCCTTTGTTTTATACGATGTTCGATTATGATCAAGTATGCCAAATGCCTCTTGGATAGTTGGTTCTCCAAGGTGTGCCAAAATTCTTCAATCAGGAGCTATAATTTGTCTTTCCTGCAGGTTGTAATGTCTTGCACATTCGACCATCAATTCGACACACTGGATTGCTGGAGGAAATCCGGCAGCTTGGACAATTCCATTACGCATCATCCAGCGGGCAATTGCTGTGGGCTTAAGTCCATTCAAACCATACATTCTCTTTTTGAACTCCTCAAAATCAACATGTCCGAGGTCTGTATCTGTGTCGTTCTTCCATTTGGAATTGATCTTGGACTCCTGTTGAACTCCCTTACTTGCGAACTTCATTGGTGCTTTCTTTGACGATCCTTCAGGGGTAACCTACGAGAAAGAGAATACAGTAAACACTCAATTATGATTTCTTTAAAATTTTCTTGTGAAAATTCTAACTTTCAGCTTGTTGAAAGTTAAATTCGACGAAAAAGCAAGCTAAGTAATAACACTTAGTGAATTTTTTGAAGATAAAATGAAGACAAAGGTAAAAATAATTCAGCAAACTTCGGGATTATACTCTGTAGTTGGCAATTTAACTTTAAACTTCGAAAAGCTGGTCTTTATTGCTGAAAAAGCAAGCAATCCTCTGAAAATTTCAACCTTTAGCTTAGAATTCTACCTCTTTCTTCGTTCTTTCACCTCGAAAAAAATCAATCACTCAACTCTCAAAATTTCTATCTCTCAAAAAAAGTCTCTCCCGAAAAATTTCTATCTCTCGAATTTTTTTCTAACTCTTGAATAATTCTCTATCTCTAGAAATGAGAGCTAAGCCTCTTGAAATTATGAGTTGATAATGACTTGAGAATGCCTTATAAGGTTGAAAAATTCGATCCATTTAGCAATTCTTTCAAGTTCATCGAATGTGGACTCTTGTTTATCGAGGAAAGTTTCTAAATTTTAGCTCTTCATCTTTATCTTCATCGAAATTTTGAAGTCTATCTCTTGGAGCTCGATTTTTCTAACTGTTAATAATTAAAGGTTTATCATGTGCGAAATTTTGATTTTTCTAACCTTTAATTAATTTATTTTACCCATATTTTCTTTTAATTTGACAATTTTTTGTACAATCTCATGGATATTTTATTCCTTTCTCCATCATTGTGGATTTTCTCATGTCTTGGCCATTTTACAATTTCCCTCTAGGCAAATTTTCTTCTCCTTCCCCTCTACAAGTTGGACTTGAATGTGAGATCTCCATATGCTAGGCGGACTTTGAAGGCTTCTCTCCATATCCAAGGGCGGACTTTGAAGAAGTTTCTCCACTCTCTCTTCTTGGCATGGGCGGACTTGGCAAGGTTTCTTCCATGATCTTGTTGCTGGGCGCATTTCTCCATGATTCTCCTCAGACTTACACCCCTTTTAGCCAAGAATCTTACGATTTTTCATGGCTTCTTAAATGATTTTTACTTGATTTTTTGATCTGTTTTCACTCTTTTCCCAGATTTTTGATTGATTTTTGCATAGCTTTCAATGCTTTTTATCTGATTTTCCCAGATTTTTTGATCTAAAGGCTTGCTTTTTGGTTGATTTTCTGATTTTCTTCAGATTTTCACATGCGTTTTAGATTTTTTCATTGATTTTTGCATGCTTTTTAAGTCTAAAAATAGAAAAAGCGAAAAAGCAACTTTCTAAAAATAGTAAATTCCAGAATGGTCCAAGAGTGCCAAAAATGAAAAAACCAAAAACCAAAAAACCAAAATCCCTAAAAAGTAGAAAGTGTCAGAATTGGGCGAAAGCACATGCGATCCTTGTCTACAAGGTCTTCTAAACACTTCTACGACGTTTACGCGCAATTTCAGGCTTGAAATCTCAACTTCACACGAGTGATGACTCCAAACTCTGACTTGAAACTCACGTAGTGAAAGAACTTATGAAATTGCAATTCGAAACTAAGCCCCAAAAATAAACCACCGAAGGTCCCCATTTGCAATGGGGCGATGTGTGAAATAGGTCACAACATCTGGCGACTCCACGTGAGGAATGTTCCTGAACATTCCGAAGATAAGACCTGCTTCAAACCCAGAATCTTAAATTAACTCTATCTAACTTACCCCTCGGCTAAGAAGAGTACTCAAAAGGGAAGAGGAATCCTAAATTGTATCAAGACCCTTTATCCTGCAGTTACAAATGTGTGCAAAATGCGTTTATTTCCGTCTCGTAATACCATTATGACTCTTTGGTTCTATCATGGCTTTCTTGTTCAATTTGTCTTAACTCCAAAAGCATCCTTGGATAGAGCCTTGCTGCCAGCGAGCGTCCATAGCCCCGACAAGGATATCGCTATAATCTCACGGAGATTGCTCTACTTCCGGCGATTTATCATTTGTTATTTTCTTTGTTATTGAGTGTACGCCTGTAGAGATGTCCGCACACCCAAAACCAAGTGTTTTGATTTTCATTTTTATTTCTTTTCTTTTTGATATTCTTTCCTTTCATAGATTTCCACACTTTGGTTTGTAAGCAGTGAAGCTCACATGGGTTTGAGTATTATAGTGGCGCTGAAGCAAGACTTTTAATAGTTTAGCCATGACTTCACCTAGGAGATCATAATGACTTAGAGAATTCATTAAATGTGTAAGATATAATAACTGTAAAACTCAAGGTCAAGATACAATAGATGATTCCCTTTCTAGTCAAGTACTAACCTTAGCCTTAAGGTACTTTAGAAACAATTAATCTAGGATTCTAAAATTATCCACAAGTATTTATCCAAGAAATGAACTGAACATACCTTGGCAAGGTCAATCCAGAGTGTGCGTGTAAGCAACATCACCTTTCTCACAAATGGGAAATCCTCCTTATTCAAAGCACACCTAAAGCAACTAAGACGAAGCAAACGAAAACAAAGCAATCTAATCTAAGAAAGCAGGAAAAACTAAACTAAAGATAACGATGGCAAAGAAAACCAATCAAAGGCAAAACCAAACAAAACCAAACCCAACCGGAAAGAAACTAATCTAACTATGTACAAAAGCAAGACTCATTAGGAGTCTAAGACTGGAAATAATGTTTGAGGAATTGCCCATTGACTGGCAATGGGACATCTTCTCCGATTAACGTCTTCAGTCTGAATGCATTGTCTCCCATAATTTATGAAATCTTACAGAGACCCATCCATAAGTTGTCAAATTTGTCATGGTCTCCTTTTCGTTCATGTGCTCTGTCCCAACAAAGGACTAAATCAGAAATTCTAAATGCCTTTATTCTGGCTCTTCGATCAAACCATCTCTTTACGATACCTTGGTGCTTTGCGAAATTTTCCAGTGCTAGATATCTTTTTTCTTCCAATAGCAACAATTGTGATAATCTGGTTTTGATTCTGTCTTCTTGATCCAAACATTCTTGCATGAATATTAGCGTGGAAATTCTCAGTTGTATGGGAAATATGGGATCCTGTCCGTATACCAAATGATATGGTGATGTCCCTAGGGAACTTTTACTCTTACTCTGTCTGCCTAGAGGGCGAATCTCAACTGTGTGTGCCAGTCCCTTGGGTTCTTGTCTAATATCTTCTTGATAGCATTCAACAAATTTTTGTTAGTGGATTCGGCCAATCCATTTCCTTGAGGATAGTAATTCGATGAAAACTTTAAAGTAAACCCATATTCAAAAGCCCAGTTAGAAAATTTCAAAGAAGAAAATGCAGAACCATTATCACAAACTAAAGCATAAGGACAACCAAATCTAGTGATAATGTTTTCTTCTAAGAACTTAATTACCGTATCCGTTGTGCATGATTTCAAGGCCTGAGCTTCTGACCATCTAGTGCAATAGTCAGTTGCGGTTAGAATATACTTGTGTTGCGCAGAGGAAGGTGGATTGATCATACCAATAAAATTGAGTCCCCATTTTGCAAAAGGTCGTACTTCGATCACAGGTTGGAGTGGCATAGCGGGGTTCTTCTCTCGTGCAACGATTATCGGGCATGTGTGTCAGGTTTTTACATGATCATACACATCTTTGAATACTGTTGGCCAATAATAGCCGGCCATTAGAACCTGGTGTGCTGTTGCTAATGCTCCTCCATGGCTGGTTCCAAACCTGGAATGAAAATGTTCCATTATTTTTTTAGCTTCTTCCTTCCCAAGGCATCTTAGGAAAACTCCTTCATGGTTTTTCTTGTATAGTACTGCTCCTTGCAACATATATCTTTGGCTCTTCATTCTCAAGGCCCTCTTTTGTAATGGATTCAGATGATTAGGGCACTTGTGGTTGAGCAGAAAGTAGACGATATGGTCATACCATTCATTAGGTGATACTTCTTGTAATTCATAGACTTGCTGCACCAGTTCTGGTCCCGTGGCAATAGTCTATGTTAAGGCTTGGCCGCGAACAATTTTCATTGGCTGGATCTCTACATCATATTCTTGAATAATAGCAACCCACTTGCCTCTTTTCTCTCCTAACTCATTTTGCATCAAAAGGGTTTTAATAGCCACATTTGGGACAATGGCAAAGACTTTGCTTCTCAGAATATAATGCCGAAACTTCTTGATTGCTTTGACTAAAGCATATGCCTGTTTCTCTACGTTCAAGTATCTGAGCTCTGCATCTTTGAATGGTGCACTCATGAAAGCAATAGGATGTTCATCTTTTTCTTCTGTCCTTTGGGTGAGCATTGCAGCACATGTATGTTCTGAAGCGAAAGAATAGAGGTAGAAGGGCTTTGTGTAGTCAGGGCTGACCAATACAGGAGCATCAACTATGGCGTGTTTGATCTCTTTGAATGCCTTCTTTGCTGGCTCGTTCCATTCTATCTTTGCGTCTTTCTTCAACATCTCACTCAGTGGCCTGATTATCTCTGCAAATCTTGTTATGAACTTTCTTACAAAATTAATCTTTCTAAAGAAAGACTTCAACTCCTTTTGGCTTGATGGCAAGCCAATTCTTGATATGGCCTGTACACGATCAGGATCAATAAGAATCCCTTTCTCTGTTATCACGTGGCCAAGTAATTTTCCTTTAGTCACCCTGAATATACATTTCTTCGGGTTTAAGGAAATTCCATATCTTCTACATTTCTGAAATATCTTTATCAAATCTTCAACATGACTTTCTCTTTTCTTCGAAAATATAGTGAGGTCGTCCATGTAGACGATAATGCACCTCCCTATAAGATCTTTGAATGCGATGTCCATGGCTCTTTGAAAGGTGGCTCCAACATTAATCAACCCGAACGACATTCTTTGGTATGCAAATGTACCCCACTTTGTAGTGAACGCCGTCTTGAGTTTGTCTTCAAGTTCCACTAGCACTTAATTTTATCTTGAATATCCATCAAGGAAAGACATCATTTGGGATCCATTGACAATTTGGATTACTTCGTCTAGTGATGGCAGTGGGTAATTGTCCTTTTTTGAAGCCTTGTTGATATTTCAAAAATCTACACACAGTCGTATCTCTCCATTCTTTTTACGAACGGGTACCAAGTTGGCGACCCATGTTGAGTGGCGTACTGGAAAGATGATTCCTGTTGACGGTAGCTTCCTCACTTCTTTAAAAATGAGGGGCTCCAATAATGGATTGCCTGGCCTTTGGCGTTGCCTTTATGGTTTATTGCCTGCCTTGAGGGGGATCGTATTGGTGATGATTCCAGTGGTATATGTCTTCAAATCCTCGTAGCTCCAGGCAACCATGTCTCCAAAGTCTCTTAAGCTTTCAATTATTCTTTCCTTTTCTTTAGGCGTGCACACCTTGCCAATGAGGACATTTTTGACTTCATTTGCTGTTCCCAAGTTTACTGCCTCATGTTGACCTCCATCATTTCTTTGATATTTAATTGCATTGATTTGATCTTGATCAAAAATTCTTTCAAGCTGTATCATTCCTTTGGGAATGCTATTGGTCTTTAAATTCATTATGCCCTCTGCATCAAATTCAGCTTCCCCTTGGTCTTCTTCTTCATCAATGATCTGGGTGAGGAAAACATATGAATTTGTTAAGAAATCTAAAATGTGTTTGTTATCATCAAACACTTGAAAATTTGTGATATTTTCTGGGACTGATGGTGTTGTAGTGATTTCAATTGTGAATTTCTTCACAACATCCATCTCAAGTTGTTCTAATGAACTTGCTGATTGTGCTAATGAATTTGCAACTTTGTTCTGAGAGTGGTATATAGATCTAATATTGAAAGCATCAAAACTTTCAATAAGATCCTAGACACGGTTTCTATATCCTCTTAGTCTCTTGTCATGGCAAGCGTATTTCTTCCTTACTTGCCTTACCACAACTTCTGAGTCACTGCTATAGTTTCCGTGGTAAAATATGATCCATCGCTATAGTTTTCGTGGTAAACTATGATCAAGCTTTAGTTTTGGAAGACTTCACATTTCCACTGCAATTTGAACAATATCAAGCACCTGATCAATTTGGAAGATTTCCACCAGCATCAGCGAATGGACCAGTAGAGGCGCCACCTTCCATATACTCATACACAGTTGCTGATGGACTTGTTGTAGACACGACCAATTATTACTTCCCACCGTTAAACAATAGCGTGTTGGTCAAAGGCATAAAAGAAGTTCCACACAACTTCCAAACACCTCCACATCCAAACGCGAGCAATAACCCGCCTCTTTCGAGAGATGCGCCTCAGTGCAGGCAAAGCAATAACGCTAATAGTTCCACTAATAGTTCTCCTCCCAAAGATGAATTGAAAAGATTAAGTCATTATGTGACTGAGGAGGTGAGGAAAATCAAGGTGAGTGTCATTGTTCGAATTGATGAGAGTACCAGAGATAAGAAACACATTCCTTGATAGCTTGAAAGACTCGACACAAGATTCAACCAACACAATTCAGAAGGCTGCAAGTTCCATAAATAATGTAAATTTTGTTCAAGATGAACAGTTCCAAGAACCACCTCAGACAGTAGATATTGCTCATGGATCTCGGGGTTCCAAAGTGACTCGCAGCTTGTATGAAGTAAAAGAGTGCATAGAAATGCTAGGTCAACAGATAACCAAAACTGAGCAAGTGCGCCGAAGTTCAAAAGAACATAAGATAGAGAGTTCCACAAAAGAAATGGAAGCTCCACAAGCTGAGAAGAATAATAAGATAAAAGCAAAAGAGGCAGAAACTGCAGTATAGAAAGGAAGCCTTGTAATATTTTATCAAGGGAAAGATGAGCCAGCTCCTTTCTTTGTTTCGCTCCGGATTTTCAACAAACTCTTGCACAATTGTCTGATCGACTTAGGAGCGTCCAGTAATGTCATGCCATTAACTATATGTCATAGATTGGGTTTGACACCCACTAAGACAAATAAGCAAGTGACAGTTGGATAGAACAGAAGTTCCGGTCATAGGAGAGTTGAATAATATTCATATGCAGTTATCATCCAATCCCAGAATTCAACATTTCATCGACATTTTTGTAGTTGATATCCCAGATGGATACGGAATGGTTTTAGGACGAGACTGGACTCGCAGATTGAATGGTTTCTTTGCCACTGATTTCTCACACATCTGGCTACCGTGGAAAGGTATTCCCAATCAAATTAGAATTGAGAGCACACCAAGACTTAAGCTGATGATTACTGAGTATGGAGAAAACAATGAAATTCTGTTTTGTGAAACAGATTTAGGTCCAAAGGTCTTGATGCTGCACTGCTCAGATAATCAAAGAGATTCATTGAAAAGTCCATATTCAATAAAAGTTCCTATGGAAAGTGATGAAGAGCTATCACCAGATGAAGGTGAAAGTATGTTCGAAAACTTCAGAAGATTTGTGCTTAAGAGTGCGAGACAAGAAAGAGAATTGGGAAGTCATGCTTTTGTGCAAGATTTGTTATTGCCCAACTGGTGACAGATTCATAATGCTTTTCATTCTGAGTTCTCTTGCGCGATGTGAAAAATGTCTTTAGATCAAGTGCCCGCAAGGATTTCCCAAATTTCAGAAGATGAATGTTTTAATTTAACAATGCAAAATGAAGACAGTGATTCTGATAGAGAACTCTCGTCAGAGGAAGAAAGGATACAGGAAATAAACAAAGTTCAAGAAGATAATTTAGTTGCAGAGATTCAGGAAAACGAAATATCCAGTCCCAAGCAGTTGCAAGATCAAGAGCAAGTTTGGACCTTGAGGTTTGATGGTTCAAAATCCAGAAAGGGGAACGGAGCTGGTTATGAGTTGATTAGTCCATCAGGCGAGACCTACTTATCTGCCCTGAGATTATAGTTCCCCTGCACCAACAATGTAACATAATATGAGTTCTTAGTCCACAGATTGCTCCACACAATTCAGAAAAGGGTTAAAATCTTGCATGTTTATGGTGACTTAGAAGTTGTGGTAAGGCAAGTAAGGAAGAAATACGCTTGCCATGACAAGAGACTAAGAGGATATAGAGACCGTGTCTGGGATTTTATTGAAAGTTTTGATGCTTTCAATATTAGATCTATATACCGCTCTCAAAACAAAGTTGCAAATTCATTAGCACAATCAACAAGTTCATTAGAACCACTTGAGATGGATGTTGTGAAGAAATTCACGATTGAAATCACTTCAACACCATCAGTCCCAGACAATATCACAAATTTCCAAGTGTTTTATGATGACAAACATATTTTAGATTTCTTAACAAATTCAGATGTTTTTCTCACCCAGATCATTGATGAAGAAGAAGATCGGGGAGAAGCTGAATTTGATGCAGAAGGCATAATGAATTTAAAGACCAATAGCATCCCCAAAGGAATGATACAACTTGAAATAATTTTTGATCAAGATCAAATCAATGCAATTAAATACCAAAGAAATGATGGAGGTCAACATGAGGCAGTAAACTTGGGAACAACAAATGAAGTTAAAAATGTCCTCATTGGCAAGGTATACACACCCGAAGAAAAGGAAAGAATAATTTAAAGCTTAAGAGAGTTTGGGGACATTGTTGCCTGGAGCTATGAGGATTTGAAGACATATGACACTGCAATCATCACCCATACAATCTCCCTCAAGGCAAGCAACAAACCATTCAGGCAGCGCCAAAGGCTAGTCAATCCATTATTGGAGCCCCTCATTTTTCAAGAAGGAAGCTACTGTCAGCAAGAATCATCTTTCCAGTACGCCACTCAACGTGGGTCGCCAACTTGGTATCCGTTCATAAAAAGAATGGAGAGATACGACTGTGTGTAGATTTTTGAAATCTCAACAAGGCTTCAGAAAAGGACAATTACCCACTGCCATCACTAGACGAAGTAATCCAAATTGTCAATGGATCCCAAATGATGTCTTTCCTTGATGGATATTCAGGATAAAATCAAGTGCTAGTGGAACCTGAAGACAGACTCAAGACGACATTCACTACAAAGTGGGGTACATTTGCATACCAAAGAATGTCGTTCGGGTTGATTAATGCTGGAGCCACCTTTCAAAGAGCCATGGACATCGCATTCAAAGATCTTATAGGGTGGTGCATTATCGTCTACATGGACGACCTCACTATATTTTCGAAGAAAAGAGAAAGTCATGTTGAAGATTTGATAAAGATATTTCAGAGATGTAGAAGATATGGAATTTCCTTAAACCTGAAGAAGTGTATATTTGGGGTGATTGAAGGAAATGTATATTCTGGGTGATTGAAGGAAAATTACTTGGCCACGTGATAACAGAGAAAGGGATTCTTATTGATCCTGATTGTGTAGAGGCCATATCAAGAATCGGCTTGCCATCAAGCCAAAAAGAGTTGGAGTCTTTCTTCGGAAAGATTAATTTTGTACGAAAGTTCATAACAGGATTTGCAAAGATAGTCAGGCCTCTGAGTGAGATGCTGTAGAAAGATGCAAAGATAGAATGGACGGAGCCAGCAAAGAAGGCATTTGAAGAGATCAAACAAGCCATAGTTGATGCTCCTGTATTGGTCAGCCCTGACTACACAAAGCCCTTCTACCTCTATTCTTTCGCTTCAAAACACACATGTGCTGCAATGCTCACCCAAAGGATAGAAGAAAAAGATGAAAATCCTATTGCTTTCATGAGTGCACCATTCAAAGATGCAGAGCTCAGATACTCGAATGTAGAGAAACAGGCATATGCTTTAGTCAAAGCAATCAAGAAGTTTCGGCATTATATTCTGAGAAGCAAAGTCTTTGCCATTGTCCCAGATGTGGCTGTTAAAACCCTTTTGATGCAAAACGAGTTAGGAGAGAAAAGAGGCAAGTGGGTTGCTATTATTCAAGAATATGATGTAGAGATCCAACCAATGAAAATTGTTTGTGGCCAAGCCTTAACACAGACTATCGCCACGGTACCAGAACTGGTGCAGCAAGTCTATGAATTACAAGAAGTATCTCCTGATGAATGGTATGACGATATCGTCAACTTTCTGCTCAACCACAAGTGCCCTAATCATCTGAATCCAGTACAAAAGAGGGCCTTGAGAATGAAGAGCCAGAGATATATGTTGCAAGGAGCAGTACTATACAGGAGAAACCATGAAGGAGTTTTCCTAAGATGTCTTGGAAAAGAAGAAGCTAAACAGATAATGGAACATTTTCATTCCAGGTTTGGAACTGGCCATGGAGGAGCATTAGCAACAGCACACCAGGTTTTGATGGCAGAATATTATTGGCCAACAGTGTTGAAAGATGTGTACGATCATGTAAAAACCTGCCACACATGCCAGATAACTGCTGCACGAGAGAAGAACCCCGCTATGCCACTCCAACCTATGATCAAAGTACGACCTTTTGCGAAATGGGGACTCAATTTTATTGGTATGATCAATCCACCTTCCTCTGCACAACAAAGGTATATTCTAACCGCAACTAACTATTGCACTAGATGGTCAGAAGCTCAGGCCTTGAAATTATGCACAAATGATATGGTAATTAAGTTCTTAGAAGAAAACATTATCACTAGATTTGGTTGTCCTTATGCTTTAGTTTGTGATAATGGTTCTGCATTTTCTTCTTTGAAATTTTCTAACTGGGCTTTCGAATATGGGGTTACTTTAAAGTTTTCATCGAATTATTATCCCCAAGGAAATGGATTGGCCGAATCCACTAACAAAAATTTGTCGAATGTTATCAAGAAGCTGTTAGACAAGAACTTGAGGGATTGGCACACACAGTTAAGATTCGCTCTTTGGGCGGATAGAGTAAGAGTAGAGAGTTCCTTAGGTACATCACCATATCACTTGGTGTACGGACATGATCCTATATTTCCGATACAACTGAGAATTTCCACGCTACAATTCATGCAAGAATGTTGGGATCAAGAAGACAAAATCAAAACTAGATTGTCACAATTGCTACTTTTGGAAGAGAAGAGAGATCAAGCATTGGAAAACTTTGCAAAACACCAAGGGATTGTAAAGAGATGGTTCGATCGAAGAGCTAGAATAAAGACATTTAGAATTTCTGATTTAGTTCTTTGTTGGGACAAAGCACATGAACGAAAAGGAGACCATGACAAATTTGACAACTTATGGATGGGTCCCTATTAGATTTTGGAAATTCTGGGAGACAATGCATTCAGACTGAAGACGTTAATTGGAGAAGATGTCCCATTGCCAGTCAAGGGGAAATTCCTCAAACATTATTTCTAGTCTTAGACTCCTAGTGAGTCTTGCTTTTGTACATAGTTAGATTAGTTTCTTTCCGGTTGGGTTTGGTTTTGTTTGGTTTTGCCTTTGATTGGTTTTCTTTGCCTTTGTTTGCTTTAGCTTAGTTTTTCTTGCTTTCTTAGTTTAGTTTGTTTTCGTTTGCTTCGCCTTAGTTGCTTTAGGTGTGCTTTGAATAGGGAGGATTTCCCATTTGTGAGAAAGGGTGATGTTGCTTACACGCACACTCTGGATTGACCTTGCCAAGGTATGTTCAGTTCATTTCTTGGATAAATACTTGTGGATAATTTTAGAATCCTAGATTAATTGTTTCTAAAGTACCTTAAGGCTAAGGTTAGTACTTGACTAGAAAGGGAATCATCTATTGTATCTTGACCTTGAGTTTTACAGTTATTATATCTTACACATTTAATGAATTCTCTAAGTCATTATGATCTCCTAGGTGAAGTCATGGCTAAACTATTAAAAGTCTTGCTTCAGCGCCACTATAATACTCAAACCCATGTGAGCTTCACTGCTTACAAACCAAAGTGTGGAAATCTATGAAAGGAAAGAATATCAAAAAGAAAAGAAATAAAAATGAAAATCAAAACACTTGGTTTTGGGTGTGCGGACATCTCTACAGGCGTACACTCGATAACAAAGAAAATAACAAATGATAAATCGCCGGAAGTAGAGCAATCTTCGTGAGATTATAGCGATATCCTTGTCGGGGCTATGGATGCTCGCTGGCAGCAAGGCTCTATCCAAGGATGCTTTTGGAGTTAAGACAAATTGAACAAGAAAGCCATGATAGAACCAAAGAGTCATAATGGTATTACGAGACGGAAATAAACGCATTTTGCACACATTTGTAACTGCAGGATAAAGGGTCTTGATACAATTTAGGATTCCTCTTCCCTTTTGAGTACTCTTCTTAGCCGAGGGGTAAGTTAGATAGAGTTAATTTAAGATTCTGGGTTTGAAGCAGGTCTTATCTTTGGAATGTTTAGGAACATTCCTCACGTGGAGTCGCCAGATGTTGTGACCTATTTCACACATCGCCCCATTGCAAATGGGGACCTTCGGTGGTTTATTTTTGGGGCTTAGTTTCGAATTGCAATTTCATAAGTTCTTTCACTCCGTGAGTTTCAAGTCAGAGTTTGGAGTCATCACTTGTGTGAAGTTGAGATATCAAGCCTGAAATTGCACGTAAATGTCGTAGAAGTGTTTAGAAGACCCTGTAGACGAGGATCGCCTGTGCTTTCGCCCAATTCTGACACTTCCTACTTTTTAGGGATTTTGGTTTTTTGGTTTTTGGTTTTTTGGTTTTTGGCACTTTTGGACCATTTTGGAATTTACTATTTTTAGAAAGTTGCTTTTTCGCTTTTTCAATTTTTAGAAAGTGCCAAGGTCCCACCAATCAAGGAGTCAAAGTTTCAATCTTTAGACTGAAAAAGCATGCAAAAATCAATGAAAAAATCTAAAAAGCGTGTGAAAATCTGAAGAAAATCAGAAAATCAGCCAAAAAGCAGGCCTTTAGATCAAAAAATTTCTGAAAATCAGATAAAAAGCATGAAAGGCAATGCAAAAATCAATCAAAAATCTGACGAAAATAAGCAAAAATCTGGGAAAAGAGTGAAAACAGATCAAAAAATCAAGTAAAAATTATTGAAGAAGCCATGAAAAATCATAAGATTCTTGACTCAGAGGGGTGTAAGTCTGAGGAGAATCATGGAGAAATGCGGCCAACAACAAGATCATGGAAGAAACCTTGCCAAGTCCGCCCATGCCAAGAAGAGAGAGTGGAGAAACTTCTTCAAAGTCCGCCCTTGGATATGGAGAGAAGCCTTCAAAGTCCGCCCAGCATGTGGAGAAACCTCAAGCAAGTCCGCTTAGACCTTGAATGGAAATGGAAAAGTCTCTTCAAAGTCCGCCCATTAGCAAGAAGAATGGCAAGAGTTGGGAGAAGTCCAACCTTGGAAGGAAATGGAAAAGGTTTGATAAGTCCGACTTTGGAAAGGAAGAAATGGAAAAGTTTGAAGAAAGTCCGCCCATAGAAGATGGAAAGAATTCTTCCAAGTTTGCCTTGTTCAAGCAAATGGAAGGAAACACTTCAAGTCCGCCCCAAGGAGATAAGAGTGGAATGAAAGCTTGAAAGTCCGACCTTGCTAAAAGAAAGATAAAATTGTCTAAGGCGCCTAGAAGATGATTGGAAAATCGACAAGAAAGTCCGCCATGGGATGATAGGCAAAGTGGAAAGGAAATGGTGAAGTCCAACTTTGCTAAAAAAGACATGAATAAAATTTGCCTAAGGCATGAAACGCCTAGAGGAGAAGTTGTATAGTGGCCAAAGTATGAGAAAATTAGCTATAAAGTTCGCCATGAGGAAAAGAGTAAGGAAAATCCGCTTGGAAGGAGAAAGAGAAGGAAAACCCATCAACTTGGAAAAAATTGTCAAATTAAAAGAAAGCGTGGGTAAAATAAATCAATTAAAGGTTAGAAAATCGAAAAAATCACATGATAAACCTTTAATTATTTCCAAACACTTAGAGAAAAATCGAGTTCCAAGAGATAGACTTCAAAATTTAGATGAAGATAAAGATGAAGAGCTAAAATTTAGAAACTTTCCTCGATAAACAAGAGTCCACATTCGATGAACTTGAAAGAATTGCTAAATGGATCGAATTTTTCAACCTTATAAGGCATTCTCAAGTCATTATCAACTCATAATTTCAAGAGGCTTAGCTCTCTCCATTTCTAGAGATAGAGAATTATTCAAGAGTTAGAAATTTTTTCGAGAGATAGAAATTTTTCGAGAGATTTTTTTTGAGAGATAGAAATTTTGAGAGTTGAGTGATTGATTTTTTTCGAGGTGAAAGAACGAAGAAAGAGGTAGAATTTTAAGCTGAAGGTTGAAATTTTCAGAGGATTGCTTGCTTTTTTGGCAATAAAGACCAGGTTTTCGAAGTTTAAAGTTAAATTGCTAGCTACAGAGTATAATCCCGAAGTTTGATGAATTATTTTTACCTTTGTCTTCATTTTATCTTAAAAAAAATCACTAAGTGTTATTACTCAGCTTGCTTTTTCGTCGAATTTAACTTTCAACAAGCTGAAAGTTAGAATTTTCACAAGAAAATTTTAAAGAAATCATAATTGAACGTTTACTGTATTCTCTTTCTCGCAGGTTACCCCCGAAGGATCGTCAAAGAAAGCACCAATGAAGTTCTCAAGTAAGGGAGTTCAATAGGAGTCCAAGATCAATTCCAAATGGAAGAACGTCACAGATACAAACCTCAGACATGTTAATTTTGAGGAGTTCAAAAAGAGAATATGGATTGAATGGACTTATGCCCACAACAATTGCCCGCCGGATGATGCGGAATGGAATTGTCCAAGCTGCCGGATTTCCTCTAGCAATCCAGTGTGTCGAATTGATGGTCGAATGTGCAAGACATTACAACCCGCAGGAAAGACAAATTATAGCTTCTGATGGAAGAATTTTGGCGCACCTTGGAGAACTAGCTATCCAAGAGGCATTTGGCATACCTGATCATAATCGAACTTCATATAAAACAAAGGAGGAAGCCAAAAGAATCTTATCATAATTGAACTTTATATAAAACAAAGGAGGAAGCCAAAAGAATCTTTGAGGATCAGGCAGATCATGTGCAACTCATATCAACAAAACATGGTTGGAAAAGCCAAGAGCTTCTGCTAAGAAAATGCCTAAGAAACTCCGTTGGATAGACTTTTAAGGAAGGCTACGGTGATATCGTTTTGCTCCTAAAGAAAATAATGGGAAATCCTCAAGGTGCCTACTTTGAAACATGGATGTACTTCTTTATCGAGGAAATCATGTCCGAAGTCAGAATGTTTAACTGGTCAAGAATGATCAGTGATAACATCCACGAGCAATTAATCAACCTTGAAAAGACTAAGTCATTTCATATGAGTTCCTATGCCATTTATCTATTAACCAGAGCCTATAGATATCCTGGATTGATATGCAAAGGTGTTGTCGGAAATGGAGAAAATCAATTCAAAGTGTATGAATGTTACCCTCAATTGCAGCTGTCTGCCAAGTCCCATTTCAGAAGAGCGCACGATGCATTCCTGATGTTCATCACGAGGATACTACAGGGGGGGACGCATCAAAGGTTGACACATGAAGCAAAGAGCCTTATTAGTAAATATGGATCTTGGTACATCCAGGTTCTGAAATTCACTTATATCCGAATCCAGGGATTCACTGGGAATCCATTTAAGTTTCCCATCTACCCCACCCACAGGATGATTCTACTAGAGGTTCTTAGGCAATTGGAGACTTATCAAAACATCCAAAGGCCAAAGTAGAAAGCAACCGTCACTTTCCCATTCTTTATCGACAACATGGAAGAATATTGCTCGTCTGCACAGGCAATTGAAGGTGCTAGACTAGAAATGTAGTGGTATCCGTTCACATTGTACTGATCTAAAGCCAATTTTGATCCTCACCACCACATCGGAACTGTGAACGGAAAGAAATATAAACACAAAGTGGACCTGGAAGATTACTGGGCCAATGCTGCGGATGAATTTTGATATTAGGAGAAGATTGTGGTCCAGATTGCCTGTCAGCTTAATCAGAACGACATAACTCTTCCGTGTGCCAGACCAACTTGAAGATGATGGTGAATTTACACAGCTAGGTTTTGATGGAAGTTAGGCTCTTCCTCCCTTGCGCCGGTCAGAACCGGAAATCTCTGACTTGGACACCTTCATGAGGCCTGTTATCAAGTATTCACAATGGTGGGCAGCCCAGCAGATTAAGGAACTATGACGGAAGGGTATACCTTTGACATACACTCTGATGGGCGAATTAAAATCTTACTCTTTGAACGCTGGAGCATCCCAAGGAGACAAGCCAATTGAGAGCTCTAATCCTAAGAAAAGGAAGGAGACAAAGGGAAAAGAAATTGCAGATGAGGAAACTGCTAGGAAGTAGCAGAGATTGGAGCCTCTTCATTCTGTTGTCTCCGTGAATGTGAATGAAATTTTAGACATTGATGAATCTCTGGGAGATATAAGGATTCCCTCTCCTATTCCTGTTCAGTCAGAAGATGATGAGCCTCCATCACCCACATGCACCGAGATTTTGGAATTAGACAATGAGGTTGACATTTTGGGCAACGAGTTTGAGGAAGGAATGATTTCAGCCCTGAGAGGAATTCAAGAAATCCCGGGCACGCAGGACATTCAGGAAGAACAAGATACCAAGCAGCCAACTATTCCTAATTGGCTGAAAGAGAGATTGAAGATGAAGGAACCATAAAAAGTACCAGAAGAAGAAGATGACATGGCCGATTTCCTGGCCAGATTAGAAGCAGTTAGTGCAAGAAAGCCTGCCAAAACCTTGTCCACTATTTAGAGAGATGAAGTTGGGCATCGTACAGTCCAAGTTGTTGTACCAACAATTGACAAGTCGAGGGAAGAAATTATTTCCCAGGAATATGCCATTACCACTGTCGATTTAGGGCCTACCGCAAAAGGACAAGAGATGGAAGAATTGGATAATTCTGTTGCCACTATCAAAGCAAGGCTAGAGAAGGAGATAGCAAAGAAAAAAGAGTATAAACGAGAGGTTGAACGACTCAAGGAGTATATTTAGCATCTAACTAAGCCTCTCGATTAGACTAGCTCAGCAACTCCTCCACTGATGAATACTTCTCATGAGACTCTCGAAGAGGAGAAGAATATAGCCAAGGAGACTAAAGAATGGTTAATCAACAAAAGACAAGAGGTGGTTGTATTTGCAAAAAGATTGGCATTTGTGTATGGACAAACTTCTTCTTTGCTCTTGAGAATTGGAACATTGGCAGAAACATGGGATAATGCTCAGGACATTCGAGACATAATCATTCCATGTCTCAAAGTGCTTAAAGGAGTGCCGAAGTAAGAGCTGGTCAACGAAAAAGTAATTGCATCAGGTGCAACTTATGATTTAAGTAGCTGGTACATGGCATTGATCACACGGAGCGAGATCCTAGAAAAGATAAAGGCATATACTATCTGAATTGAATAAAGAATAAAAGAAGTTCGGGAGAAGATTCTAGCTGTGGTTGTAGATGCGCTGGAGAAGGACATTGTACAAACAAACAACCTGTAGTTTGAAAACTTGAAGCACAAAATTCAGGAAATCTTCTTCACTACCGGGCCTGTCCTCAAGCAAAATTTGACTAAGGTAGCTAACTTCCTTTTCATCTTTCGCAATTTCCAACGACAGGAATCAGAATGGGAAGATACTTTTGCTGAATGTTCAAATGATTTAGATCTACTAGAATTCAAGGTCAATGCGCTGCCACCTATCATGATTGAGGAGGTTGAGATGATAGTTTCCAAATTCATCCAGTATAATGCCACCATAGAGGATAGGGATGCGCCTCCTCAAGAATAGCTCTTCACTTCAGTTCACTGCCTGTTAGCTCATTGATCACTGACTGTATTTCAGGAAACCCTAATTAGGGTTGTTTATTTTTAATCTCTGCCATTGATTCCAGATTAATCTTGGGTGTTCATTGTACTCTGAAAACTCTATATAAACCCCCCTCACTCTCTCATTTTTCAATAAATAGAGATAGAAGAGAACATAGGAGAAGATCATAGAATATTGAAGTTATAATAGAGAATAAAGAGAGAAAGAGTTTATGAAATTGTTGCAAAAGACTATTTTGATAATAAAGTTCATGATGCATGAGATGCTTTGAATTCTTTCATTGTCAAATGGTTGCGTACTTCTCTTCCTCATTGAATAGATTTAAGTTAGAATTTCTTTTGAATGTATGTTAAGGGAATGATAGATTGATCGTAAAGATTAGTGAAACTTTGCTCATACTTTCTTTGGATGGATGATTTCTATTCAATGCGTAAAGTTAGACTGAGCTTTTGATGTGGATGCTTCATTGTATTACCTCGAATAATATTGTTCTATTGATGGTGTTGTTCGTAGTAAGGAAATTTTAAGCACAAATTCCTAGAAGATTGCACTTGCTTTGTTTAGTTGTCGTGTAGCGTGGCGAAACAAAGTGTTGTTCTTTGGTTTCACTCAATCCTTACTGTCTCTTGAGTTCGTAGGAATAGTATAGGATTCCTCAACCCTTATTCCCTTTTTTCACTTTTTTTTTATCTAAAGTCAAAAAATCCAAAAAGTATATCACTGCATATAAGTCCTTGCTTTCTAAATAACTTGCTAGAGTAAATCACTTTGTATTACTGGGAAAATCACATCATCCACAGAGCTTATCCACACCCATCTTACGAAACATTGGAATTGCTGTATGATCTTTTTGGCTATCTTAGCATATGTTGCAATTTTTCAAGAGAGGATAGAGTGTCTTTGGATTCTTTATTCTAGAGTGCTTGGTGAGTCATAAAACACGCATCAACAGGATGCAAGCAAAATGGGGGTCTTGAGTCCAAGCTTAGAGTTCAGGGTGTAGGACCATGACTAGGACGTGGATCTGAGGCAAAATCGAGTGGTGCACAAGTCCCGAGGTGAACTAAACCAAGAAATGACCGAGTCACATGTTGGTACCTTGTCAATTGGATTCAACGAAGACCAACTCCAAAGGATGTTTGGAAGACAATGTTGAATGGGATTTGGGCAGAGTTGAGTCAATGCATAGAGGCATTGGTGAAGAGGTTTGCAGAGGCTTAAAAAATGGGCAAAATGCACAAAGGTGCGGGATGAGCTTTTGGAGCAGGGTTACTGGTAGGGATTGGACGTGGGACAAGCCAAGAGGTAGTGTGATTGGCTTGCAGAAGAAACATGTCAACTTGGGGTACATACTCAATGTTGAAGAAGAGCAATACAAACAAGGGAGTCTCAAGAAAGTGTCAGTGGGGCAGGCTAAGAAAGGTTTGCAAAAGGTTGGAGTATCTAGGGCTATGTCGGATGAAGTATGTGGAACAACAGGTGTAAATTGGGTTGTCTTGGTGGTCAAGTCACTTTGGACGAGTGTGGAGGCAGGGCGTGGCAGACAAGTCCCTTGACAAGCTAGGGTAGATTGGTGACCTGATGGGAAGAAGCTGAGAAGCAGAAAGGAAGGTAGAGACTGGAGAAGCCAAAGGAGGGGTATGTTGGATCGATGAGGTGAAGATGCCTTGGTGTGATCAGGTGTCCAACACTTGTACTCGAAAGGAGTCACAGGTCGGTCTCTTGACAGGGAATGTTGGAGATTGGGTTGGTTGCAGCTTGTGATGAGGCGGGGACAATTGACAGGCGTGGTGATCGTGTTCAAAGGTCGAGGTGCAATGCCAAGGGCCAAGTATTTGGAAGACTTTTCTAGTATAATAAGAACGAAATTGCACAGGGCCATCGACTAGGTAATAGTGTTAATCCCGTGCCAAGGAACCTATTGGAATGGGGGATCTGGGAAAAGGTTGAGGAGGATTGAGTATTGGACTGTTGTAGGGCTCATTAAAGGGTCTGAGGATGACAGGGGGAAGGAACTAGTCAAACTCTCTCAATCCAATCTAGCTTGGGTGTGAACTCTAGCTGCCAATGCTACTGGGAGTGGTGTCAAAGGCAGGGTGAAGTGGTGCCTATTAGGGATAATGAAGCAGCCACTAAAGCAAGCATGGCAGGAAGTCTTGGGCTTTGGAAGTCAGGAGGCTTATGGTGCTTAGAGCTGAGTGGAGAGGTAGTTTTCACTACAAAGGTGTGCCAAAAGTATTTTGTGGAGGAGCTTAGGGAGGAACCTCTAAGGCTTTGGGTCTTAGATAAGGTGCATGGAAGGTTTGCAGGGATAATACCCGGTTCTAGGAAGGGAGCCGCTCAGTAGGAGGAATTCGAGAGTCGGGCTCTAGCATTGGTTGAAGTAGTTCTGAGGAGGATTGTGGGTCAGCCAAAAGGAGTCAAGATCAAGTTCTTGCAGAAGTTGTTATGTCAAGGACAAAGCAATGTAGAGGAGAAGTCACAGTTTGGAACTATGGCAAAGAATACCTTGTGCAAGGGCACGTAATTGGAGATCCCAAATAGGTCTCCGTCAGGGAGCAATGGACGAAACTCGAGCCCAAATGGACAGGCATCGAGGGCGTCGCCTATTTTTAATTGGGGGAGATTATAGGGGTATGGTGTATTCAATGGACATGGAACACGAGTTTGCATGTTGGTGCAGAGTTGCACCCTCAAAATAGGAACACCGCAGAGAACATAGAACTCGATTGGAAAGCTTAGTTGCTCCAAGGGTGAGGCGAGTCGAGCATTGAGTCCAGGATTCATGTTCCGATAAGCTCGTATGTTAGTTGAGACACGATTCTCACATATATTTTGGACACCTTGTGCTGTGCATTCACTCAACCTCATGCTACAAAAGTTGGGTACAAAAATAGATTGGATCAAAGAAGTCTATGTTGAAGCTTAAAAGATCCAATTGTTCATAAAAATTGCCACATGTTGCAAGCTATTTTTAGATCATTCTCACGACTAGAGCTACTGAAGGTAACTCAAACTTCAAACAATGCAATTTTTTGATTTTATGTTTTACTTTAATAATTTACTTTTAAAAAAATATATACATTTTTCACTGTTTTCAATTATTTAATTTTTATTTTCAAATAGGTAGCTGAGACTAGATTTGCATCCAACACAATCATCTTGAGATGACTTGTGAGGGTGTGAGAGGTACTTTTTGGTATGGTCATTAGCCAATCATGGTCTATATGGAGGCAATCAAACACTGAGAGGGCAGCAAATGTAAAACAAAAGATTCTAGATGACACTTGGTGAGATTGGATGGAATATCTTCTTTGTTTCACTGAGCCCATCATGAGTATGATCCTCTTTATTGGCATGGATAAGCCATGCTTGGGGAGGTTTATGATGGCATTGACTCAATGCTTGAGAAGATGAAATCCATCATAAATGCAAAAGAGCAAGATCTTGAAGAAACCTTCTTCAAAGAGGTGCATTCAATTTGTGTTGAGCGGTGGAACAAAATGACTACCCCACTCCATCTTCTTGCCTTCGCTTTGACTCTCAAATATTACAGTGAAGAGATCCTTGGTATACCAACAAGAGTGCCACCATACCGTGATGCAAAAGTAGCTAAGGGTTTAGAAAAGCTCTTACTAAACACTTCATTGATCTTGATATGGAAAATGCAGTTACAAATGAATTTGTTGATTTTGTTACCTCTCGTGGTCAAAGTCCTACTCTCCGTGGCAAATATAGGAAGGATGCTCACTCTTGGTGGTACCTCAATGGCCACAAGTTGCCACACCTCCAAGTTCTTGCAATAAATTTTTTATTTCAAGTAAGTTTTGAATTTTTACCACTCTAAATTTGGTTTTATCATTTAAAATGTGTAATTTTTAAATTTGAAGTTTGATTTACAAAATTCTTAATTTAACAACTCTAATGAGAGGTCCCTTTGCTTCAATAGGTTGCTAGTTCTTCTTCAGCTGAACGGAATTGGACTGCATACTCTTTCATCTACTTAGTGAAGCGCAATCGATTGGCATCAAGCAAAATAGAGGAGCTCGTTTTTCGTTCATTCCAACTTGTGTCTTCTTACTCACAAAGATGATGAGTACAAGGAAGGGGCAACAAAGTTTGGGATGTATGACTGGAGCGAACTGACCTAGATCTTTCTTTTGTTGCACAATCTTCAGTTTTTGAAGAGTCAAATAGCTAGCATACTTTTAGTGCAAGTGGTAGTGGGGTTCCATCATCTAATGTTAATGTTTATGATGATCTATGTCTTGATGATGACCCATATGATGCAAATTAGTGAATTGATTACTAATCGTATTATTTAAATGTTAAACAGTAATTATCTATCATGACATTCAAGTTTGATCCTTTTGATATTGAAAACTGAATTTAAATTAGTATATTATGTTTCAAAATTTGAAATTTGTCATGGTTTTGTTTACCATATGCATTGCTATATGACATTTTAAACTCAATTTTATATAGATATATATATTATTATATGTTGTACGAGCATACCCAACCCCCCAAAAAAATCTGCTGTACTGGCATATTGCACCCACGTACCTGTACTCGTATCTGATTTGGCAACTTTGGTTTTTGTAGATCCAAAACAATGGATTCATACACATGAAAATCACAATCATGAAGGAAATGAGGATGATACAATGCATCATATGAAAATGGTGAACATAATAAAATAAAGTGATGACAGTTTGATTGAGCAGTAGAGATCAAGAGCCCTTGTAGAGTACTGATAACAAATTTACTGCAGCTATCTGTTGAATAAGAAAATATAAATTGAAGAGAGTCCATTATGTGCTCCACTGAGATGGACCATGTGGAAAGAATCTTGTTTGATTCTATACTGTGAAAATGTTTAGATGCCTCTAAATTATGTCCAGCATTGTGGGGCATGAAGCACTTCTTGTTTAATGCTTGATAGAATTTGGGTGATGTTCTTGAATTTCTTGTAATAGGAGAGTTCATTTTAAATTAATAGTTTTTATTTGGATAGTTCATAGGTCTTTCCATTATTTGTTATCTATTTGATAGGATGATGTTGATTGCCAAACAAGGTTAGTTGTATCAAGTGTAATGTTGGCAAACCCTACCTAAGGTGAGATAGGAGGAAGTAGATTTATTTAGGCCTACACCTGCTATTCATCTTTTTAAAAAAAAAATCATGATAAGCTCATTTTTATGTATGCATTTGTTGAGCCATATTTTCTTCACTGCTTTTGAATGCTTAAAGACTAAATAGGCACATACTTATTTGTCTTTGACATCATTAATCAAAGTTATTTGTGTGTGCTCATTATTTGCAGAAATTAAAGCAATACACACAAACCTTCCAATCACAGTTCTCATCAGTGTTGGCCTTTCGACCTACAGGTATGCTAAATGGACACATTTTTATGATCTTTGAAGTCTTCTGCCTGTAGTACTGCAATAACTCTCTTTCTTGTGAGTACTTTCACATACCCAACGTCAAACTAGAGGGCACTGCCTGGTTGTTTCTGAGGATATGATCAACTGTATCTACAATTATACAATATAATCTGGTTTATATAGAATTTTCGATCTTGTTTAAAAAATTAAAATGAATTTATTTATTAGTATAGATATTTTAAATAATTTATCTAAAAAATGTTGAGAAATATCCCTCTTGAGCTATTTTATTTACTAGAGTTTTTTTATTTTACTTTGGAACTATTTTATTTATCACATACATACATGTATAAATAAATATTACTTTTCAGTTAAGAATTATAATATTATTTAATTGTTTCAACATTGTTTACTTTGTTCTTATTTGAAAAGTTAGTTTAGTTTTGTATGTAAATTTTAATTTTAGTTTTGGAAAAACCACCATCCATTATTTCAATAATTCTTTCGTTTTGTTTTTAATAGTTTCATTTGCAGGCATTAATATATTCTAAAATTTTGATGTCTTTATATTTAAAAAAACAAATAATTACTTTCTACTCAATAAAAATTAATCAGTGTATTATCTATGTTCCACCAAGTTTTTGGGATGGGGGGATGTGTTTCAGTGATGGATATTTTTGAGGCCGTTTTTGGGGACGACAAAGGGGAAAATTCAAATATTCATATGATAACATTGGTAACATGATAACAATGATAAGGTATTCATCATATTGACATATACATTATAAAATATTTAATACACAACAATAGAGTTAAGAGTTCACATGAAAGTCAAACAAATTAATATTAATGACTTTAAAAGCTCATAAAGTAAAGTAACCATACATTTCAAATAGATAATCAAATTAATCTTTGAAGAATTGCCTACCTTCTATTTACATATCAGTCTTGCAGATATCAAAAATACAATGTCCAGCTTTACAAACATCAAAACAATATGTCTAGTACCTTCTATTTACATATCATTCTTGCAGATATCAAAAATACAATATCCAACTTTACAACCATCAAAACAATATGTCCAAATTGTATATAGATGTACACTATCTCTTTACACAATTGAATACTAAATTTTCAATCTTTGGAACATGCATTAAGGTAGTTAAATTTAACATGGGATTAAAATAATGAAGACTGAAATTGGAAACATGGCAGTGCAGCCAACAGCCAATAAGAGTAGAAAATTGTTGCTATAACTTCCACCTAACAAAAAATAAAAGGAGCCTTATTGAAATTTGAGGCAAACCCCAATGGTTTTTTCTTCTTCTTTTATACATGTCTATAATCTATCACGTTACCGAAAAGTTTTTTGGAGACTCAAGAGTATCTTTTTTTTGGCTATATCACATTTAAGTTTAAATTATTTATAAACTCTTCCACTACTTTTGTCCCATGGTTCCTTCAGGTATTATGGTTTTGTCCAAATGCAGAAGCAATAGCATTGTCATGGAACAAATTCCTCTATAAAATCTTAACAGGGATTTGAAATAAATGATAAAACTTAATAAATTATTATTTTTTAAAGTTTGAATTTTTTCTTTTGATAAAACTTAGCTACAACAGTAGAGGATAGCTTAATATATATATATTTTTTTATAAAGTTTGGGGTATTTTTTAATAAAACTCAGCTACAATATGGGATAGTTGGCTGTCCCTAGGACTGTTAGAGGATGTCTTAGACATCCCCAGCCGTCCCATATATCCTTTGCTAGTCTCCATGTCCCTGGGATGTTTCTTACATTGTTTTTTGAAACAGGGACAGCTAGGGGACATCCCTGAGCTGTTCCCATGTCCTCAAGACGTCCCAGGTACAGGTACACCTGGAAAAAACCCAAGGGACGATTCCCAGGGGAACATAGTTTATTATACATATTTATTTTTGTTGCTTACAAAGTAAAACAAATAAATATTTGTTTTGTTTTATATTTATTTTATATTCATATATTCTATTTCTATTTTAATTATGTCAGCTCTATTTTTAATTTTATAATTTTAGTTTTAAAAAATATATAAAAATATGTTGGCTATGTTTTGGTTTTTATGTACACAGTCATGACATAAGACTCCTTGCTGCCACTGTAGAATGCTTCTTGACATAATTAATATAGAAAACATGCCAATAAATTGGACCCTTTTGTAACATAGAGGAAGAAACCTTATATCGTTGAAGAATTTAACATGAAGATGTATGATCCAACTCAAAGCATACAAAAATTTTATGTATTGGAATGTGACCAAGTGTATAGGAAAAACGTTAAATTGACATACATAGGCCTCTGTTACTGATTTCAATGTCTTGTGAGTCACATGCCACAGTGGCATTGTTTAGCTTTTTTTATCAAGCAAAAAGTTTTTTTGCAACATTCTATTTGACCCACATCTCTAGGTACTTCAATAACCTTGAAATCTTGTTTTCTTCATAGATACTCTATGAAACGTAAAGCTGGTTTTGAATAATTGATACTTATCTGATGAGGAGATGGAAAGTGATAAGATGATGTAGTTAGGTTTCTCTTACTGATTTCAATATTTGAAGGGGAAAGGTGAGGAAATCATAAAGAACAACAAGGCAGTGCATGTTTCCATCTATTTCCCTAATCAAAAGCTCAATTTTGTGTCCAATGCCACAGTGGCATTGATGAGCATTGTTTATCATGCAAGATGCTTTTGCAACGTTCTATTTGACTCACATGCCATGCTATTTCTGTAACCTTGATTTTCTTTATAGATAATCTATAACTGTAAAGCTGGTTTTGAATAATTGATGCTTTTCTGATGAGGGGATGCGTTTGAGGTACATAGGAATGCATTGAACATCTTAGTGTTCAATGGAATTGCTTGACTTAGGCTTTTATGACTCGTCAAATTACAAAGTATTCAATAACTGATCTCTTACTAAGCTCTTATTAACTAATTTAAATCTATTCATCATAACATTTGATTATGAATGTTGCACTTTTAATTATATGTATCAAATATGATGGTAAATGTGGGGCTCACATGATAAATTTACAGGTTAAGTTATTGAACTACATGAAAGAGGAAGTCAACTCTTATAACAAGTCAATTTGGTTGAAATTTTGTACCATTCCTCAATTTGAGAGGTTGAATGCATTTTCATACATGGCGGAGGTCGAATTTGAAAGTATTATCATCGTTTTGATTTATTATCCCAAATTTTCCATTCCTCAAAGATTTAGGATTCTTAGCTTGACCTTGGAGTCTATCTTTGTTCAAATAAAGCCATTTCTTATCCCCCACTTGAAATGGATTCATTTTTCTATACTTGTTATGACCACCTTTATTCTTGGCTTGAAACGCCTTGTGCTTGTTTTGCAGTTAAAGATGAATTTTCTTGATCTTGCTAACAAATCTTTTAGTCCTTGCTATTTCAGAATTCAATTCTTTGTCACTCACTTTCAGCTGTTGATAAAAACATCAAAAGTGTAAAGAGGCAACTAACGAAAACATGCTTCAAAGGAAGATTTGTTAGTGGATATATGCACTGCTCTATTGCATGAATGTTGAAGCATGTTCTTGGATGTCTTCTATTGTATCCTTAAGAGTCACATGAATGTTCCATTAACTACTTGTTTGACAATCTGGCTGTGGACAGAAAGTGTTGGACCTCTTCAACTAGGTATTTGTTCTTTTACACAATGTGCTTTAAAATCTGCACAAGCAGATTGAATCTCTCAATGAGACAATGGTCCTAGGCAACTCAAACTGTACCCAAAGATCAGTAAAAATATAGATTATCAGCCCCCTGACCTACTATGATTTTCTTACATTGTTGAGTGCATATTTTCTCAAACAATCCACTACCACAAAAAGGTAATTATTCCCCTTCTTTGACATAGTGAATTTTCTACAATGTCCATGGAAATACCTTCCCATAGCCTTGTGGATACTGCTAATGGCTTTTATAAACCCAATTTTCTATTACTTGACTTGGCAGTGTTATGGAATGCTCTACTCATAAAATTGACTTGAGACAACTGGTTGACTTTGACACTTTCCCACATCGTCTTCTGCATCTTTATCAACTTTGTATGTAGTCAAATTTTGCTCTCCTATCTTTAAGGGATGCCTATGCATCTTTCTTGTTTTCAAATGATCCATTTTGAATAATTATGAGCAACTCCTTTGGGTTTATACATGTATAATAGATTGTGTAAATTGAGACATGTAGCTTTCATGAGAAACGATTCTGACATCCAATGTATTTTTGTCGTAAGCCAAGTCAAGCTTTTGCCTAAGTTATTTGTGTTTATGTTTTCTAATTCTTTTCCTCTATGTTCCTTTATTGTAGGGTGGACATACTCCAACAAAATTGGAAATGTGCTGAATTCTATTAAGCCTATTACCAAGGACAATGTTACAATCTATGGTATGTATTCCCTCTCTCTAAACATGTCTTCAATTGTCTTTGTAAAGCTACATATTAACAATTATGCATATCTGGCAACTGTCCTACCCTCTTTTTGCATTTTTTGTGATGCATGTTTACATTGTACCAAGGAAGGAGTGTTCTTACCATCCATTGGAAAGTAAGATTTTGGATTAGTGATACTTGTAGAATTTACATGTTCATTTCATACCATAACCATTGTTAATTTATCATTGTAAAGAATTATGTTATAAAAAAACAATGATAGCTGCAATATTTATGCTAAAAATCATTTCAAAGGCATTAAATGTTTTCTAATCCCACCTAGCAATTTTTTACTGCCCGCCCTTTCTTAATTTATTTCTTTCTACCCACTTAATATTTCTGGCAATCCACTTGCATTTTAATTTAACCTCTTTATAGTAAATAATAATAGTTAGCATACTATCTACAATAGATGTCCTTGTCATTGCCTCCTCACACAGAGGAAACTGTTCATAACTTTTGCATTTGATTTGGGAACTTTTGTTAAAAAGATAACTTAGAGAATTGTTCGGCTTGCTTTGATAGGGTGTATTTGTTATTTACAGGGTAAGTGATGGTAAACTGTCCATAATTTCTGCATTTGATTTTGGAACTTTTGTTAAAAAGATGACTCAAGAGGTTTTCTTGGCTTGCAATGATAGGGTTTATTTGCTGCTCATAGGGTAAGTGATGGTTACTTGTGATTGGTATAAGTCCAAGCATCAACCAAAGTATCTTCAGTTAATAGGTGTTGAAAATTGGGAGCGGTATAGCCTTTTGATTGGTTACCATTGTTGTATGAGCCTTGGCCAACCTTAATCTCATATGGTGCCAAAGGTTGAAAGCCATTGCATACTCCTAATGGAGAATGGTGTCTAATGTTGTACCCAAACCAAATTTTTTGCTTCATTAAGGCATTTTGCTTAAAAGAGTCTAAACTTTGTTAAAATGATGTCAAAATACAGTTTTTGGGCAAGTCAAGCATGGACTTTGGTCAGTGTCATGTCAGTCATCAGTAGCAATTGGTTAGTACCTGGAGCTCAAAACCTGAACCTGGGACTCAGAGTGAGATATATGATGATGGAGAAGTGCTTCATGACGAGATTATACCCCTGCATGGTCAATTTAATGGCCAGAACGGTGATTACAAAGATCAAATAGATGAAGATTTTTAGCAGAAAGCAAATCTGCGCCCTTGTAGTCCAGGGGCGCCCTTCTCTTTGAAGGCCCAGATCGTGTTGCTTTTGCTTGTAAATGCATTCAATCTCTTCAGAATTAGCCTAGCTTTCCGACGAGCTATTCGGCGAAGTCATCCGAGTTGCAGAACTCCGGCAATTGACGTTAGAAGCTGACGCTACGAGGGGTTGCATGTCACAGAGGATTGCCAGTTCACAGTTTCTGCGCCCTTGTAGCCCAGGGGCACCCTTGAATTTGGCTCCTCAGATGACTGAATTTGCAGATGCTGTCTTCCTGAGATCTTTTCTAATTCAATCTAGCTTTGCAACGCACCAGTTGGCGAGATGATCAGACATTCTGAGTGATCGTGGCAGAGGTTCTACCAGACACGTAAATCAGAGGGTGGAGAAATGTTGAGATACACACCTGTACCTCTGTAGGCCAGGGGCGCCTAGCCTTTAGGCCTGTCAGAGGGGGTTTTTAGCATTCGCAGTCTTCACGAGACTTGTGTGCAATTACTCTAGCTATCCAACGAGCCCAGCCATTAGCCTTCGGGATTTGGCAAACGCTCGTATGTGCGAGGTTTGTGTGGAACTCTGAAAAGTGAAGACAGCCGGAAAATGACTTTAGTATAGAGAATACATTTCCCCTTGGAAAAGGCGCCCTTCTCTTTGAGGTCTTAGAAGCAGTTTTCTCGCTTCGTTGCCTCCAAAGACATCTCTTGCAAGTTGATCTAACTACGCGATGAGACAGACAATTGGCGGATTGGAGCACTCTAGCTCTCAGTGTCAAGGGTCAAAGTAGGGTATCTGGATGAAAGTTACACTTTTGACAAAACGGTGTTTGCGCCTTAACAGGCTAGGGGCGCCCTTGCTTTTGGGGTTCCTAATGTAGCTTTCAGGTATTTTACATAGTCATTGGATGCAGAATACTTCCAGTCACACAATGAGCCTATCATCCAGTTCGTGGGGTTCATCGTTCACCGGTAATGGCAGTTTGAAGCGTCAAATGGCAAAACGAAGAAATGGCTAAGTCTGGAGACCTTGCATCAATTTAATCAAAGGCGCCTAATTTTTTGAGGTGTCAAACGTTGATTTTAGCAGTTGCAGCTCCCAACAGACATTTCATCCTTGCTTTGCAAGCTTTGAGATGGATATCTCAGCTTGGTCACAACGTCGCTCAGTCACCTAGAAATCAGAGCTGAACATGGTCAACTGTAACTTTGCAGTCAGCTATAAAGTAGGAAGTTAGCGAAAAATCTCATAACTTGTGCAAACGAACGCCTGGAGAGTTAATTTTTGACTTTTCGGAATCAGTATGTTGAGATTGTTGCTAATTTATCAGAAATAATGTTAAATTCGACTTTTTGCATGCCGGCTTCAAAAGTGGCGATTTTCTTCAATAATTTATTATTGGTGCCCTTTTTAATATTAAATGTTAAAATCGCATGTGAGAAAAAACTGAATTTTTAAATATTATTTTGTAATCCGGGACTCCGAGTTAGTCTTAGTTCAACTGGAGGGGGTCCAATAAGATAAATCTTTTCAAAGTCAGGGTTTTAAATCTTGCAGTCATGCTTTTATGGTGCGATTTTGCTCTATTTATTCAAGTATGGCGTCCATTCTCATTCATTCAGCTTAACAGAAGCGAGTTTTCTTCAGAGTTGGGTGAATTTTCATCAGCAATCAAGTTTGAAGACATCAAAACATTTCTTTTGTAGGTACAAGTCCAAATTCATTAGCATAATTCAAGAGAAATTGGCGATTTTAGCATAAGAAAAAGCATCAAAACCTCAATCTTTTTTCTCAAATTCCATTCGCATGTTTGAAGAAAAGGCAAATTTTGACCAAAAAAATCTTCTGGGTTTATTCAGAATAGCTTCCTTAAGAAAACCCATGTGCTAGAATTTTTCAGGAAAATTTACTCCAGAGCATCAGTTCTCGAGGCTTTGATTTTCTCAATTGAAAATTCCTTGCATGGTCGATTAGAAGCCCAATTTTCGCATTTCTGACATTTTGGGTTGTCTTAGAATCTTTTTCTGGACAAAACCCATATCTCATATTTTTCTGTGAAATTTGCTCTTCGATAGGCTATTTTTAGTTTTCCAGAAAAGTTATCAGAATATAGCCGTGTTCACAGTCAACAGGCGAGTTTTTCAAAATGCAATACAACAGACTGAATTCAAGACAAAATTGGTCTTAATTCATGATTTCATCAAAAAAGCTGAGACCGATTTGTATCAAGTGCATTCGGAAGGTTGACAGGCGTAGTCACTCAAGTCCATATGGTTGCATGCCTCGTATAGCTGATTGTCTTCCAAGGCCGGTTTAGAGGGTTGATATTGTTGGAATTTTGCGTGCAAGTTTGTTTGCATTTCTCACAACCAGAGTGTGCACAGTCAAACTTCGCAGTTTCATCATGCAACATTAAGGAAAAGCGTCAGAGACATCAAGCTGCAGAAGAGATAGTGGCCATCACTTCAGTTACGAAGCCGCCAAAGTTATAAGTCAGTGAAATGCTAGTTTGAGTGTGTAAAGATTTCCAAGATTTCTCAAGTTGTTGACAATTAGTGAATTGTCAGTTAAGGCATGTGACGACCCCCAGATGGTGACGCAGTCAACAACCTCGTGGAGGGGTTAGTTGCTCAAGATAGCGGCCAATGATCAGTCAGTTGGAACTTGCAGTTATTTGCGAGGACAAAATCAGGAGCATGCAATTAGAACTCAATTTTCATCTTCAGTTCTCTTTGCTGGGTCCACACATGTCTATCTTTATCCTCAAAGATATTTTGCAAGACTTGGAGTTTCATTTAGGGTTTTCGTTAACTGATGGTAGTGTTCCAGTTAACTTGCTTTCAATAAGGACGTGCATGCTTGCACAGTGTCCATTTAGATTAGATGTTTCGGTTAACTGATGGTAGCTTTCCAATTAATTGTATAGTTTGCTTTATTAGGGTTTAGTAATAAAATCTTGCATGCATTGCAAGACTGTAGTTGACTCAAGGTGATTTTAGGGTTCCCTACACCTTTGATGTCTATAAATAAGAGCTTTCAGCTCATTTGTAATTAACTTTTGCAAGAGAAAGTAATATATGTTGTGCCAACCTTGCCTGTAATATTGCTTATTCTGTATCTATTCACGAGTATTTATTATGATGATGAATTGTTATGCCACTCGGGTTTCATGCAGTTATTATGGTGAATGCTTATCTTAGTTAGATATAGTGGCTAGTTCGATCGTAAATTGTATGCGTGTTTTGCCTATGCAATTTACTATCCTAGTTGGCTATCCTTTATGTTTTGTTTCTAATAAGCCTATTTAGAAGAGAAAATAGTTGTGCCCACCTTGCCTTCACGTTGTGAATCTGTACCTAAAGCTTATCGTTTGATGTGTGTGTTAATAAACTTATTCAACCAAGCAAATAGTTGTGCCCACCTTGCCTTCATGTTGTAAAGTTGTACCCGGTTTATCGTATATTTGTCGTTTCCAATAAACTTCTTCCCAGCCGAGCAAATAGTTGTGCTCACCTTGCCTTCACGTTGTGAAACTGTACCCAAAGTTTATCGTATTAGAACATTCCTGCTCCATTTCCTCATGCTCTATTTTCTTGAGGAAACTGGATAGATTTAAAGTAGCTAGTTTAGTTGTAGTTAATGATCTGCGAAACCAGAAAATCCTTAGCTGCAACGTTCTTGGTTTTCTTAACCTTGTGCCTCTTTCAGCCGAGACAAAAAGATAGGAATTATTTTAGTTTACTTTTTCAAACATTTTATCTGCAATACGAGGGAGCTTCCCCTCCTAATTTAAAGCACTCATTACGCAGTGTGCATAGCTGTCCATACCAATTTGCACTCTAGAGGTGTTAATTGTTACGCCAACATCTAAAAAATGGGTAGCTTGGTTGTAGCTATGTTGAATGACATGCAAGTGGCTATCCCATTGCAATCCTTTCGATGAAAAGTGTCAAGAGGTGGACATAGGTGCAATTGATGATGTTGATTTGACCATCGATTCACAAATGAATTGGAGTGGATAAATGCATTTGATAACCTAGAAGATTCCACAATGTTCACCCAAAGTGACTTCACATGTGAGTGTGATTCTTTAATGTTGGTTAGCGTGAACTTGAAATTGCCCCAAAATGTTTGCATAACAAGTTTGAAGCATGGGGGGCATCAATTATCTTAGTGCACAACATGAAGATTGCCATTTGGATGTATTTGATGTCAATCATCAAGTGCTTGAAGGTTTTTGGAGAAATTTAGGAATTGTTGTATGACCCTTGGCCAACCTTAATCTTGTAAGGCACCAAAGGTTGAAATCCAAGCATACTTTTAGAGGAGAATGCCATGTAAAAACATGGGTAGCTTGGTTATAGCTATGCTAAATGACATGCCAATAGGTATCTCATTGCATACCTCATTGATGAAAAGTGTTTAGAGATAAGACATAGGTGCAATTGATAACCTTGGTTTGGCCATCAATTCATAGATGAAATTGAGTGGACAAATGCATTTGACAACCTTGAAGATTCGACAATGTTCACCCAAAGTAACTCCACACGTGTTCAATTCTTTAATGCTAGTTAGCTTAAACTTGAAGTTGCTCCAAATATGTTTGTAGAACAAGTTTATAGCATGCACAACATCAATTGTCTTATTGCACAACATAAAGATGGTCATTTGGAAAGATTGGCAGCTAACCACACATAACCATGTTGGCATTGAACTGTTCGGAAGATCGTTGATCAAGTTAATGGAAATGGAACGAAGTCACACAGATGGTTTAAATTATCCAAGCTTACAATTAGAAGGCTTAGGCTGCATGCAAAGAGAGCACCAACAAATGTAATTTTCAACTTGTTTTCTCATGTAAGGCCAACAATAGTAAATTTAAAGGTGTTGTAGGTTCAATGTGCTAAAACGGACACTATTGGAGGGTGAATGAGCCTATTTTACAAAAAAATGGCAAGAAAGGCAATCCATAGCACAATTTGAGTGGACATACCCAACCCTTCCCAAAAATTCATAGTCAAGGAAAGGTGTTTGGTTCACTATTGTGGGTTGCTGCCAAACGTCAACTAGATCAGACGGAGTATTTGTGGAGTAGAGACCATTGCATTCATCATAGGTTGTGTACCAAGTATTCAAATTACTAAGTATCCAAGAAAGGGGGTGATTAAGAAGATACACCACTTTATAAGTGATGCCCTTTTTTATCTGGTTACAAATGAAATTACTAAATGTAAGATATCCACTTCAAATGCTGTTGCTCCTAAATCTTAAGTTGAGAGGTCTAAAATTGAAGTGGTTGGTGATCAGTATGGAAACTAACCTCCATAGCAATAAGATATTGGTACAATTGTTTGAATGCTTTGGCCAAGGTATAGAATCCGTTTTTAATAGGTGTTATAGTTGAGTTTGGTTTGTAACAATGCTTCAAAATGATGTGCCACTAGATGTTCCCCTGTGCAAGTATTGTGTCTATGGTGTACTTGAAAGTGATGGTCTCAAGTTCAAATGATTGTTGCAAATTGGAGAGGGTAGAGCAAAGAGTCTCTTTCATATGGTCAAATGTTTCGGTGGTCCATGGGTAGGAATAAAAGCCTTTTGCTCATGATCTAATGAAGAGGCTGCACAACATGTGTGTAGTTACAAGGAAACTTCATATAGTTCTTACTCACCAAAAAAACTCTTAAAATATGTAATGTTTGGATGGAGGGGACTATCATGATGGACCTTTATATTATTTGGATCTACGTTTACTCAATGCTTGTGAATGAGGAATGTCAATTACTTAACAATGGTTTGAACAAAGGATTTATTCATCTTGGCTTAGAGATGATGTTGATGAAGAAGATCTAGACGTGTGCACTTTAACAATGTGGTTGTCCTATAACTTATTGTAGACTAATATGCCATCTAGATAGATGACAACAAATTTGCAAAGGTAGATTTGAATAACATAATTGATGATCTGCATGATTGTGATGGGTGCATTGTTATGATAAAAAAGGCATGAGTAAGTGTAGTTTTAAAATTAGACTTGACAAAAATTTGACTTAGATTTGGGTCTCAGTAAAAGCTTCGCAAAAACTCAGCATGTTAAAAGTATATAAATTCATGAAATAAACTTCAATAACATGCAAAATATTGTTCGAAGTCATAAAATGTGAATTTAGAGAACACATAAGTATATTTTCTATTAATTTTAAATCAAAAAGGAGTATATTGCACAACACAAGTTTTCCAAAAACTGACGGTCTCTCGTCAAAAGGTCTCTGTTGTATATGTTGCTGCATTGATGATCACAACTTGAAAGTCATTCTCAAGACACACTTCAGCCTTTGGATGACATTCTCCACCTATTAGACAAAATACTACGTCTTTTTTCAATTTTTTTTTTTTTTTTTGATTTACCGTTACCTTCATATTTTTCATGGCTTCCTCCAATAAGGCCCACTCAAATCATGCAAACTAGGTGCTTTGTACTGTAGCCCTATTTGCACATTTTGTTTTTGATCTACTATTTCCTCCATATTTTAATGGCTTCCTCCAACAAAAGACCACTCAAATCATGCAAAATTGTTGCCTCGAGTCCTTTACCAGCAATAGTCATGTGTTGAGCAGCAACTTCCAATATGGGTTTATCTCCACATGGAATGGTATGTTGTTATAATACCAAAAATTTGCTGCAGTTATCCTCACTTCATGTTTCCATTGGTTCAACATAGTACCTTTGAGCCAAGGTTGCACGCTAAGAGTATTTCAAGGAACAAAGGAACCCCACGAATGCAACTAATTAGGAACTCTTTATAGTGGATGAGCACTACATTTGTGTACCAAGATAAAAACCTACTCATTCAGTATATAAATCAGGGTGAATTCATCACAGACGTAGTTGTCATCTTTTGTACTATTTTTTAAATTTCTTGTAATATTTAGGAAGGAGAGCATTCATCTCACATGTAAATTTAGGTTCCATTGTGACACTCAAGCACAAATCTGTATTAGTGATTTGTGGAAGGTGGTATTTGAGGTTATTGATTCCTCCTTTCATATGAGAGCCACAATAATTGTATATCTCTGTTCTTGACTTTGTATCTGATTTGCCATGCTTTTAAGTGGGGCCCTTGGACTTGCTACTATCATGGCTAATTGTGGATGGCATTCCCTATAATAGAGAAAATTTACACAACCTATCAAAACGAATATAGTCAACTTTGAATTTTTTAAACACTAGCAAAGAAATAAGAAAATGAAAGCAAACAAACCTTTGAATGCAAGGATGTAAATAAATTGGAAGAAAAACTTAAAAAGCTCTAAACAAAAAGTTGTAAGTTGTAACCAAAGGAAATGAATATGTAAAAGGTAGCATTAGAACTAGGTATTACCATAGGATATAAAAATGTTTACATGTAATTTGTAACCACTCATAGGTGAGACTCTTTGCATGTCAAGGAAGGAAATGCATTTAAAAAATATATATCGAGTTTGATTTGTGGAGGTCAAACCAAGAATGACTACTTTTTGTGCTCCAAGGTTGTCTTCATTATTATTGTGGCTTGATGCAGTATTTATTAAATGGGACAATCTAAATGGTAAACAAATATTATAAATGTAATAATCATTTGATTTGAAGTTAGATCATGCAAGGACACGGACACCTTGCCTTCTTGACTTAAAAACTAAAGGTGGATAGGACATGTATCATTCTGCCTACCACTTCCTCTCTTCATGGAGGACATCATTTCTTGTTTCCTTTATTTTTAGAAGAATGGTGAACTTGATACGCTAGGGAAAAGTAAGAACTAAATGTATGGTGAACTTGATACTCTAGGGTAAAATAAGAATTAAACTTCTCAAAAAGGATTTTGCGGTCTTAAAAGCACAGAAATTGCCAATTTTGTTTTAGCTTAGGGGCTTTGAAATTCATCCATAGAGTCCTTACATAAACAAATGCATTCACGCAAAAAAAGAGTGCATTTGTTGACAATATAACTGTCTCTAACATCACATGAAGCATGCTTGAGGCACTTTTGTTGTTAGTACAATATAAAAAAAGGATATGTTATTGAACTTGCTCATGTTTTCCTCGGATAAATAGTTATTATTGTTTGAGTATTTCAAGAAGTTAATACAGTCCTCATAATTTGTAATGTGACACATGCCCTCACATGGTAGTTAAGAAAATATGTTTCAGTGAACAAGAAATCAAGAACATAATCCATGTGAATCCAATCCAAGAGTTTGCCATCACACAAATTTCTCTAACCAAAGAAGCATCTACACAGTTTCCAAACTGTGCTATAGATTAATCTAGTACTCTCTAGAATGCTTTATGGGTTTATGTGTGCTACATGCGCATGCTACATTTTTTAGTAATTTCTACATATGACTTCTTACTATCGGGTTCTCTCATTGTGAAGTTATTTAGGACACTAATTTCCGTTTCTCGTACATCTTGTTTGATTTTTGGGCTTCCATTGTGCATCTTCTCATTAAATTTTCTTTGATGAGGGTTGGAAAATGTCAATTTATACTTGCGAGAGAGTACATTTGGGTGTAAATTTCCCTTGTTTTTGTAGGAGTTCCATATAGTGAGCATTCAAGCTTCCTAGAACTTCAAGAATTTGTTCAGGTGAGTTTGTTTCAACAAGTTTATTTATTTTTATTTGGGCTATCATTTTAACTAAAGATGTTTCTGATGTTTTTTTTACTATTTTTTTTTTTTTCTAGTTTTTGCGACCGAATAAGATCATTCCGACTGTTAACATTGGTAGTTCAACTCAACGTGATACGATGCAGTCGTTTTTTCGACAATGGTTATCAAGATAGATATACATGGAAACGAACACATGGTTAAAATGAGAAGTTGTTAAGCTCGTTGCATTCTATTTAAAACCCAGACTTTGGGGAACTGTTTAAATTTAACTTGTGCTGAACTTTGGTATAACTGCAATCTTGAAATCATAAATGATGTGCCAGTAAAAGAATGAGCGAGCTTGTCCGGGCAATAACCATTGTATAATTATGATTAAATGTAGCTTGTACTCATATCTCGCAAGTGGAAGAGAAGAGTGATCTCATGTCTGTATAATCAATAAGGATTTTACAGACCGAGAATATACAATAAAGTTACTGAATCTTCATAGGAAAATGACATTCATATAATAAATGTAATGTTTAAATATTATAATGTCATTGATAGACATAAAAATTAAAACTATCTATACTTTTTCAACAGTAGTAGGATTAAAGTAGAAACTTGTCATTTGATATTAAATTGTTTTGAAAATTGCAATTGGGAAGTTTTTTTTTTTTTTTGGTAGATAGACAAAAATTGAGATCATATGTAATTTCTCAATAGTTTAGAAGGATTAAAGTTTGAAGCATGATATTAGATTATTTTAAAATTACAATCATGAGATGTAACTTTTAAAATAAATTCAAATTTATATTGTAATTCAAAAATTGCAATTGTTAAGTATAAACTAAAAAATAAACATTAAATTTATATAATGTTTTGAGGAGATGACACCCAATTTTATAGTTTAATTAAAACTTTAAAGAGAACAAACATCTTACCTTTAAAATCCTAACTATTGACATTTGACTTTTGAAACATTTAATTTATTTATTTATTTTTGTCAAAGCCATTAACACTTTTTTCTCATCATTCACATAATAAATAACATCATTTAAAAATAAAATAAAATCACAGAATGATATGAAATTAAAATATGGCAATGCTAAATCCTTAAGTTTTCTTTGCACTTTGATATATTATAGGTCTTCTTCATAGATGACATCTTCCAAAATTATCCTCAGCAAGCATTCAAATAGTAGGTAGGGCTTTGAGAAAGTCATGCTCCATTGATCTACACAATGTCTATGTTTTATGGATCCACAAGGGAAGATAAATACATTGTTAATGGCATAGTGTAAGTCAATGCTATTGGTAGGTTTTGTAGGAGTTAATGGTGACTTCCAACACCCCCAAGAATAGTTGCTAGACCAAAATATCTTCCATAAGAGAGAAAATAACAATTATAGCTTGCTATGACAATATATGTAATATTATTAGATTGAATATTTTAAATGTACATATGAGACCTTGCTTATATAGGCAAGGTGTGATGAAGTACCAACGTTAAATGAATGTGCAAGAATTAAATGAATTAGGTAACTAACATTAAAGACTCAATGATACCCCCAAGGACTACATCCATAATGAATATACAATAAATAAACCCCCCATAAGAGGGAAAGAGAGAGACAAGATATCTCACCTCCGTTTCCCCCATAATGTGTAATCTCCTGCAAATATGGTAAGTGAAGACAAAACATGATCCATTACCTACAAACTATGTTTCTCCCCTTGGGAAGAAGATATACCAAGTGCAAATGTAGGAATGCTTCCCATTTCAGATAGGAATTGGTAGGAAGTGGAATTCATATGTAATGTCTTTGAAATTTGCTCATGTGTTTCCAAATGCTTGGATGACGATGATGATGCCACAATCTAATCAAATACATACCCAATCACAACAAAATGTGACAAACCAAGAACAAATGGAAACTGAACTTGAACAAACTCCAAAGACAAAGATGAAGTGACAATAGTTGATCCATGACTATCATTGAATAGGAGAGATAAACCCTCAAATTGGTCTTCCAAATTTGAAATGTGAGATTCCACAAACAAGGATACAATGTCTAATAAATAGGAATCCCAATCAGAAAGACAATGATATACCTGTTGCAAGGACTCATTGGAACTTCTCAATGAATCATCAACAAAAGATGAATGTGTGATCTCAATATGAGAAGAGCGAGCTATAGAAGCCTTAGGATCATCAAGATACTTAAGTTCTGCATCATATTCAAGATCCTCTAAGGTCTTATCATTAAAGGGTAGATTGTCAACATCAAGTGGAATGAGGCAAGGATGCAAGATCATCTGGGAATGGAGGGTTATGTGGATCTCAAAAATCTCCCAAATCTTGGTCCAAATTATGTGTGGGCATGAGATTCCTTAAATTTGACGATAGGTCTCTTCAAAGATGCTTGCACTGAAACTAGAACTAATCAATCCTATGATATGATCATTCTTATTACCCCAAACCAATTTCTTTCATGTTGTCTCTAGTTTAGGAATGAGTCCATAAAGATGAGGCAAAAGATTAAGCCACCTACAATGTGTTATGATGCCTTTTTGCCATGTCTCATAATTGTTCTTAGTCATAATTATTATAGAAGGATGAGTTGCATAACCCATGATTAAAATAGCGAAACACTTCTCAATTGATAAAATTTGAGATCAATACAAAAAATATGGCTAAAATGAAGTATAATGATGAAAACAACACCCTCCCAACTACCAAAATATCCAAGTAATCTCTAGGATACCTACCGGGCAAGAATTGAAATCATAATATGCTTGGGATAGAAACAAGAAAAAGTACATGGATGGCTAGATAGAGCTCCTCAATCCCTTTCCAACGTCGCAAGAATCACAAAAATTGGAGATCGAGGCCAAAAGTTATGAGCTCGGGAGCCACAAAACAAAATCTAACTTCAATTAGCAATTAAAGCAACCAAACAACAAAATTTTGAAAAATCATCTGCACCATTGGAAAATTCATAGTCAACTTTTTAGCAATATTTTGTTTGAAAAATTTCGCCACGAGGTGAAAGTTATGACAATTTGAAAGAAACCCTATATTAGGGCTTAGGAGGCTAGATTGGCACCGAGGGGCTCAAAATTTGATCACCCATGTGACCTTGGTCGTTGCATTGGCAAAAAAAAAGCGTTGTTGCCCACAGTGATAGGTTGGTGGCATGGCGGTGGTGGCCACATGCATGCCATCCACTGGCCATCACTCCACTGGACTGGCAATGGATTGGGGCTAGGCCCTCTCACTAGCACCTAAGCAATGGTTGTGGGGGTTAAACCCATGAAATCAGGCACTACAAATAATGATTAAGTAAAACTATTGGCAACAAAAGTTTTAAAAACAATTTTTTAATTATTAAAGCAAATTTCGTACCCCATGACAAAAGTACGATTTGACAGTTCACAAATGTAATGCCAGTTGACACAAACTAGGTGGTGGAATCTGAAGAAGATACTAGAGTATATGCTGATTTGATGCTCAAAATATGTCGTCAATTGCACAGACTTGCGACAAACAGTATGACACATTATGTTGTACAGACCGTACGGTATAGACACCATACACCTGTATAAATTTTTTTTTATGTCAATTTTTTTGAAAAACCTTTGATGCCTCGAGACAAAGTGTTTGATTTTTGCATGTTGATAGTCGATCTTTAAGTTTTCAGGCCTTTTAAATGCGATGGAAGGGTTTTTTTTGGCCCAAAGTGCCTTGAAAATTCAACCTACCCCCTGGATTTGGCAACAGAAACCCTTAATTGAAACCTTTGTAGATCAATTAAAACATAACAAAAATTGACGAAACGAAAGGCAAACCTGACTTTCCTTGATGTCCTGGATTCAATCGTGAGGTTTTTGAAACCCCAATATGCAACCAACAAAATCTTCAAGACAACATGAAAACCTCAAATTTAGGATGGAATCTATATCACTGGAGATTTGATACCATGTAGGAGTTAATGGTGACTCCGAACACCCCCAAGAACAGTTGCTAGACCAAAATATCTCCCACAAGAGAGAAAATGACAAGAATAGCTTGCTATGACAATAGATGCAATATTACAAGATTGAATATTTTAAATATACATATGAGACCTTGCTTATATAGACAAGGTGTGATGAAGTACCAACATTAAATGACCTAGGTAACTAACATTAAATAAAATCCTAACTAGATAAGATAAGATATGATCTTATCTTGACAACTAAGACTTCTAGAATGTCACCTAGGACCTAATTAAACTTAAAATCTAAATAGGACCCACTAATTAACTAGTTAGGTAGAACACCTATTTATATCAACAATTTTTTTGGTGGATTAATTTAAAGTGGTACTTTATTACATGAAAAGTTGTCTAGTTTAGAGTAATGTGTGGCTTGCCTTTTTTAGGAGTACATTTTTCTTGACCAACACCAACACCTTTGTTTTGGCCTTTTTTATATAGTTGTCACCAAAATCACTTAGGATTTGGTTACTCTTAGTGACATGACCTTATTTTAAACTTACTATCCTTGGGGTGTCAATTGTTAGTTCATACCAGGGAATGTAGAATATTGGAGGTAATGAGAGTTTTACAAAGAAGGATACAAGTAGAAGATATTTGTGGGCCCTTTTGGGCTATTCTCCTTGAAGGGCATGATAGTAGCATGCTTGGAGGGACAAAAAGAGTTCCTTTGTATTGCAACAACTCTTGTGTTCTCTTGTATGGGTGCCACATAGAAAGTGACACAAGTGGTTGTCGGAGTGCAGTTAACACTGAGAGGGGGGGGGAATCAGTGTGAACGAACTAATCAATTCTTTTTAAATCTTTTAACAATACTTTGATCACGAACAAATAATGAAGCAAATACATTTAAAACATTGACACATAATTTGTCTTGAGTGGAAACTCTCCTGGGGAATAAAACCACTCGAATTTGGCCTCATTGGCCTTATCTAAAAAATATTCTTTGTACAAAGTCTCACTGGCTAATTTGTCTCACTAACAATGGTGCTATCTCACTGATAGTCTTATTGAAAAATATACAAATATGAAGCAGTTTGAATACAAAGTTGATCTCTGTTTCTATAATTACAAACCCTATTCTGTCATGACTTCAGAATCAAAGTTCCAATGTATCAATTTTCAAAACAATATATATATATATATATTGTCCTTTATGAATGATATATTCTGTGATTTTCAAAAACCCTCTCATCAATACCATCGAATGAGCATTACAAATCATATATATATGTTCTCTGTTTTGGAATAAAAAATTTGTTTGAAAACTATATGAGCAACTTCCACATGAAATGGAACCAGCAACTGCCTTTACCAGTTACACAAACACATTTTTTATGCAAGTCTTCAACTATAATCTATTGCAATAATCTTATCAAGAGAGTATTGAGAATAATCAACAGATAACTGCCATAAAATCTGTAGGGCCGACAATATACAAGAAATCCCTAAATGATAAACACACGGCTAAACCCCCAAATATAATGACGGTTTTCTTAACAAAAGAAAAAAAAACATTTGAAATTTTATAAACCAAAAACCCCAATACTCAACGACAGACCTGAAGCGGGTTTTTTTTTAACAAAAAGAAACATTTTTGCATTTACAAACAAATCCTTTACTCTCAACAACAGGCCCGCAAAAAGATTTCTTTGTTTCACAACTTTTTAACAAACAAAAACTTGTATTTACAACTCTGTCACAAAATAAGAGAAAAGAAAAAAACAGTTTCTCTTTTCACTTCTTTAACTAAATGTGAAGGAACTTTTAAGCACTATCAAGAAAAAATGTGAAAACTTGACAGAGACAACATTATCAAAATAGACCCATTGTTAAGATGTGCACAAGTTAAACAAACAAGCTTTCTTCTCTTTAATAAACACAAGAAACCCAACACAGCTAAACAATACTAAGAGCAAGATTGACCAAATCACGGGTTAATAAAGACATAAAAACACAAGAAAGGAATATACCTGATGTCGACGCAACCAGAAGAACTCATTGTTGCTCTTTACTGGAAGTTCTTGACTCCTTGCAAACCATGCAATCGACTTCTGGAATAGGCTTTGCTTACAAACTGCCGCCATGATTAGGGTAACAAACCCTACCATTCAAGAAATGAATCAAATAACTATGCTCATCGAAGTCACATAAAAGTTTCTGCATTTCAACATAATGATTTTGAAGTCCGGGTATTATGATGGGAAATATTCCCATTCACAAAAAAAAACAAGAATATCCACCCGACAATGCAATAATCACTTTACATTTTGACCTTGTTTTTTTTGTTTTTAACAAAAATAATTGCAACTTTGTGCGATGAATTATATCATTGTGAAAATAAACTTTGTCACCATCAAATGATTTCATAATAATAATGTCCATATTACACTTGCACTCACCAAACCTTATTTGTAGATGCACTATAGCAATGTGGTGCCTCATAAAAATGCAATGTGTTTGTTTGTTTGTTTTTGTTTTGAACTTACTTTGGATAATCAACTTATTATAGCACCTGATCAACACTATAATGAAGTCTGAACATGTTAGAACACAAAACGTGCAAATGAATATTATCACCTCAAACTGAACACCGAACATATATCATATGCAAGTGATGATGCCAAGAGAAATCAACATGGAGATCATTCAAAGAGACTGAACTAGAAATCACCAGGAATATAACCTGATACCTCAGCCTTGGTGTGATGACATTAATGCCAAATAATACGGAGGGATAACGAACTCCCCCTCTAGCATTAATGTCAAACACAAAAGGTGATCAATATACCTGTTTTGAGCATGATAAGCTACATGAAGGGCATAGCCATCCTGTCACATATCAAAGAAACCATCAGATACAACTGAAAACTGTATAAACAACGAAAATCACCAAACACATTGCATATTCACTACTGAAACACATGAAATCTGATCAACTGCATAGCACTATGAAACATAGCACTACCAAAAATCTCTATCTGATCATCAGATAAATTCTCCCCCTTTTGACACAATGCCAAAGACAGAAAACTGAGCCAAACATGAAATGTACTCTGAAATGCCAAATAGATACTAAAGGATAAAGAAAATGCAAGAACTGCTCCCCCAGACTCCATGCATTGGAGTTAACAAACTGAGCTTTAGGAAGAGGTTTGGTAAATATATCAGCCACTTGATCATTAGATGCCACAAAATCTAGTATAACTTCATTTGCCAACACCTTTTCATGTAGAAAATGATACCTTATATCAATATGTTTAGTTCTAGAATGCTGCACATGATTTTTGGAGATATTAATGGTACGTGTATTATCACATAAAATGTGAATAGGTCTAACAACATCAACCTGTATGTCCTTCAAGGTCCGAACCATCCAAAGCACCTGCGTACAACAAGTAGCAGCCGCTATATCTTCAGCCTCAACAATTGACAAGGATACTGAATCCTGCTTTTTGCTATGCCAGGCTACTAATCTACCTCCAAGATAGAAAGCACCACCTGAAGTGCTTCTACTGTCATCAATATTTCCAGCCCAGTCAACACCAGTGTAAGCAACTAGAGTGAAATCACTATGCTTAGGGTACCAGAAGCCAAAATCTAATGTGCCAACAACATACTTCAAAATTCTTTTTGCAACATTCAAATGTGACATTTTAGGTGTAGATTGGAATCGTGAAACCAAGCATACAACATGCATGATATCAGGCCTTGTGGCAACCAGATATAGAAGACTACCAATCATGGATCTATACAGAGTATGTTCCACATTAGGCTGATCAATGTCCTTTGAAAGTTTGCAGTTGGTTTCCATAGGAGTCCCAACTGGTTTACAGTCTATCATCTAAAACTTTTTCAAAATTTCTTTAGCATATTTTGTTTGTGAAATAAATATTCCTTTATCAAGTTGACTAACTTGAAGACCTAGCAAGAAAGAAAGTTCACCAATCATTGACATTTCAAATTTAGACTTCATGATTGCTAGAAATTCAGTACACAAAGCATCATTATTATTGCCAAATATAATATCATCAACATAGCCAACAACTATAATACTATCATTTTTCACTTTGAAGTATAAATTGTTGTCTACTGCACCTTTTGAAAAACCCTGCTCATGTAAATAGGTGTCCAACTTTGAATACCAGGCTCTAGGAGCCTGTTTCAGACCATAGAGGGCCTTTTACAACCTATATACATAACATTGTTTACCTGCAACAACAAAGCCTTCAGGCTGTTCCATATAAACTTCTTCTGTCAAGTCACCAATGAGAAAAGCAGTTTTTACATCCATTTGGAATACTTTAAAACCTTTATACATAAAGTAAGCTAGAAACATTCTAATTGCTTCCAACCTAGCCACAAGAGCAAAAGTTTCATCAAAGTTCAATCCTTCAACTTGAGAATAACCTTTACAAACTAATCTAGCTTTATTTCTGACTATATTCCCCTGTTCATCCATCTTGTTCCTAAAAACCCATTTTGCACCAATGACATTTTTATTTTCAAGTCTAGGAACTAGTTCCCAAGTTTTATTTTTCTCAATTTGTGCAAGTTCTTCATGCATAGCCTTAACCCAACAACTATCACAACTAGCCTCAGAATAATTCTTAGGCTCTATTTCTAAAATCAGAGATAAATAAACTTGTTCACCTTTATCTTTTGTACCTGAAAGTTGCCTTCTAGTTTGAACTCCTTTTGATACATCACCAATAATCTGATCAGAAGGATGCTTCTTTTTCATTAGCCTAGAAGACAATTGAGAAGAAGGTTCAACAATATCATCAGCCACATTTTGTTCAGTTGATTGCACAGGCTCTGTTGAACTTGAAGGTTCATTTTGATCTTTCAGATCTGTATTAGATGTCTGCACAATAAAATCACCATCATCATCAAGTTTCTTTTGCTGTTCACAATTTTGTAAAGTTTCATCAACCTTAAATTGGCACTTTCCACAACTTTTCTTAATCTTTTATTGTAACACCTATATGCTTTACTGTGTGTAGAATATCCCAAAAATATACCCTCATCACACCTAGATTCAAAACTACCAATGCTATCTGTATCTTTCTTAATAAAGCACTTGTTGCCAATTTTTTTGAAATATCCTACATTAGCAGTCCTACCATACCATAATTCATATGGTGTATGCTGTGTTTTAGTTCTTATTTGAACTCTATTCAGAATGTAAACAACTGTATGCACTGCTTCTTTCCAGTATGTATTTGACAGAGTTGCATCATGCAACATAGCTCTTGCCATTTCTTTCACTGTTCAATTTGTGCGTTCAACAACACCATTTTGCTGTGGTGTCCTAGAGGCTGAATATTGCCTTTTTATGCCATGATCTTCATAATAATCAACAAACTCTTGTGAGCTAATTCACCTCCTCTATTTTACCTAAGACATTTGATTTTCAGATCAGATTCATTTTCAACCAACTTTCTGAAAATCTTAAATTTATGAAAAGATTCTCCCTTATGTACCATAAATGTTACCCAAGTAATACGAGTATAGTCATCTATAAACAACATGAAATACCTCTCATTGTTCAAGGACTTAGTCCTTGTTGGTCCACATAGATTAGTGTGTACAAGCTGCAGAGGCCTGGTTGATGTGTATTCTTTAGTTTTGAAACTTGCTCTAGCTTGTTTTCCTTCCTGACATTCTTTGCAAATTTGATTATCCGGTTTAGATATGATAGGCATGTGGTGCAGGAGCACCCATAGGTTGTCATAGGTTGTTTAGAAGGTCTGTCTAGGACAACTTTGTCTAGGACAACTAAGCAATTTAATTTAGTTCATTGTGTGTGAGCCTTAGTGGTATTTTTGTTGGTTTTGATCAGATGAAGGTCATGTTGACCATAAAATAGGTGTCATAAGGTTCTAGCTCAAAATGAGGTTCTGGATTTTTAGGATTTTTGCAATTTTTTTGAAAATGTTGTTGAATTGGAGCTACAAGTGGCCAAGAAGAGCCCAAGGGAGAGGGTAACTGATTTGGTGACCTATTTATGGGATGCCTCGGCATTGGAGTGAGGTTGGAAGCATTTGATACTGTTTGAAGTTTTGTGAATTCAAGGAAAGCAATTGTGATTGTGTGTATTTTCTGGTTTTTGCATTGAAGTGATGTTTTAATGGATTGATCATGGCACTATAATTTGTGTAGGAGGAAGAGTAGTTGTTCTTCGAGCATTGTGTGGCATTAGATAGTTCCTTTATTTAGTTTCAAGCATTGTTTGTAAATAGTTTTGGTTCCATACTGTTGCTGGTCTGAACTAGGCAGTTTGTAAGAATGGAGTGTTAGTTCACTTTCCCACCATACAAATTGTACGACCCTTTGGGAACTGTGACTAGACTCCATGGATGTACATATGGTAGGGTTTAGGGCCTTTGAAAGCATAGCAGCTATTGTGGAAGTCTTGCCCTAGGCGAGCCAGGGAAGTGTCCGGCTAGGGAAGACCTGAGTGCAAAGCATTTGATATGTAGGGGTGTCAATTTCCTGACAAATTATCTTTTAGAGAAGGCAGGTATGAGTCTTGCCAAGACATGGTAAGGAGACATAAACTCCAATAATCCATTTGGTGAGTGAAAGACTTAACAGTTTGTAGAGAAGCCAGGAAAGGGGTAAAAAGGCCTAAATTTGCTCATTTTTAGGTTAGGGCATTGTACGGCCAGTTGTGACCCAAGACCCCAAAAATCCTTGAGAGGTGGGCATATGAACCAGGAATTCCAAGGAAAGTTTGGGGTGTTCTTGGGAAAGACTTGGGAAAAACCTTGATTTCTCGGAGAAGGAGACCTAATAGGGCTAGTAGCCTTCTAGGCCTAATAGAAGGGTTTGGTGGAAGCAACCTGCAGATGGAGCTAGGTGGACCCATAATACACTTAGTAGGATGGATTGATGACTTTAGAAGCACCTCCACACCTGTGTAAAACTAAATTTAGAATTTGGAGGATTAGTAGCCTTTAGGGTGGATTAAGGGCTAAGGCAAGGGTTTCAAGATTGCACCAAGTCTTGACTTGGTAGGAGGATCTATATTGATAGTTGGGTTGGCAAGGGAAAATTAGGGGACCCTAAGAAGGAAGAGGTCCTATAGGTTGCAAGTGGTGGAGTGAGACACCCTAGAGGTCTTCCAAGCAAGACCCAGAGCATGAATCAATGATTGATTCATCCAACCTCCCTATCAGATTGGTATCAGAGCAACAAAAGATTTGGGATTGATTATTGTATGTCAGAGATTGAGTCTAGTGGTTCTACAATCATGGTGACAAATATAGAATTGGCCAAGAAGGTCGAAGATCAGGAGGAAGACAATAGGCTATTGAGGGAAAGAATAGCCCAACTTGAGCAAGCAATGAGTAATGTGCAAACTAAGACCGATGAGGTTAGTGATAAGTTGGAAGGAAGGGTACCCAAGAGAGAAGAGGTTGCAGAGGAAGACAAGATCCCTGAACCTGACCCTGTTTTGCAAGAAGAGCCTTTCTTGAAGGCATTGAAGGCTTTGAGTGGAAAATCACTTGAAGGCATACCACTGTTTAGTGGGAAATTGGAAGCTGATCTAGTCATGGATTGGATAGAGGGAATGGAAAACCATTTTGAGTGTGATGGAGTCACTGAAGCATAGAAGGTAAAGGTGGCCAAATCAAGATTGAGAGGTTATGCCTTGACATGGTGGAAGTTCATTCAAACAGAGAGAGAAAAGGAAGGCAAGAAACCTATTTCCACTTGGAAGGGAATGGTTTCCAAAGTGAGAGAAGCATACATGCTAGATGATTATGAAATTCAGTTGCATAAGAAAAGACAGAGCTTGAGACAAAGAAACCAAGATGTAAATTCCTATACAGAGGAGTTTCAAAAACTTTGCATGAGGTCTAATGTATTTGAGGATGAAAGTCTTAAGGTGGCTAGGTACCTTAACGGTTTGAAGTGGAACATTCAAGAGGAGATGACTCTTCTAAGTCCCAAAACAGTGCACCAATGTTATCAATTAGCTATAAAGATTGAAGAGAAAAGTAAGAGGAAACAAGATCAGGCTTCAAAGAGCAGAGGAAAAGGTAGAGGTCAAAGAGGACATAGAGGTGGATACCAAAGTAGAGGGACTGAACAAAGAAATCAAGGAGAGTCTAAAATCACAGAGCATGGAAGTGAAACAACTTCTAGAGGAGGTTATGGAAGAGGTAGACGATCTCAAGGAGGTTCTAATAGAGGAAGAGGCACAGGAAAAAGTAACTCTTACTTTGCTAGCATGAAGTGTTACAACTGTGGTCAAGTAGGACATCTAGCTTATAGGTGCCTGGAGAAAGCATCTTCTTCAAATACAGAAAAGAGAGTAGCATATGCTCAAGAAGATACTATGAGTGACAAGTCACCAGAGGTTAGTCACATTGAGTCAGAAATGGGGGAGAACTTGATGTTTAGAAGGGTTCTAATCAGACAACTAGTCAAAGAAGAGCCAAAGCAAAGGAGAGCCTTATTCAGGGTGAGATGCAAAATACTTGGAAAGGTGTGCAAAGTCATAGTGGATTCAGGGTCTACTGATAACATTATCTTAGAGGAAGCAGTGAGGAAGTTGAAGTTGGAGAAGGTACCCCACACTAATCCTTACAAGGTGACATGGTTGAATAAAGGGCAGAGTGTTCTTGTGAATGAGCAGACAACAGTGGAATTCTCCATCAGAGGGTACAAAGACAAACTGATTTGTGATGTGTTGCCTATGGATGCATGCCATCTTCTATTGGGAAGGCCATGGAAATATGACAGAGGAGCTATCTATGATGGAAAGGAGAACACCATCTCATTTAAGAAGGATGGTAAAGCATTCAAGTTACAGTCACTGTTGGATGAAGAAGGACAATCAAAGACCCCTAGTGTCTTGTTAAGCAGTGGCAAGGAGTTTATCAATACTCTTCAACAAGGAGGTGAAGGATATGTTGTTATGGTGCAACCCAAGGAAGTAGACAAGGCTAGGAAGACAGTTATCCCAGAGGAAGTCCAGAAGTTGCTTGAGAAGTTCAAGGACATAGTCAGTGATGGAACACCAACAACATTACCTCCAAAGAGAGCTATCAGTCATCATATTGACTTCATACCAAGGGCTTCATTGCCAAACAAAGCAACTTATAAGCTCACACCAGATCAGAACCTGGAAGTGGCTAGGCAAGTGCAGGAGTTATTAGACCAAGGACTAATTAGGAAGAGCATCAGTCCATGTGCAGTACCAGTGGTCTTAGCAACCAAGAAAGGTGGTAAGTGGAGACTTTGCACTGACTCTAGGGCTATCAATAGGATTACAATCATATATAGGTTTCCTATTCCTAGGATAGAGGATTTGATGGACTGTCTTGGAGGGGCACAATACTTCACTAAGTTGGATCTCAAGAGTGGATACCACCAGATTAGAATCAAAGATGGGGATGAATGGAAGACAACTTTTAAGACAACTGATGGGTAGTATGAGTGGAGAGTGATGCCATTTGGCCTCTCAAATGCCCCTAGCACATTCATGAGGCTCATGAATGAAGTGCTTAAGGATTTCACAGGTATATTTGTGGTGGTGTATCTAGATGATATACTCATCTTTAGTAAGACAACAGAGGAACGTTTGAGGCATGTGGAGATGGTTCTTAAACGGTTGTAGGAGGAGAGGTTAGCCATCAACCTAGAAAAGTGTGAGTTCTTCAAAAAAGAGCTTGTGTAGTTAGGGTTTGTAGTATCCCATCCCAAGGATCATTGAAGATGGACCCAAGCAAGGTGGAAGCCATCCTAAATTGGCCTACACCAACCACCGGGACAGAGGTAAGGAGTTTTCATGGGTTAGCTCAGTTTTATAGGAAGTTTATAAGGAACTTTAGTGGCATTGGTGCACCAGTGCTTGATACTATCAAGGGTGGCCTAAAGACTAAGTTTAAATGGAATCTTGAAGCAGAGAAGGGTTTTGAGAAATTGAAACAAGAAGTGGCAACTCAACCCATCCTTTTGTTACCTAGTTTTGATAAGCTATTCACAATGGAATGTGATGCCAATGGAATTGCAGTAGGAGTACTAAGCCAAGAAGGTAGACCTATAACTTTCTTTAGTGAAAAGCTCAATGAAGCTAAAAAGAAGTATTCTACTTATGACTTAGAACTGTATGCTCTAGTGTAGTCTCTTAGAAAGTGGAGACATTATCTCCTACCTAAGGAGTTTGTAGTGTTTACTGATAACCAGGCACTTAGCTACATCAACACACAAGAAAAGTTGAGTAATAGACACTTGAAATGGATGGAGTACCTCCAAGCCTTCACTTTTACTATCAAACAAAAGAAGGGATAGTTGAACAAGGTGGCAGATGCACTAAGTAGGAGATTGCTGACAATGTAAGAGATTCAATTCAAAAGCATTAGGATAGAGAGTTTCAAGGATCTCTATGGAGAAGATGAAGACTTCTCTGAAGCATATAAGGTATGTTCTGATTTTGAGAATCACTTTCACAGTCAATTCTCAGAGTATACATTGCAGAGTGGACTTTTGTTCAAGGAGAATCAGTTGTGTGTTCCCAAAGGTTCAATGAGAGAATCTCATCTAGGAGAAGCACAATGGTAGTCTCAGTGGTCATTTTGGTATCAACAAGACACTGGAATTAGTGCAGAGGTTCTATTATTGGCCCAAGTTACCAAGGGATGTCAGAAGGTATGTGGAGTAGTGTGTAGTTTGTATGAAAGCCAAGGGGGGAGCTATCAATGCAGGTTTGTATCAACCTCTACCTATTCCCAACAGACCATGGGAATGCATTAGCATGGACTTTGTGGTAGGACTCCCTAAAACTAAGACAGGGTTTGATAGTGTCTATGTGGTGGTAGATAGGTTCAGTAAAATGAGTCACTTTGTTCCCTGCAAGACCACCCATGATGCTAGCTATATTGCTCATCTTTTCTTCAAAGAGATTGTGGGGATCCATGGATTATCACTGAGCAATCAGACAAAGATGTGAAATTTATGAGTCATTTTTGGAAAACTCTATGGAGCAAATTGGGTACTAACTTGTCTTTTGGATCAGCTTACCATCCTCAGACAGATGGACAAACTGAGGTGATAAATAGAGTGTTAGGTAACCTTCTAAGATGCCTCACCAAGGAGTATGGACAGACATGGGACTTGGTCATATCACAAGCTTGAATATGCCTACAATGACAGTGTGAATAGGACCACAGGTAGGAGTCCTTTTCCCAAGAGGTGTGTGTGAGCTCAGAGATCTTGGAGCTATGGAGCATAGGAGTGGCCATGCAGCGGATTTCACTCAGACCATGAAGGAGATTGAGGAGCAAGTGAAGAAGACAATCACAGAGGCTACTCACAAGTTGAAAGCTAAGGTGGATATGTCTAGAAAAGATCTCCAATTTGCAGTAGGTGACTATGTCATGGTCCATCTCAACAAATCTAGATTGCAGAAAGGAGTACCAACTAAGTTGCAGATGAAGAGAGTGGGACCATGTAAGGTGTTAGCCAAATATGGAAAGAATGCTTACAAGGTGGAACTTCCTGCAGACTTAAATATTTCACCAGTGTTTAATGTGGCTGACTTGATAAAGTATAAAGGATCAGTAACTGATATGACTCTGGCCAGTACAAATGTCTTGGGGGATGTGAGTAATGTAGTCTTACCACCTAAAGACAAGCTGCAAGCAGAAAGGATCTTGGAATCCAGAGTGAAGAAGTCTACTCGACACAAGGTGTACATGGAACATCTCATACAGTGGAAAGACAAACCAGAGTCTGAAGCTACATGGGTGGAACAAGCTCATTTCAAGAAGTGTGGCATTGATTTGTCTCTGATCTCTCCCCACATTCCTTAGTGTTTGGGCAGAGGGGGAGAATGGTGCAGGAGCACCCATAGGTTGCCATAGGTTGTTTAGAAGGTCTGTCTAGGACAACTAAGCAATTCAATTTAGTTCATTGTGTGTGAGACTTAGTGGTATTTTTTTTGGTTTTGATAAGATGAAGGTCATGTTGACCATAAAATAGGTGTTATAAGGTTCTAGCTCAAAATGAGGTTTTGGATTTTTAGGGTTTTTGCAAAATTTTGAAAATGTTGTTGAATTGGAGCTACAAGCGGCCAAGAAGAGCCCAAGGGAGAGGGTAACTGATTTGGTGACCTATTTATGGGATGCCTCGGCATTGGAGTGAGGTTGGAAGCATTTGATACTGTTTGAAGTTTTGTGAATTCAAGGAAAGCAATTGTGATTGTGTGTATTTTCTGGTTTTTGCATTGAAGTGATGTTTTAATGGATTGATCATGGCACTGTAATTTGTGTAGGAGGAAGAGTAGTTGTTCTTCGAGCATTGTGTGGCATTAGATAGTTCCTTTATTCAGTTTCAAGCATTGTTTGTAAATAGTTTTGGTTCCATACTGTTGCTGGTCTGAACCAGGCAGTTTGTAAGAATGGAGTGTTAGTTCACTTTCCCACCGTACAAATTGTACGACCCTTTGGGAACTGTGACTAGACTCCATGGATTTACATATGGTAGGGTTTAGGGCCTTTGAAAGCACAACAACTACTGTGGAAGTCTTGCCCTAGGCGAGCCAGGGAAGTGTTCGGCTAGGGAAGACCTGAGTGCAAAGCATTTGATTTGTAGGGGTGTCAATTTCCTGACAAATTATCTTTTGGAGAAAGTAGGTATGAGTCTTTCCAAGACATGGTAAGGAGACAAAAACTCCAATAATCCATTTGGTGAGGGAAATAATTAACAGTTTGCAGAGAAGCCAAGAAAGGGGTAAAAAGGCCTAAATTTGCTCATTTTCAAGTTAGGGCTTTGTACTGCCAGTTGTGACCCAAGACCCCAAAAATCCTTGAGAGGTGGGCATATGAACCAGGAATTCCAAGGAAAGTTTGGGGTGTTCTTGGGAAAGACTTGGGAAAAACCTTGATTTCTCGGAGAAGGAGACCTAATAGGGCTAATAGCCTTCTAGGCCTAATAGAAGGGTTTGGTGGAAGCGACCTGCAGATGGAGCTAGGTGGACCCCTAATACACTTAGTAGGATGGATTGATGACTTTAGAAGCACCTCTACACCCCTGTAAAACTAAATTCAGAATTTGGAGGATTAGTAGCCTTTAGGGTGGATTAAGGGCTAAGGCAAGGGTTTCAAGATTGCACCAAGTCTTGACTTGGTGGGAGGATCTATGTTGATAGTTGGGTTGGCAAGGGAAAATCAGGGGACCCTAAGAAGGAAGAGGTCCTATAGGTTGCAAGTGGTGGAGTGAGACACCCTAGAGGTCTTCCAAGCAAGACCGAGAGCATGAATCAATGATTGATTCATCCAACCTCCCTATCAGCATGTTTCTAACATTTTGATTTTTACTAATATTTACCAGATTATCATAGTTAATATGGCCAAATATTCTAGGCCATAATTTAGACTCATCAGCTTGAATCATGAAGCAAACATTACTTTCCTGCTTATTATTTGAGCTTTCTTGCAGGTAATATACATTACCATTTGTTTTGTAACCTGCTACTACTGTTTTACCAGACTTCCTTTGAATCTCACACCCTAATTCAAAGAACTTTATTTCAACCATTGTCACAAATTTGACTTACACTCAAGAGATTGTGAGTTATCCCTTCTACATAATAAACATCATTGACAATAATTTCATTTTCAAGCAAAATAGTACCTTTTCCTACTATAGGAAAACAATGATCATTTCCAAATTTAACAAAACCACCAGAATAATCTTCATAGTCTATAAATATGTTTTTATCACCAGTCATATGATGAGAACAACCACTATCGAGAACCCAAAAATTTCTCTTAACAAAGTGAAAAGTTGTTTCAACTATTAAGGCTTTAACATCTTTAGGCCTCCAAACAAGTTTAAACCCATTAGCTCTATTTGACTGTACTTTTAAACCAGATTTATAGAATGCTGCAATATGACCTACTTCTTTGCATTTATAACACCGAAGATTAAGAAGAAATTTATAGAGATTTCCATTAACAATGTTATAACCTCTCTTAGACAAAACCTTGCAATTGCTAGCCTTATGACCAAATTGTTTACAATTGAAACAATAACCATTGAAACTAGAGTTATCATCATAAATCTTACCTTTTCCTTTACCATCGTGAGTTGAACATTGACCCTCATCAAGACAGGCAAGCTGATTTCTCAGCTTAACAACTTCTGCCTCCAAAAAACATCTATCCTCCTTATGTTTCAGTTTTTCTTGAGTTATCTCAAGAATTTTTCTGGTTTCTTCTCCTTTAAGAGTCAAATCAGAAATAATTTGAACATTTTCCTGATCTTTAATTTTTAAGATAACTACTTTTCTTAACTTTTTAATTTCTTTGAGAGCATATTTCAATTCTCCCTCAAGGTCAATTTCTGATTCAGAATTAGATTCATCTTCCTTTATAGGAACAACTTCAGCCATAAATAGAATTTCTTTAGTTTCATCACAAGATTCAACCGATTCACTACACTAGCATAAAGGATTTTCTTCTTTTTGAAAGTATTTTTCTTTTTAAAATTAGATTGCTTCTTCTTTAAAAATATTTTATTGCTTTCATCATCACTCTCAAGATCTTTATTAGGACAATTTACAGCATAGTGTCCTATCTTTCCACAATTAAAACATTTAAAGGGTAATTTTCCCTTATACTTGCTTGATCCTCTTTTTAGTTTACTTACAAAAGTGGATTTTTTTTCATCTAAAACATTAGCCTCAACTTTAAAGGAAGATTCCTTACTACCAGAGTTATCTTCATTTAATCTCATCTCATAAGCAGTAAAGAAACCATGGAGATCATCAAGAGTTACCTTATTAATGTCTCTCTCTTCAACTGCTGCAATCTTTGGATCAAACTTAGTGGGTAAAGATCTCAAAACCTTTTGAACAACAAGCTTTTCAGGAAGATTTTCTCCAAACCCTCTGATTGCATTTACGCTTTCTTGAATCTTCAAGAAAAGATCAGCAATCTTTTCATCATCACCCATTTTTAGACTGTCAAATTTAAATCTATAGTTTTGAAGTTTTTCTTCTTTAACTTTCTCATCACCTTCATAGATAGTGGACAATTTATCCCATATGGCTTTTGCATTCTTACAATCCATTATTTTTGTCAAGACATCATTAGTGAGCCCACAACAAATAGCATTTTCAGCCTTTGCATTGCAATCATATGCTCGTTTCTGATCAACATCAGAAGGGGGCGATGTAGCAGTATATGCATTTTCTATTGCTTCCCACACATCATATCCTAGAGAATTGATATGTTTTTTCATCCTAAACTTCCAGAAAGCATAACCAGTACCATCAAAGAGTGGTGCCCTGGTTGTTGATAAACCTTCTTGAGTTGCCATTAGCACTCCTAAATTGAAACTCCTAGTTGACTCAACAACAAGGTTTGGCTCTGATACCAATTGTTGGAGTGCAGTTAACACTGAGAGGGGGGGTGAATCAGTGTTAATGAACTAATCAATTCGTTTTAAATCTTTTAACAATAACTTGATCATGAGTGTACTTTTGCTAAAATATAAACGAACAGATAATGAAGCAAACACATTTAAAACATTGACACAAAATTTGTCTTGAGTGGAAATCCTCCTGGGGAATAAAACCACTTGAATTTGGCCTCACTGGCTTTATCTAAAAAATATTCTTTGTACAAAGCCTCACTGGCTGATTTGTCTCACTAACAATGGTGCTATCTCACTGATAGTCTTATTGAAAAATATACAAATATGAAGCAGTTTGAATACAAAGTTGATCTCTATTTCTATAATTACAAACTCTATTCTGTCATGACTTCAGAATCAGAGTTCCAATGTGTCAATTTTCAAAACAATATATATACTGTCATTTCTGAATGATATATTTTGTGATTTTCAAAAACCCTCTCATCAAAACCATCGAATGAGCATTACAAATCATATATATATGTTCTCTGTTTTGGAATAAAAAATCTGTTTGAAAACTGTATGAGCAACTTCCACATGAAACGGAACCAACAACTGCCTTTGCCAGTTACACAAACACATTTTTTATGCAAGTCTTCAACTATAATCCATTGCAATAATCTTGTCAAGAGAGTATTGAGAATAATCAAAAGATAACTGCCATAAAATATGTAGGGCCGACAATATACAAGAAATCCCCAAATGATAAACACATGGCTAAACCCCCAAATATAATGACAAGGTTTTCTTAACAAAAGAAAAAAAAAAAACATTTGAAATTTTATAAACCAAAAACCCCAATACTCAACGACAGACCTGAAGCGGGTTTTTTTTTTAACAAAAAGAAACATTTTTGCATTTACAAACAAATCCTTTACTCTCAACAACAGGCCCGCAAAAATATTTCTTTGTTTCACAACTTTTTAACAAACAAAAACTTGTATTTACAACTCTGTCACAAAATAAGAGAAAAGAAAAAAACAGTTTCTCTTTTCACTTCTTTAACTAAATGTGAAGGAACTTTTAAACACTATCAAGGAAAAACGTGAAAACTTGAAGGAGACAACATTATTAAAACAAACCCATTGTTAAGATGTTCACAAGTTAAACAAACAAGATTTCTTCTCTTCAATAAACACAAGAAACCCAACACAACTAAACAATACTAAGAGCAAGATTGACCAGATCACGGGTTAATAAAGACATAAAAACACAAGAAAGGAATACACCTGATGTTGGCGCAACCAGAAGAACTCACTGTTGCTCTTTACTGGAAGTTCTTGACTCCTTGAAAACCATGCAATCGACTTCTAGAATAGGCTTTGCTTACAAACTGTCGCCATGATTAGGGTAACAAACCCTACCATTCAAGAAATGAATTGAATAACTATGCTCATCGAAGTCACATAAAAGTTTCTACATTTCGACATAATGATTTTGAAGTCCGGGTATTATGATGGGAAATATTCCCATTCACAAAAAACAAGAATCTCCACCTGACAATGCAATAATCCCTTTATAATTTGACCTTGTTTTTTTTGTTTTTAACAAAAATCATTGCAACTTTGTGCGATGAATTATATCATTGTGAAAATAAAATTTGTCACTATCAAATGATTTCATAATAATAATGTCCATATTACACTTGTACTCACCAAACCTTATTTGTAGATGCACTATAGCAATGTGGTGCCTTATAAAAATGCAATGTGTTTTTTTTTTTAGTTTTGAACTTATTTGGATAATCAACTTATTATAGCACCTGATCAACACTATCATGAAGTCTGAACATGTTAGAACACAAAACATGTAGATGAATATTATCACCTCAAACTGAACACTGAACATATATCATATGCAAGTGATGATGCCAAGAGAAATCAGCATGGAGATCATGCAAAGAGATTGAACTAGAAATCACCAGGAATATAACATGATACCTCAACCTTGGTGTGATGACATTAATTCCAAATAATACAAAGGGATAACAATGGTGTGGGTGTAGCTTGAATGGGTGTTAAGCAGCCAGAGTTTGTTATGGAATCCTTTGTGCTAGTTGTTGTGGCTATTGTTTTAGGCATGACTATTGGTATCGATGATGATGTTGGTGTAAGGCACTTGTTGAAGCTCTTTGCACCTTAAGTCAAAAATTTTGTGTGCATGGAGCATGCTGCTACATTTTATGTATGTGTCAACTTGGTCAAGTAAGTATTTCTATGCTAATAATTTTAACCCTCAATATTGTGGCAATTGTCTCTATTACTTTATCTTGCATAGTCACAAAAAAATTAGAATAATTGTACATTATAAGAGGATAAGAGAAGAATACCATGATTTGTTAGAGATAAAAAGTAAGAATGACCTTGGTAGGTGTTATAGACCATAGGAACGTATGATAATTATGAAAGATGATATGCATAATATTATATATATTCATATTTTCACTCAGATAAGTTGTGGAACACATGATATCACTATGCATTTGAATAATAATATGCAAATGTATGTGTATGCCAAGCATAAATTCCATACCTTTGTAGGTGTCATTAGGCCATAAGAACTTACGATAATTATGAAAGATGATACGTATAATTTTACTGTATATATACAAAAAAACTCATATTTTCACTTGGATAAGTTGTGGAACACATGATATCAATATGCATGTGAATAATAATATGCAAATGAATGCTTATGTCAAGCAAAAACTTTATTAGATTAAATTGCTCCTTAAAAATGTTACAAATAGATGTGACTCTAGGATAAATAATTTAGATTATGTGTATGTGTGTATATACACACATACACATACACATACACACACACACACTATGTAGCTCACTCATAGTGAGATTCATGCAATCATTGTAGAATAGAATAATATGTTGGGATATCACCCCAATTATAACCAACACTATGTTTCAAGTACTTGAACATAAGGTGATATTGTCATATGATCTATGGGGCATGTGATAGATATACATATGAGTTAACATCAAGGTATTGAATGTTGCATGATATCCTTGATATATAGTTTTAGGGAATGACTATCTTGGGTATGATTTAGGTATTGTTCATGGTTAAAGCAAGTTTATAATTATTGTTGCAAGTCTTTCAAAGTTCAAATTATTTTTATGTGAGCTTGTGATGCATCATTTGTTCTCATTTAAGGACACTATAATATAAGAAGTATGATAGTTGATATCATTGAATCATATTATAGTAGGACATCACTTGGAGCTACATCAAACTTTTGCATAATTTTTGCATTGTGGATACACACACACACCTATGTATGTGTATATATATATGTATATACATATACATGTATGTATGCATGTATCTGTATATATATATATGTGTATATTTATACACACACACACATATGTATGATATACATACATATATACATATACACACATATACATATACATATATATACATACATTTATATATGTATATATATACATATACATACATATATATATATATATATATATATATATATATATATAATAACTACACACGTATGTATGTATATGTATATACATACATACATATACATATACATACATATATAGATTAATACATATACATGTATTTGTTTTCAATCCGTGAATAATGAAACTCCTCACAGACCCTATATAGCAGGATCTTTTGTCAAGGAGGAGATCTAGGTACTAGTTAGCTATGTTAGAAGTATTGTCATTGATGTCAAGTTGGAGTATACTACATTTAATGATGACAAGACAACACCTTGAGATTTGATTTGAGAGTTGATTATCCATTTTACGTAGCACCTTTAGATTATGTTTGTTGAAGAAGTTACTCCATGCCCAGATTTGAAAAGTTTATTAATATAGTTGATATAATGAAGGTTGCTGCTACATAAATTACTCCATGCCCAGTTTTGAAAGGTTTATTAAGTTGACATAAGTAAATGCTACATATGTTAATCATCAGATTTGAAAGGATTATTACGTCGACATAAGCAAATGTTAATCGATGTCAACAAAAGCATATATGATTTAACTAACCACTTTTGAAAAAGTACGAATCAAGAGGGATTAAGATCGGGTTTTTTTTTAAGGTTGTAACATTTCAAATCAAGAGATATGCCTCTTTGAGAAGACGTCTTTTTGAAGATATGATGAAAAGATGTGATTTGTTGAGTAGATAAAGAACATTATGAAGAGATGTGTCTTGATAATTGTGATCGATAGAAGATTAGTTATGTTTACTTTGTGACTGTGATCAATGCGCCTCATCAAAATTCGAAAGGACGTGTTTTTTATAAACATGGCTGGTAATTAAAGAATTTACTGAGAGACGTGCTTATTCAAAAATCTCTACATTTTATCTAAGGACGATTCCTAGACAACTTATAGGTGGTTGCATGATAATTAAAAATGTGTTAGATGTACTAAAAATCTGGAAAGATGAATTAAGTCCAATGCACACAAATTTGAAGGGGTGCGATTAGACAAAAGTTGTGTCTTTTCTTCAAAGAATGCCTGCCTTGATCAAATATATATATGCCATCCAAGTTGAGTGTTGTGTGTGGTTGTGAAGTTCAAGAAGTCTACATCAGAAACCCATCTTCTTGTGTGGGATGAGTGAGAGTTTGTCATCACTAAGGCAGATTGAAGGTGTGGGAGATTGCAGATCTGATTGAAGATAATTGCTTCATCCATCAAGTCAAGGTTTGGTGCCTTGCATTAGGGGTTAAGTCTCCGTGTAGGTTGGTGCCTACTAAATTGTAGAGGTTTGAGTGTCCCTTGTAGGTTGCAGCCTACTAAATCAACTCTCTTGTAAGTCAAGTAGGTTGGTGCCTACTTCATTTTAAGAAAAATATTTCTATGGATGCTAAATCTGCATTTGGCTCAAAAACAAACAAACATGAGTACCGTTAGTTAAATCAAGCAAATCGGATATAGCCTCCCTATGAAATAATTGATCATATTATATATGCAAAAAAAGTAAGTTATCAAAATAAGCTAAGTGAAAGCATAAGAAAACAAGAGTCAAATTCTATCCCATAGTGGATTGGTGCTTCTATGGAAAGAAGCCCTTTCCCAATCCTTTGCTAAGCTCCATGATATTGATGATATGAAAATGCTATGAAGATGGATATGAGGTAGGCAAAATCAGTTCTCAATTGAAGAGAGTGACTTTGCATGAGATTGTGGAGGATTAAATCAATGGAGATGATCTCTATTTAAAGATTGTCAAGTTGAAAGAATTCTTATGAGAGAGCAATGCGGGATAAAGATTTAGACAATGAGATGGAGCCACTTGTCAACTTGTGATAGGTTGATGAATGAGCACATTTTGGTCAATGTGCCAAAGAGGGGGAGATTCAAATTTGAATTTGAGAGTTAAATGTTGAGTGGGGGACATGTAAGAGATAATTTATTGCCATGTTGGATGTACATGTCAACTTGTTTTTGAATTCAAACTTGAAGGAATATTCCTCAAAGATTCCATGTTGATGGAAAATGATGAATTTATAAATGAATTAAAATGCTTTATTGGTGCAAGTGAGAAAAGCTAGAGGATGTGATGGGTGGTTAGATTAGGTTAATCAGGATTAGATTAGCTTAGGTGATGATTAGGGGATTTTGACCCATTTGACTTAAATATTTTGATTTATTTAAATCAAAAGGGATGGAAGATGATTCTAGATTTAATTAAATAAAGGTTTAATTTATTTAATTTTAAATTAATGACCTTAGGAGATTGAATTTAATGAGTTTAATTTACTTGATGAATGGATGAATATGACCTAATCAAATGCATTATGCCAATTTTGCATGTCTACAATTTCATTTCAATAAAGTTGTATCAACTTGAGTAAATTGGTTCATATCATTAAGTTGACATTGATGAAAGTTTAAAATGTGAAAAATTTGTGTTGATTTATTGATTCACCCCCCCTCTCAGTAAATCTTTTGTGATCTTCAAGCTAGTTATTTATTTACCATCATTACTTAGTAGTCACAACAATATAATGTGTGTTACATTATAAAGAAATTTAACATATTCCTGTTAGATTTCATGTAAGAGTTAAATGTTAGAATGCAATAGAGGAAATTGGTTTGGAATCATGATTTGCTGAGTGTTTGATAAATCTTGTGGAAGTAGCAAATCAAGCAAGGGCCACTTGAGGTACTACTAAACCACTTCAGTTTTTGTTAGATTGGATAATGCATTGTTGAATTCAATTGGTAGTTTTTAGTTATATGTTATGAATGCATGTGTTGTAATTCATGAATTGAATTTTGTAGCTTAATTCCTAGTTTCATATTCTGGATGAATTGTCTAGGTTAGGACACTTCATTTTTCAATAGTTAACGGTTACAGTTTTAAGTATTAGGTACTCATAGCATAAGGTAACAATTTATACTTATTTTCCTTGTTTTGTGAATTAGTAATTTATTCCTATTTTTAGCTTTGATTGTATTTGCATGTGTATTTTCCTATACTTCGTTGATGTAGGATGTGTCTAGAATATGTGAATGCATATATTTTTCTAGCACCATCTAAAGTTTTACTACTCCCTAGTTTATAATTAAATGTAGCCCTCTTGTGAATAATGAACTGTTTAGTTAGGGATCCTCAGGTCCTTTGAGTCGTGTGTATATTCTATCACCAATTTACTTAGACATTAGAGTGGCTCCACAATACATACAAATATACACACACATATATACATGTATTTTAGGGTTAAAAATAGTTGTTTAGTTTAGGATTTCAAAATTTAGCTATTTATGGAACTACAATTTGACATAATTTTAGGGTTGAAAAATAGACATTTATATTTATGTTTATGGACATGTATATGGACATCTATATTTGACATACATGTACGTGGACATGTGTATGGACATAATTTATATTTGACATGTGTACAAACTTATATATATGTATGTGGGTAAAAACACAAAGTTGTGTTGCACTTTCAACCAACTAAATAGTTTCAAGCGAAATCATTTCACTCTAAATATTTTCGAGCAAAATAATTTTTCCTGAAACCACATGACTTATACATGATACATATAATTTCAAGTGAAACACTTTCACTCAAAACTGTAAATCAAAATTTTCTTTTTAGAAATTTGAAATGCACCTCAATTTACATTTAAAGTTTCAGGCAAAACAATCTTAGTTGAAACCCTTTCAATCAAAATTATCTATGTGGCTGCCTATGTGGTAGCTTAACCCCTTTTGGGGAAAATTTAGAAGAAATTAATTTTCAACTCCAAGTTTCTCCAATTAGGGGTAATTTCATGAAAAATCTAAAACTACCTTTTTTTAGAGCTCAAAGTCTAGAACCTTTTTTTTAAAAAATATTCTAATTAGTTTTATTATGATTTTTTAAAAATTTATCATAAGTAGGTTTTTATAGTCAAACATGAAACTAGTTAATTTTTTATAAAAAAATATTAAAACATATTAAAAAAAATGAAAAATATATGGTGCATTATAGGAAAGAATCCTCTTGGGTATAATTTTTTTTTAAATGATAAAAATTAGACAAAAGTTGATGTCCCATGAAAACTATGACATTCTAGTGAAGTTTCACTTAAAAATGTTATTACAAAAAAAATATTGATCAATTTTTTTTCTTCCATGCACTAGATATTAAATTTAGCAATTTGGGGGGAAAATTAGGGAGAAATATTTGTCTGCTCCTTTTTTTGTGACATCCTATTGACCTCAATTTTTATTGAAATTTTTCAGGAGCTCAAATTATACTCTTAAATTTACATAAAAATATATCAAATCATTTTTAAAAAATTACAACTATAAACTTCATCAAGAGTTATACATTTTATTAGTTTATGTCATTTTGAAATCCAACACATAAATGCCACTTTTATGTGGTTGAAGTTGAACTTTTATATTTGTGTTGGTTATTTCCTTTATAATGTGTGACATAGGTTTGTGCTTTTATCCATGTATGTATGCACATGTATCTAGATATACACATGCATATACACAGATACCCATACATATTGTAGTGGAGAATCTTGGCGTTTTGAAAGTTTGCATGGAAACCTTATACGTGTATTATAATAAATAATAAATTGAGTGTGGATGCTTGTGGGCATTTGGTTTTTCCCTGATGAGGGTTTTTACAAGGTATATCTTGCGTCATCGTCATGGTATATTTGTTTATTATTTTTTATGGTGTATTATGAATATGTGTTTGTATATTTTTTTTCTTGGGGTTATATGGAAATATTTTTTTTTACTTTTTTCTTTCAAGTGGTATCAAAGCCTAGTTGCGAGGTCGTGGGAAAAAAACTCCCTGGTTGTAACCCTTGGTATGAGTAGATTCTTGTGCATAGTTGAACCCATGGTCTTACAAAAAAATGAAGGAATTCCAAGGTCAAAAGTGTGTTGAAAAATTAGGTTCTTGCAAATATAGGGTTTGATGAAGATTTGACAAGTGGATTTTTTGTTAAGGCTCTTTTTGTGAGAGTTTTAGGGTAGGATTTTGCTAGAGAACTTCTTGAAAAGAAGAGACATCACCATTAAGTCCAAAAGGCCTCAAACACTATGGATCCATATAAAACATGACTATGTTTGAAGTCAAAAAAATGTCAATTTTGAGGGCTTGGAGGAATCTTTGAATTGAATATTTTGTACAACCTCATAGATCAATATAGTTATATGATTAGTATGTTCATATAGGTATTGGTTAGCAACCCTTTCAGATGTCTATTGCAGGTCATATAATGTCATCTAGAAAATAGTGTTGAAGTTTATAAATTACAATATTTAAGATAAATAAATAAGATTTTTGGAGTTAATTTTCAAAAAATATGTTTGGGTCAAAATAATTGGACATGGTGCCACCTAATGGGCAGTCATGTCCAACTCATGGGGTCTAAACCTATTGAGTTGGTGGTAAAGCCATATCACCAATGGGCCACCCTTCCACCATTGAGGTGGTGTTGCCCCTTTGAACCACTAAAGGACTACCACTGCTAGCTAGCCACTCCCTAAGCAACCCACCAACTCTCCACCAACCACTAGTTTGTAATTTGAATGTCATAACGGAGGAGTAAATTTTGAGGGGCATAACTTTCACATATGGTATTTAATTTTTTTTACTTCTTATAGGAATTGAAAAACTCTATCCAAGAATTATGCAATGGTACATGTTTGGTCATTGTTTTTTGATAGAATTTGGCTCTTGAATCCAACAATGCTCTAGAATGGTTAATAGGTGATATCTTGAGCATACATAATTGTGCGAATCCCAATCCTAATACCTGCAAAACAATAAGAACAAACACATTAGATTAGGTAATGCAAGCAAGAACAAAGATTCCCCACGAAATCCATTCACAAAGTTCAAATTAGGAAAAAAGCAATGAAGAACACAATGAAAACAACAAAATAGAGATTGAATCCTAATTAAACTAGCAGACTCATGGTGCCAATTTGATGTGAAAATTGGCCATTTCCCAATTCCCATGATACAAGCTTGATGAATGTTGATGAATGTTGATGAATGATCCACTTTGATGAAGGATGGTGAGTGCTCCAAGCTAAAAACCTGCATAACCTAGCTAAGAACTCAATGGTATTGATGAAAATGGCTAGAGATTTGAGTATAGTAACTTTGCATAAATTGTGCATGATCAAATGAGGAATGAAGCTTCTTATTTATAGATGAGATTGAAGGATGAATGTCCAAAATAGAGCAATGTGGGACTAACATTCATCCAATGGAAAGATGCCACTTGTCAACCTATGAGTGGATGGGGATGTGCAAGTTTTGAGGATTGTGCCAATAAATGCCTATTTTTGAATTTGTTGAAATGACATGCAAAAGGGAAGGAAAAATGCATTAAATGCCACTTGGCTCAAGGAAAAGAACATGTAAGAGAGAGTAAATGCCTTGTTGGATGTACATGTCAACTTGAATTTTTGAATTCAAGCTTGGAGAATATTCCAAAAAGATGCCTTGTTGAGGAAAATAGAGATTTAATAAATTAATTAAATCTATTTTCATGTGCAAGTGGTAAAAGCTGGAGGATGGGACATGATAGGAGATTAAATTAATCCAAAGTTAATTAATTTAATGAGAGATTAGTTGATGTGACCTATTTGACTTAAATTTGTGGATTTATTTAAATCAAATATGAGAGGAATGTGATAAGAGATTAATTAAATAAAGATTTTGATTTATTTAATTAAAAGAGATGATTGTTAGATTAAACTAAATAAGATTTTAATTTATTTAATTTAATAGATAGACCTTAGAGATTTAATCAAATAAAATTAATTATTTAATTAAATAGGATAATTAGATCAAAATGGTTAATTTAATTATCAAGAAGAGGTGACTTAACTAGATAACTGGTTTATTTAATTGAGAGAGGAATATTGATGAATTTAATCAGATAGGGGGATTTGATTAAATGGTTAGACTGAAAGATGATTTAGGATGAAACGATGTTAGTAGTCGGGATCAGATGCCAATATATTTCCCCCTCGAGAGATTGGACAAAAATTTCAATTTTTGGGTGATCTCGCAAAAAAAGAGGACAAGGTGCCCGACAGGTCCAAAAAGACTCCATGAGGCCAAAAATGTGTCTAAACACAATAAAACAATGTAAAATAGGCCTCAACTAGACAAAAATAGCTTCAAGGGTCCAAAACCCTAGTAGGATAGCCAATTAGGGTGAAAAAACCCTAATTTTCAAGCTTAAAAAGGCTAAGAGGGGTCACTTTCAATTCATTTTCACACACAACCATCTAGCAACCTTGAGATTTGAGCTTTGACCTCCTGACGATATGGCACAATGACAGCTTTTGATGCACATTTCCAACCGAGTTCGGACATACCAGCGGCCACCCAGCATTGGGGAACCGGTAAGTGATCCTCACTTGAGCTTTATTTTTTATTTTTATCGCTCATTTAATGCTTTCAAAGTCAGTCCTTCTGCAACGACGCTATATAGTGCTGCTCAAAAATCAAACTGCACCGCTTGGTGTCAGATTGCGCGGCGACGGCGGAGTTTGGAGTGTGAAAACTCTGACGCTGAGGTCATGGCCCGCGGGGTCATTTGTAAAGTGCAATGTGGCGGTGATCTAGTGATAGGAATTTTTTCAAACTGCACTATTGGGAAGGAAAGTGCACGCAGCAGTGCGCTTTCGACATTTTTGTGCCCTAGCATCGGAGTTTGATAAAAATCAAACTGCGATGCCTTCACGGATTGCGATGCTGGAGTGGTTTCTTGGACGCCCGACAATTTTTTTTAATTTTTTTAACATGATGACCCTTCCTAATGCAGGACGTAGTGAGGGAGCTCTACTCCCGAGAGCATAGGTCACGGGATTTGTTCAGTTACTTGCGGGACTTGAGTGACAGAGATCAGGATCAACTACGAGACATGGGGTTGTGGTACATTGCTTACGCAGCACCCATTCGCACCCACCTTGGGATGATGTCAATGCTTTCCGAGAGATGGCACAACGAGACCTCTTTGTTCCACCTTCCCACTAGTGAGGCCACCGTCACCTTGGAGGACATTTGGCGCATCTTACGATTTCCGATTCATGGTCGGCGTGTCATTTTTGATATAGATGAGGGGCGAAATGCCTGCCACAGGGTCCTCGCCATAGAGGAAATTGTCATTTGCGAGGGGCAGATCGAGTTTGAGCGACACAGGGCCCTGGCACCACCCACCCGCTTGGGTGTTGCGACAATTATCTCAGGTCTCGTTGCCCTAGACTGACGAGGCTGATACTTCAGTCTTGGTTGGGGACTTTGTTGGGAGCGCATGGTTATGCGTGACAGGTCTACTTGCTTTGCTTGGGGGCCTAGTTCTTGTTGCATCTTTGTACATAGATCTCCATGAGTACATCTACCTCAACGACATAGCACTCAAAGCAGGCATGACACTCCTCCACGTATGGGCGTGGGAGCACATTGATGTCCTTCGGTCGCAGGTTGTTGCAATTTCGATGGGGCCTAATGATCCCCTTGTATGGCGCTACAGAGGCAGTGTGTCCTTCACACACACAGGCGAGCACAAGATTCCCTATTGGAGGAGACTCCTAGATGAGATGCAGGTGTTCATATGGCGACTGTACCTTGGTCGGCCCGGATGGGCCGACGATGTGCATAAAATTTTCTATGCCCGCCAGGACCGCTTCATGCAGGGGCGAAAGCATACTATGATAGAGAGATACCTGCCCAAGCGTGTGCAACGTCAGTTCAGTGAGCCTCAGGATCGGCCAGACAATGATTATGTGGCAGTATTTTCCCACACCATGTCATAGGTTTCATGGGGGCGATACATTCCTGCCTTGGAGGCCGTCGACAGCTTCAGACACTTGGTGGCTCGGCCATGGGCTTATGATCAGGGGCCCGCGGATCCAGGCATGACATAGGCATACAGGGATTGGTTCCGGCCTCCCCTTCGATTAACAATTCCAAGAGTAGTCCCTGATCAGCAGAGGGTGAGAGGTAGAGGGGGAGGACGAGGATGGAGGGATGGTGCATGATAGGACCAGCCGGTTGGGCCCCCAGTTCAGCCAGTCCAACCAGTTCAAGCTGATGTGCAGATGCAGGATCAGCAGCAGGTGTCGACAGGTGCACCACCATAGGCTGGGGGCGAGGATTAGCCTCAGGTACAACCTCCACGAGCACAGCCAACAGGGAAGCCAGTAGGGCAGGTGGATCCCCGAGATACATTGATTGCACAACTGCAGGCTCAGGTGCAGAATTTGACAGGGGAGAGAGATCAGGCATAGACTGAGAGAGAGCAGATTGGGGCCGAGAGGGATCAAGCCATACTGCAGAGTTACAGGTAGCCACAAAGCTAGGCCGGAGACAACAGTTGGAGAGCATGGCAACCTCCTCCTCTCAGGGTACAGTGTCCATTAGGTCTTCCAGAGAGGTCGTTCGAGAGGTCGAGTATTACTGTATGCATTATTACGAGGTTGTACCTAGAGCAACACAAGTCCTGGAGTACTCGCAGCGGACCAGTTTCAGACCAGCAGAGGGTCACGGTGACAGGGGCAAGGGCAGCATACAGTGGGGTAGACCTTGATTGAGATGATACTTTTTGTGCCTTATGGGCTCCTTTTTGATAGCCCGATGGGCCTTTTTGTACTGATTGACATACATGTACAGTGATCAGATTATTTTGTACTGTGACAGTTACATTACTGATGATATATATATGAGATGATGATTATTTTGATGTGATGTGATGTGTATCATTTATTTATGCATGTATGGATGATTCTATTTCTATATGCTATTGCAATGGTGTTATGGTGTTATATGATGTTCTTATGGATGCATTTATTTTCGATGATATATGCATTATGTAATGATTATGACTAACAGATCTATATTATGTTGTTGACTTATGATATGTAGATGTATTTATGTGATGCGTAATAATGTTGCAGTCTATATGAGGATTTTGAAATGATATATGTAATATGCAATATGCAAAATGATATGGAAATGATCTATGGTGTACACGCGAAATGATATGTGAATTATGCTTATAAAATGAAATGATTATGGATGGATGTACGCTTTGCATGTGATGGATTCTTGTGTTTCTATTTATGCTTATACTGATATGATTGTGATGCTATTTATGACATTACATGGATGATTAGTGGACGATATAATGCAATGTGAATGCAATGGTCATGTTTTTTGGATGATGCAAATGAGATGGTTTTAAGATGCTTAGAATAACAAATATTATCCTAAACATGTTAAATGTATGTAATGTATGTGATGCATTTACTGTGATGTACTATATGCAATGATATGATGATGTTCTATTCAAAATGAATGTAATGTGTGAGATGACCCTATGATGTTATGCGAGTATGTATGCAATGGATTATCTATAATGCTTATGTACTTATTATGCAGTAGGTGGTAATGTGAAATGGTTATGCAATGTTTATGCAAATGAATGTTATGTGATGATTGATGTGATGAATGCAATGTGATGCCTAGAATGGATGCAATATAATAAAATGGATGTGCTTATCTATGAAGAATGCTTATAATAACATGTTTATATGACACTAATACATTTTGAACCATTTTTCGGCGACAGCCGTCAGAATTTCGATGAGCTGTCATCGAAAAATGGTTCAAAATGTATCAGTGTGATGATGAAAATGCAATGCATGTGTTTCCTATATGATATGTTTATGCAATATGAAAATGTTTTGTGGATGTAGGATCGATGACAATGATGATGGTGATGATGATCAACTGTCATAGTACCTTGTTAGTGCGATGATCAAGAAGGGATGAAAGAGAAGAAGTCATTTCAACAAGACACAAGATGATGAATATGCAAAATGATGATGATTACTTGCCGAGGAATTGGGATTTTCAAAGGGCCAATTTTCTTATGTTTGATGACACACGTGGTACGATGCATCAAGGTATAGAAAACCAGGATGGCGTTGTACCTAGTGTGATGGACTTTGACTTGAAAACTAGATAGGAGTATCCTTGTTCACACCTAACATACGAAAACCTTGCTAGGATGCACTTTAGAAGTTTCAAACACCTCGGACTAAAACACGAAAAGGTATAACCTATCAATGCAATAGTCAAAAAGTTTCCCAAAACCTCCTCCATACACACCTAACAAAGCAAGTATTCACCAAGGTTATATTACAAGAACGTCCAACAAGCACAGCAGACAAAAGACAATGATCATTGCCCCATTCCTATTTCTCTAAATCCTCCGCTCATATATCATCGAGAAGTCCTTGGAATGAGCACAATAAGATAAGTCAAAAGATAAAGACAAAGTAAACAAATAAGTTGATGTTCATCAATACCGCTAACCAAAAGGGAAGTGTTTTCTAAGGATAAGAACCAAAACTATTGCCAAAAGATAATGCCCATTGTAGGAAGGATACATCCTAGGACATGTTAGTGGATGGCGACACGTCATTTTGTTTATCCAAAGCGTTCTTTCAAATGATTGATATGGGACCAATTGGATGATGGGTTATCGACACAAAGAGTTGACCAACTTGTTTACGTACTGACTTAGACCTAAGACTTTGACGTTTTGAGTTTTCACTTTTCACCTGCTAGACTTGTTTATGATTATCTTGCCAACGATTGAGGATGACGATCGTTTATTATGAATGATGTTATTGTGGGTGCAAGTGAGATGAGATGGATGGATTTTTTCAAATATTTGGATTTTTTTAATCTTTTTGAGATGTTTTGAGGCTATTTTCGATATTTTTGGAGATTTTCAAATATTTTGATTTTCAATTTTCTAATGTTTTGGGATTTTCTAATATTTTGACCAAGAGACTAACCTAAAGACTTATCCTAGGGGCCTTGGGGGCTAATCAACAAATTAGCCTTGCCTATGTTATACACGCAGAGACCACGTAGTTCGATTGACGATTTGACCGATTTACAAATGCATATATACATGATGAGATGCCAGTTTATTATGATAGGTGCCTAAAGGACTAACCTAAGTGTCTCGAGGGATGATCAAAGATCAACCTTGCCTACGTTCAAGGCTCAAAGACCTGTAGTTCGACAAGACGACTTTGTTTTTGACTTTTTTGACTGACTTTTTGACCTATTTTTGGGATTTTGATATGTTTTTGGATTTTCTGATTTTAGGACTTTTAAGGATATACACGAATCTGATCTGATGAGAACATGCCCCCAATGTGAAGCAATAGACTACTCCGATAAAGGCAGGACAAACTGACCTTGAGGATGGGCCGAGTAGTACTAAGAGGGATCATGATACAAACACAAGACCAAGCTATGGTGCGGATGTGGGTGGATGAGTGATGGATGGAGATCCGAATGTGATGGATGATGGAAACGTAATGGATGGGTGATGCAGAACAAGCCGTAAAGATCATGGTGGATGGGAAGTGCTTATTTACACAAGGCACATGTTTGCCAGGTTTTCACCAAGGTACTTGTCCAAAGTGCCACCGAAGTGGTTTTCAGTAGAGGACGATTTTTTTCTTTACTATTTTCAATCCTTTTTCTGATTTTTTTGGATTTTTTTGTTTTTTTTGTTGTCACCAAGACGCCTGTTTGCTAGGTTTTTTCCGAAGTAACCATTTTTTTAGGACATTTTCTAATTTTTTTGGATTTTTGGTTCTATACCTTGAAATATTTAGGCATAAAACTTTTTGAGATGAGAGCTATTTGTGGGCTCTTGCAGGTTCCCCTTTGGGTGTTGATAACGATATGCCCCGACTTATAACTTGTTGTGATAGCAATGGTCCCAACCAATTAGGTTCAAATTTTCCTTTTTGCTTTTGGGGATATTCTTCTGATTCTCCTTTAATACGGTTCTCAATTTGGAAAGTCCTTCTATTTTCTTATTATAGCTCCTTTTGAGTCTATTAGATAGACTTGCAAATGATTCAAAGCATCTATCGTCGCTCATCCAGTAGCTCTAGCTCATTCAATTTTGATACTCGGTACTTTTCATCGTGATGAGGTTTTGCGTGATATCCTGAGTGATGGGATCTCGATCTCAATGGGGAGTATTGCTTGATCCGTAGACCAAGGAGAAAGGGGGCGCCTAGGTGTGAAATACTTTTCGATAGGCCAGAGGGGGATTGCTAGATGCACCACGCACTGTGTCATTGACTATTTTCTTGAGGATTTTCAAAATGGTCTTGTTTGTAGCTTCCTTGGCCATTGCCTTGGGGATAGTATGAGGTGGAGAAGTGATGTTGGATTTTGAATTTTTCGCATAAGTCGACCTCCGATTCTTGAATGGTGTCCCATTATCTAAGATAATGGCTTGTGGAACACCATAGCGGCAAATGAGATAGTTTAGGATGAACTTTGAAATCTGCTTCGATTATATACATCATGGGTATGGCTTCCACCCACTTAGTAAAGTACTGTTCGGTTATGATGAATTGTGGCGTTAGATGAAGTGGGTCATTTTTCCATGAGATCGAGTCCCCACTGCGAAAAGGGCCATGGTGTGATGATAGGATGAAGATCTTGAGGGAGCATGGATGAGGTCCCCATGCTACATTGTAGACACCTTCTGCATAGTCATGTGCCTCTCTTTCCATTATGGGCCAATAATACCCCATCCTCGCAGCTTGGCTATGGTCATTCCACTTGAGTGTGAACCATAGATACCATTATGTACTTCAGTTAGAGCAGTTAATGCCTCCTCACGTTTAAGTAGCGTAGTAGGGTTCCTTCTATGCTTCTACGATATAGGGTATCTCCTAGGATGACGAATCTAGATGCCTTTTTTACAAAGGTTCATTTTAGGTTTGAGGGTAGGTCGGCGGGTATGACTCCTATTCGAAGGTATGTGTAAATTTCGTGATACCAAGGATCACCGGGACCAACGATTTCACACACGAATTATGATTCTGGTACCTCGAATGCGGGCACAAGAAGCTGCTCTATCAGGAATTCATATTTTGGAACGTTGTGGGGAATATCCAGTAAGGATCCAATTGTTGCCATGGCATCTGTTGCTCTGTTGTTGGTTCTAGGAATCTGTTCAAATGTGATTTTGATGAAGGATTCTTTGAGGGTCTCCACCAATTTTTTGTATGGAGTGAGCTTGTCGTCTTTGGTTTGGTATTCATTGTTCACTTGATTTATTATCAATTGAGAGTCTCCGTATACTTTGAGAGCTATAATGTTCCACTGCACTGCTATTCTGAGACCTATGGTTAAAGCCTCATATTCTGCAATGTTATTGGTGCAAGGAAATGCCAATTTGTAGGACCTTGGTATGCAGTCCCCTTGTGGGGTGATAAAGAAGATGCCAACTCTTGATCCATGTTGCATGAATGAGCCATCAAAGTATAGTTTCCAGTGGTCAGCTACGTTGATATTGAAAATAGATTCATCTGGAAACTCTAAGACGAGAGGATTCTCTGAATAGATTGGTGCTTCTGCAAGTTGATCTGCGATGATTTGGCCTTTGATTGCTTTCTGCTCCACATATTCGATGTCATATTCTGATAGTATCATCACCTATTTGGCCATTCTTCTAGTGAGCATTTCCTTTGACAGTAAGTACTTGAGAGGGTCGATTTTGGCAATGAGTTTTATTTTATGTGCCAACATGTAATGTTTGAATTTATGTGATGCAAACACTATTGCTAGACATGCTTTTTCGATGAATGAATAATTTATCTCATGCCCAACCATTGTTCTTTTGATGTAATAGATAGCCCTTTCTGTTCCATTTTCGTCATGCTGAGCTAGGAGAGCTCCAAGGGCTATTGTTGTTGCTGATACGTAGAGAATTAATGGTTTTCTTGGGATTGGTGGCATTAAGACTGGTGGTGTTAGTAGATATTCTTTGATTTTATTGAATGCCTCTTCACACTTGGTATCCCATTTGTACGCTACTCCCTTGTGAAGTAGGTGAGAATATGGGTTCTGTTTGTCCACCAACTATGCTATGAATCTTCGAATGGATTGGAGCCTGCCTTGGAGACCTCTAAATTGCTTTAATGTTTTTGGTGCCTCCATCTCAAGGATTGCTTTTACCTTTGCTAGATCTACCTCGATACCTCTCATTGACACTATCTCCTAGCAGTTTTCCTGATTGTACGCCGAAGACGCACTTCTTTGGGTTTAATCTGACCTTGTATTCTTCCAGCTTGTCAAAAATGGCACTTAAGGTTGCTATGTGATCTTTTCTCTTTCTCGACTTGGCTAGAATTTCATCAACATAATCTTCGACCGTCTTATGAATCATGTCATGGAATATCAATGTCATGGCCCTTTGGTATGTTTCTCATGCGTTCTTTAAGCCGAATGGCATCATATTCCAACAGTAAGTCCCCCATGGAAAGTGAAAGTCATCTTATGTTGGTCCTCTTTAGCTATCATGATCTGATTGTACCCTGAGAATTTTTCCATTAGTGACAGCATTTCATGTCCAGCTGTCATATCTATGATCATGTCAATGTTTAGAAGTGGGAAGTCATCTTTTGGACATGCCTTATTCAAGTCTCTGAAGTCTGTGCAGATTCTAATGCCCCCATCGGGTTTTGAGATATGTACCAAGTTTGACACCCATTCTAGATAATCTATCGGTCGGATGAATCCTGCATCTAATATCTTTTTTAGCTCCATTTTGACTAATAAGGTGATCTGAGGGTGCATTTTTTGAAGCTTTTGTTTAACAAGCTTTGCTTTTGGATATAATACTAAGTGGTGAACCACGATCTCTGGATCAAGCCCTGGCATTTCAACATAGTCCATGTGAATTTTATCTGTCTCTCTTAGGAAGGCTGCTAAGAGCTCTTGTTCGTCTGATAGTAATGACTCTGCATAGAATGTGATGTGCGGGGTTTCCTCTGTTCCTAGATTGACCGGATTGCACCTTTTTGCCAAGACTGCTAATTTTTCTTAATGAAGAGCTCTGAAAGGAAGATTGAATCCCCCATCCTCAAGCGCCTCAGAGAGGTTTTCACCGTTGGATGTTTCCTTTCTTTATACTTTTTTCTGGTCAGAGAGTGCCACAATGTGGTTTTCACTCAAGGACTTGGATATTATTCTTAATTTTTCTCTTTTGCAACTGTGGGATTCAATCGTTTCCCCATAATAGGCATGTGTATCTAGCTCGATTATGAACCCTACTTTGTGATCCCCACATGGAACGTTATCCCATAGTCACATGAATTCTGAGAGTGCCTCATCATTTTCAAATGTATCAAGAATTGGTGCTCCTCGTTGGTTGTAGTTGATGAGTTGGGGATATACTAGGCGGATTTCATGATTTTGGTGGTCTGATTCAAAATATAGGGTGCTAATCATGAAAAGAGTGGTATCCTCAAATAGCCTAGGTAAGTTGGTCATAGTATCCTCGTCATCACTACTACTACAGAGGACGGTTATATCAAATGTAAAGTTATCTATGACTCTACCTGTAGATATTGGTAAGCGTAGTTCTACTGCGGTTGGTTGAGGAGGATTATTAACCCTTCTAACTAGAGGACTTCGGCCACGTATGGTTATACTCAGAGGGGTACATCCAAGGCCAAGATTTGTTATCGCTTGCGTCTCTGGAATGATAGGTATTATAAGCCCATTGTCATTTCTCCCAAGTCTTTGGTTTCTGTCATAGCCCATTGCGAGCATCATTTGTAGACCCTTGCTTCTCTCATCCATTGGTAAATCAGCTAATGGTCTTTCATCTTGATATAGCATATGAGATGGATCTGCCTCAATAAATTCTTGGCCAAGATCTCCCCAACTTGTAAAGTTGGGATAGTCTTTAGGAGACGTTTGAGATGTGGAGGCTTCATTTATTTGTGGACGTCCCTGTGATCTAGGAGATTGTGGTAACTCTCCTACCACAAAATCATTTTTAGGGATCATGTAGTTTCCACAACCATTATCTTGGATGATGACCTTAATGTCAGAAATGGTAGGGATGGTGGAAGTGGCGGGTGTCTCTGTCACAGAAGTGGATGCGAGAGTGGCGGGATCGATGTATGGTGTAGATGGGCTCTCATCATTTTTTGGTACTTGGGGGATTTTATAGTACTTTTCTTCAAGGATTTTGCAATAGGAGAAGGGTTCGGGGTCTCCATGGATGGTAACTTCTTGTCCCTCATGTGTAAATTTAACACATTGATGGAAAGTTGATGCTACTGCTTTCATTGCATGAATCCATGGACGTCCTAGGAGGATGTTATACAACAAGCCGAGGTCCAAGACCTAACAAGTGGTTTCCATGATAGCCAGACCTACTTGAATAGGGAGTTTGATTGTGCCCTGGTACACTCTTTCTTGATCATCATATGCTCTTATTGTGATACCCTTTCCTTTGTCGATAGAATCCTCTGAGATTTTTAATTGTTTGATGAGCTTGAGAGAACAAATATTCAAGCCCACACCTCCATCCACCAAGACCCTTTTGACTTTGCTTTTCTGTACTATGAATTCTAAGTGGAGTGCACGATTGTGAGATGGTTGAGCGGGGAAATCCTAGTCAAAGAATGTGAGGAGATTTGGTGTAATGATATTTTCGACCATAGCTTGGAATTGTTCTGCATCAAGATTTGTGGGGACAGTGGATGAAGCCAACGCTTCCTCAAGGATTTTCCTATGGGTAGATGATATTTTTAGTAACTCCATGATGGAGATTTGCGCTAGCATTCTTTTGAGATGATCAAGGACGTTATAGCCATTGGGGACAGATCCAGATGCAGGGACTTTGTTTTTCTGGGATGATCCTGCGATGGTAACTTTTCTGCCTCTTGTGGTGACTCCACAATCGACATGGGTGCCTTTGATGGTGATGACTGTGCAATACTCATCTAGGGAGGCAACGACAATTTCATACACATGATTCATGTTTGTGTGGGTGCCTTTCCCTGTATCAGTGTTATTATTATTCCCTTTATTGTCATGGTTAGGCATCAAATTCGTGTATATCTTAAGGTCTTGGTTTCCTGTAGGCTGTTCCATGTTTATAATTCTTTGATCGATGAGATCTTGAATTATGTTTTTTAGCCTCATACAACTATTCGTGGTATGCCCTTTGATTTTATGGAAGTCACAAAATTGATTCTCATTATACCAAGGAGGTTTCACATCCGGTTCTTGGTAATTTTCATAGGTGGGCACTTTGATGAGTTTTTCGTTTATCAGCTTCTTCATGATGACTTCTAGTGGTTCCCCCAGAGTGGTGTACTTCCGCTTGGGATAATTCTTGTTCTGTTGGGGTGGTCCCCTTTGATCATTGAGATTGTTGATTGTCGGATTGTTGTTTTGTTGTTGTATTGCGTGATGATTGTTTTGGTGTTGGAATTGGATTTGTGGTGCGGGTGTATTTTGGCGCGGGGCACTAATGACCACTTTGGCGTTGACAACACCATCATTAGTAACATTTTTGTTCCTTGCCCACGTGCGAGGTTTATCATTGTAATTGGCGAGTGGGTGGTTATTTTGTTGTTCAGGGTATGAAGTTGATCCCGCGAGTTGAGTCATAAGGGCTCGTTCGATGTTGAGCGCCTTGGAGATCAACTGATCATATCTGGTGATCCCTTGTACCTTGAGATGAAATTCCAAGAGGTCATCAAGGTTGGATATAATGGTGCAAACTTGTTGTTCTTCGGGCATGGTCCACTTGCTCCGATTGGCCTTGGATTGCCATCGTTGTAGGAATGAAGTGAATGATTCATTCTTACCTTGTTTCAGAGCTGAGAGTTCTTCTAGACTAACATCCATTGCAATATTGCATGCATAGTTTTTAATGAATGCATCTATAATTTCTTGGAATGTTTTGATGCATGTTGGTAGGCGAGAGAACCATTCCATAGCGTGGTCATCCAAACTCCTAGGGAATATCCGCATCAGATAGGTATCGTCATATGCGACTTCCATGCAATGAACCTGGAATTCCCTGATGTGATTTTCAGGGTTTCCCGTCCCACGATATTTGTCAAACTTGGGGATCTCAAATCCCTTGGGGAATGGTTTCATCACTAGACTCCTGTCAAATGGATAGGGACACAAGTTGCTTGGTGCTTTTGTGGTTTTCCCTGATTGAAGATCAAGCACTTGTTGCGAGAGCAACCTGATTTGTGTTGTTACGTCATTTTGCTTATCAGGGGGTGGGATGAAGGTGTTCTGGGGGGTTTCAATTGTGGGTTGGATGGGTGGGTTGGTTGGTGTGTTATTTGATGGTATTTGTACATTCTGCCGAGCTAGGTATGCTTGCACTTGCTACTGTATAAACAATGCTTGTTGTTGTTCTTGTTGTTGCTGCGCTAAGATTGCTTGTTGTTGTGCTAGGATTGCCTGTTGTTGTGCTTGTTTTTGTTCCAACAATGCTTGTTGTTGTTCCAACAACGCTTGGTGTTGGGCTGCCAATTGGGTTGCTTCTTGCTGCTCTTGATATTGTTTTATTGCTTGTTGATATGCCTGTAGTTGCACTGCTTGTTTTTATGCAAGAAGTTGTGCTTGTGCTTGTGCTTGTGTTGCTTGTGCTTGGGCTTGTGCTTGTGCCGCTTGTTGTTCCAATAGGATTTGGGCTTGGGAAGCCTTTTGTGCTTGTAATGCGGCTTGGGCTGCTTGAGCAGCTTGCACGGCTTGTTGTTGTTGTTGCAATAAGGCTTGGGCTTGTGTAGCTTGTGTAGCTTGTTGTGCAATTTGGGCGGCTTGAGCATTTTGCGCTGCTTGTGCGGCTTGTTGGGCAACTATTTGTGCAGCTTTTTGCTTTTGCACTTGCAGGAATTTCTTTTATAAGCAGCTTGGTGAGCGGCTTGCAATGCCATGTTGTATTGGCTTGATAAATTGAATTTTGGTGGTGGTGGGGGTGGTGGTGGATTTGAAATGGCGTTTGTGGTGGTGGTGAGCGGTGATGTCGTGTTGGTAGTTTGAGAGGTGAATGGTGTTGTTGATATGGTTGGTCCTTGAGAGACCATGCTTTGCGATGTTAGGGGGGTGATTGATGATGTCACTATTGCTTGTGTAGTTGTCATCTGTTGTGATATCGATGAAAAGTTTTGGGAGTTTTGCGTGATGTTTTGATTGGTGTTTGGAATGTTGGTTTGATTGATATTTGGTAAAGGTGGGAGCCCCAAACCAAGTAAAGGTGTGGATAATGGTGGTAATGGTGGGAGGGGTGAAAATGTCAAGGGTGTGAGTTCTTGAGAAAATTATGTGGTGTCAAAAATTCCCCCAGGTCCGAACATGTCACCTTCTTCTTGTGGATTTGTGAGGAGAGAAGTTTGAGGTGTTGTGCGGAAGGATGATGATGATGGATCATTAGGATTATGGAAAGTGAGAGGAACATACTTATGTAATGGATTTTGGGGTATGTTTTGTTCCAAGATGGTATTTGCATGCAAGTCTTGATTATTAACAAGGGGATGTGTTTGAATAGCATTGAGAAATGCATTTCCCTTATTGACATTAGGTTGAGTTGGAGCAAAAGATGTTGTGATTTGCAAAATTTTTTGAGTGATGCTTTGGGATGGGGGTGTAGATGAGATGGGGAGTGTGGATGAAATTAGAGGCATAACCTCCAAAGATGGTTCCACTATAGAGCTCACGTCGAAATCAGAAGGTAATTTGGCCCCTTGCTTTGCTAGTTCAAGCATGTATAGTGAAGGGTTAAGCCTCATCATGATGTTGATGATTTTATGGTTTTCCAGATTTTGGAGCATTTTGGTTATTTTTTAATGCGACATCCCAAAGGTAAGATCTTCTCCTTGATTTTCCTCTTGTGGGTTTTGTGATGATGAGATAGTCAAAGGATTGCTTGATTCGACTGGATTCATTTCAACATTCGTTTGCCTTAGGTCACTTGAAGCGGTGTTTCTTTGTCAGTTTCCATGTTCTTCTTGTATTGAGATCTAGTTTGAACCATAAAACAAGGATCAAGAATATGGGAGATGACTCTTAATTCTTTGGATTGATCTTTACTTTATGCACTAAAGAGAAAATTTTAGGATATCTTGAGGATCAAAAGGTGATATGATGATGCAAGAGATGGATGATGTGGATGTTTTGATCTTTTGATAAATCTTGAGGAGGATGCTAGACTTTTAGGACTTTTAGATATGTTTTGGATTTCCCTTGATTTGATTGATTTTGGTTTGCTTTGATTTTGAACAAATAGACCCTAAGATGTTGGATGATTATCTAAGGGGTATATTTTCTCAAAGGATGACAATTTGAATATGTGTAGGGAGAAGGATGCATCTACCCACACCTATTCAAACAAGATGATAATTTAACCAAGCATATGAAGAAGGATGCATCTACATATACCTAGCTAAAAAAGATGGTTTTGATAACTTTGACTAAGTATATGCAAAAGGATGCATCTACACATACCTAGCCAAAGATGATTTGATAAAGATTTCAAGTATTTTGTCTCAAGGATTTGATGATTTTGATTTTTTTCCAAAAAGCCTAGCATGAAGGATAATTTCAAGATTTCTCAAAAGGTGATGGTGAGATGATTTTTGGTTTGATGTTTGAAGGATGGGTGAAAAAGATTTTGATTTCTTTTGATCCTAATATGAACCTAAAAAAGACACTTTATTTACCTAAAACCTCGGTATTGAAGAACATGCAATGCTTCTATAGACCTTTATAAACAAGAAGTGGTTCAATTTGAGCATACCTTTCCGGATTTTGAACCAAGGACTTTCTTTTTGGGATTTGACTTCTTGAAAATTGTGAGGTTTCAACACATGTGAGAGTTCATTTTGTTTATCTTTGCTTAGTGGCTTTATTTTACCACAAACACTTCTTTGATTAAGTTTCCAAACTAGATGCCCAATGTCTTAATTTCTTCGAATCCCACAAAGTATGTTATGTGGAAATTTGATGAATTCAAGGCAAGGGTTACCTATTGTTTAACTTTAGTAGACAAATTGAGATGTCATCCAAATGTTTAGAAACCTCTAAGGATAGAATCCCAAGGGCAAGCAATAACATATTGATTGGGTCAATTGTATTTGTCTCCTAAAGGGTTTGAAATTTTAATGATGATGTTTAAGTGTTTGTTTCCAAGATGTTTTCGAATAAGCAAAGAATTTTGTAACCAAGAATAAGTACAACCCTATGGATATGGACGACAATATTTGTTGAGTCCCCACTTGGACAAGTCCATCTACGCTTATCTTTAGCGAATGGTTAGATGCTTGACCCCACTGGCTCCCCTCCACAGCTCATTAACATCATTCAGGGCAGCCAAGCATCAACACCCATGAAACTCCCATGGCATGCTTTCCATTTCTACTAAAAAACCATAAAAGTGTGGGGCGGCTTTAGAACGACCGTTCTTGCACCAACAAATAGATCAAGGATTTTGGCAATTCTAAAACATGGGTTTTAATTAGGACTTTCCATTCGTGGAGATTGACCCATATGGTGAGAGTCCCTTTTCAGATCCATCTCGTCGGAGCCAACCACGTGATATTGGTGTTTATTCCAATACCCACATTTATATCCCGGTTGGAAATACTCTTGGCTTTAGAGTGTTACCGGTTGAGTCGTTCCCTTGGGTGAGTACTTTTTCCCCAAGGCAGGCCCTCTAAGATAAACAAAAGTGAGTAAAGACAATATCCGTAACTCGATCAATCTTTGTTTGCAATACAAAGAGAGAGAATGTACGCAATAATGCTCTACTCACACTCGCACAATGTTTTGTTCAATTTTAAACCCAAAATGAAGTGTGGAGGTGATTGCTTTATCTCAACCTAAAATCACAAAAAAAAGGCCTTTTGATTCTCAAGATCGCTATAAAGCGCGAGAGAAGCGTATACGTCCTTTTTCAATGAAGTTATTTTAAGTAAGCCATCATGAAGACAAAGTTGCACTTGTTCATTTTAGAGCCACAAAGCAATTGTAAGTTCTTTTTAAAGCACCAAAGGACAAATGAGAGTTTTTTTGTTCAATTGTTAACCAAAAAAAAAAAAAATCTAGTAAGTTGTATTCCTAATGTTCATTTTAAGCCTTTGCAAAAATTGAAAAGGTTCTTTTTAAAATCCCAAACGAAATTAGTGTCCTAAGCAAAAAGGAATAACAATTTCCTAAGAGTGTTAAACAAACACTAAAGTGTTTAAAAACACTTTGATTTTGTGAAATACCATCATTGTGCTTCTCCTTCTTTTGTTTCCAATTGATCCAACCTACAAGAAATAGATTCTGCAAAACACAGAGGTTAAAAAGCAGAAAACAAAAGATAAACTTATCATTTGATAAAAGGAACGTGATAAAATAAAATTTCAACTTTTTACTCCTTGTCAGCGGCGCAACCTGTGATTGCATCGCAGTTTGATTTCTCCAGCGGTGCTATATAGCGTCGCTTACTAGTCAGTGGTGCTCTGTACCCGGACTAGTGAGCTCAAATGCGTCGCCCTTTTGCTCAGTGTCGTTTGATTTTTTTGAAAAATTCCGCGATTCAGATTGGTCAAGTGGCGCGGTTTGAAATTCAAAATCTTGGGCAGGAAGACTTCAGCATTGCAATTTGAATTTCCAGCGGTGCTGTATGGCGACGCTGGAGAGCCAACGGTGCTATATGGTGACGCTGAGCTTCCAGCGTTGTAATTTTCCTGTGCACAAACAAAAACGTAAATTTTTTAGAAAAATGTGATTAAAAATGAGATGTTGCCCTCCTTCTAGCGCCAAATGTGTGAACGCCAATCCTAATACCTACAAAACAATAAGAACAAATACATTAGATTAGGTAATGCAAGAAAGAACAAGGATTCCCCATGAAATCCATTCACAAAGTTCAAATTAGGAAAAAAGCAATGAACACAATGAAAACAACAAAATAGAGATTGAATCCTAATTAAACTAGCAAACTCATGATCCCATAGGGGAATTGGTGCCAATTTGATGTGAAAATTGGCCCTTTCCCAATTCCCATGATACAAGCTTGATGAATGTTGATGAATTTTGATGAATGATCCACTTTGATGAAGGATGGTGAGTGCTCCAAGCTAAAAATCTGCATAACCTAGCTAAGAACTCAATGGTATTGATGAAAATGGCTAGAGATTTGAGTATAGTAACTTTGCATAAATTGTGGATGATCAAATGAGGAATGAAGCTTCTTATTTATAGATGAGATTGAAGGATGAATGTCCAAAATTGAGCAATGTGGGACTAACATTCATCCAATGGCAAGATGCCACTTTTCAACCTATGAGTGGATGGAGGATGTGCAAGTTTTGAGGATTGTGCCAATAAATGCCTATTTTTGAATTTTGAATTTGTTGAAATGGCATGCAAGAGGGAAGGAAAAATGCATTAAATGCCAATTGGATCAAGGAAAATGACATGTAAGAGAGAGTAAATGCCTTGTTGGATGTACATGTCAACTTGGACTTTTGAATTCAAACTTGGAGAATATTCCAAAAAGATGCCTTGTTGAGGAAAATAGAGATTTAATAAATTAATTAAATCTATTTTCATGTGCAAGTGGTAAAAGCTGGAGGATGGGACATGATGGGAGATTCAATTAATCCAAGGTTAATTAATTTAATGAGAAATTAGTTGATGTGACCTATTTGACTTAAATTTGTGGATTTATTTAAATCAAATATGAGAGGAATGTGATAAGAGATTAATTAAATAAAGATTTTGATTTATTTAATTAAAAGAGATGATTGTTAGATTAAACTAAATAAGGTTTTAATTTATTTAATTTAATAGATAGACCTTAGAGATTTAATCAAATAAAATTAATTATTTAATTAAATAGGATAATTAGATCAAAATGGTTAATTTAATTATCGAGAAGAGGTGACTTAATTAGATAACTGGTTTATTTAATTAAGAGAGTAATATTGATGAATTTAATTAGATAGGGGGATTTGATTAAATGGTTAGACCGAAAGATGATTCAAGATGAAATGATGTTAGTAGTCGGGGTCAATCGGTACATTTTACGTGTCTACAATAATAATATTTTAAATTTTGAAAAGGTGATAGAGGGAATTTTTTGCATACTACACAATGTATTAAGTGGTTTTTCTCTTGAATCAATGAAAAGAGGTTTACTATTATTTGAGTGCTTGTAAGAGATTGATATTTGGGGTGTGATTGTGTGGGCATCCAAGCAAATTTATGGGTAAATAATTGTAGGAGTGCATTTTTTTATGAGATAAATATGATGGTACAAAAATTGATTTAATTTGGTGCTTTTTGATATAATTTTATATGCACTTTCAAAGTGTTGAATTTGATATAGGTACACAAGTTATATTCTAGTTTTAGGATATGGTTGATCTATTTGAGAGTAGGTGTCTCAACTCAACAATATTTGAGGGAAGGTACAACGATGATGATTATAGTTTCATGGATATTCATGTACATTTGAGCAACACCACAAGATGATCACACATGTATTTGTTAGGACTAATTTGTGGTATTAGATAAATATTCTTGGTCACATGTGGCGTGGTTTAGTTTTAGGAGGTTGTTATTATCACTCGGTTGCTTTTTTAGTTCCTTGGCTATGATTACTCATTCATGGATTTGTTTAGAAAATCATATCTGGAGTTGATATAGTGTTTGAGTCTTAAGGTCTACATGTATCTCAATTTTTAGGTTACTAGTGTGATGGTGAGTTTACATGTTGCATTGGTTTGGGATCTATGAGTTATGTAGTTGTGTGGGTTAGTATAACCTGTTGGTTGCATTGGGATGACTCAATTATGGACTATCTATATCCACATCTCTTTTTAGTGTTGATGTAGATTTAATCAATTGGCCTTATTTTTGGTCATTTGTGCATTGGTATATTGCATTAGGGTGAGAGGATAGATGATTAGTGTGTCTGGATAGTCAATTGTTGGGACTTGTAGAATGAATTTTATCTCCTTGGCTTGTAGATCTTGGGTTTACTTTTTTTTTGGAAATCTTGGTATTGCAATTAAATGTGTGCGGACCATTAGTGATCTTCATTTAGATGGTTAGTTTGATTCCATGGATAAATCAATATCATAGTTAAACAAGAGCTTTGGCAATAATATGGATTCATCACTTGGTGTTGGATGATCTTTTGTACTGGTTGTGCATGTCATAGAAAAACTTTTGGATCATGATTCTTCTATATAGTTAGAGTACTTTGGCATCTAAAGTTTTATTCATACGAGATGGTTATCTTCATTTGAAGGGAGATGTTGACATCTTGGTTTAGTCGTGGAAGAGTATTGGATTCCTTAGTGAAGTTAACACTTCTATACCCTAAGCTTGGCTAATAAGCAAGCCATAGAATTTCAAACCCATTGTACACAAGGAATATTAAGATGAACTACATTTTTAATAGAATTATTATCCTCTACCTATGTCAGTATAGTCTCTCTCAACCCTAGTTGTAATTGCATAGAAGTTAGATCTTGTATCTATCTTAGTTCTAGCATTTTTTTATGTTTAGAAGGTGATCAAATTATCTCAACACATACTCTCCTATTTATTCACAACCCCAAAAATAGTTTATTTGATCACATTACCACCTTAGTTGATTCATTAACATATGCATATGGTCTTATAGTTTTTGGTAGTCTAGTTTACTGGAACAAGCAACATATTAAGCCCACAAGAGTTGGCTTTTAACTAAACACATATGTAAGAAAATGCAAGTTTTTAAATTAAATATTCTCAATGGTGATCCACTTCATTCACTTATCCATAATCCAACATATTATAAGGAAAGCATATATCATGCATATATCGAACATTTCTTGCTATGAAAAAAATTGATTAGGTTTAGTCCTTGATTTATGAATTTATTTGCTTCATAATATTTCATACTCCAAACTATTCTAATTTAGGTTCTCTCAAGTATCATTCATCTAATGATGATTATCCCTAGTCTTCAAGTAAATTAATATCTTCTAACCACAAATTTATGTACACTTATAATTCAACTAGCTATAGCCAAGACCAATCTTGGCATTAACACTTTACAAAACCAACCTATTCTCTCTTCTTTATCAACCCTAGTTCATTATAATCTATTTGGCCTAATCATTTTAATTGTAATTCCATTTATTATTAATAAATAAAATCATATAATTAATAGTTAAGCACACCCTATTCATTTGACCATATATTATTAGCATTACTCATACATTTAATTATACACTATTAATCATAATTTCCTCTCCCAATTTTCTTATTAATCTTTACTCATACTTAAACACTCACTCCTTCCAACCTTAATAATATTTTATTGTATTTTCTACAAACTATAAACTCCATTTCAATAGATTTGTTGATTGAAAAACACATACACATATAAAACATTTGAAATGGAAATATGGTTTGTTGAAAATATTTAATAAAAGATGGTCAAGGTTAGAAGGAAGGAATGAGTGTTTAAGTGTGTGTAAATATTAAGCACTACAAAAGGGGAGATTAAAAATTTAACAAATCAAACAAAAGAGGAAAAACAAGTTACTACATCTAACAACCTTCTAAACAATAGGGAACAAACCTAACAATCCCCAAAAAACACTAGTAATTGTATCTTAAAGGGGTGTAATGGTTACATTAATAAAAAAAAAATGTTAATTAAGATGCTAAGAGTATAAATCGAGGAATGGATTATAAGACATTATTTTAATTACAGAAAATAGCATTTAAAAGTAGGTGCATTAGAATTACAATATTTTATTTTAGTTATTGTTGGATGCCAATTGTATTACTTATATTTCTATTAGACAAGTGCTTCCCTAAATACTAAAATTTTAATATTTACAATCATGAAAGCTTTGTGCAAATGATGGATCTAAAAAGACTTAATACATCCCTCATGATCACATTTGTTGACATCCATAATGCCCACCAAATTGACATTTTTTGGATAAATCTTATCAGATAGTTAGGATAGGGAAGTGGACCATGCTTCATAAATGCTATTAATATTCACACAATGGATACTTACCAAATTATAAATTATAAATCATAACTATAACAAAGGTCATTATTCTTCTAGTTTCAAACATAATAATAATTGTAACATCATTAAAGAATGCCAAGATGTTTTATTGCTTTGAAAGATAGGCCATGTGGTACCAAAACAAGTGAGATAAGATATTTGCAATCCATGTTCTATAGGGGGAAATAGAGTTCCTTATTTGCAAGGTATAAAATGGGAATTGCCCAAGGATAAAAAATATGGCAATGGGGAGATTTTTGCTCTTGCTCACTCAACAAATTATGTGCGTCATATATAACCTATGGTTAGGAATTCTTCCTCATTACATGAGGTGACCTTGGTTGAGATGTTGATTGAGGAGTACCTCCTCTCTCCACAGTTGGAGTTAGATAAAGATGTCTCTTGGAAGATTGACCAAAGAAAAAAGAGGGGTCTTCCTAGATGTGTATCATAATCCCGTCCCTAAGTAAGGTGACAATTGCAATGAAGGGGTTAGGCATAGTGTAAGTTGGGTTCGTCATTTTTCAAAAATAGCTAGGATGTAGTTATGTTTTAGAATGATTTTTTTAGTAACCATTGCTTAGCCCAAGTGCATGGTTCTTGTCTTGTAGCTAGTTTGTTGTTGGTCAACTATCTTTTACTAAGGAGCCCATTATAACATGTTTACCCTTCAATCAAAAGCAACATTATAGTGTTATTCACACATGAATCCATTCTCTCCTTTCTTTATATATACTAGAAATGTGAATATAAAATTAATGCCTACACCACATATTCCTAAGGCACCCAATTCAAATCCCATAGAAATGATGATTAATTCATCAACCAAAAAAGACATATTTGATCTATAAATTTTTAGTTATAATATTTTTGAGTTCTTCCTCTAGATACTAAGTCAAAAATAAAATATAGACCTAGCTTTATTACAACCCAAGTTTATCAAATTATCCAAAACATATATATGTTGAAAGCTCAATTTCAATCATTAGTTTATGGCTATGAAATAGAGAATGCTAAACAATAGCAAGAAAGAACTTTGTATAAAATTATAATAAGATAACATAGACAAACCAATGGAAGAGTTTTAATGTATTAAGCAATTATCACTCCAAACAACAAACCCAATCCAACATAGACACCGATAGATATTTATAATATAATATAGAGAAAAAAATTACAATAGGATGATTTTACATACCTTTGCATCCTCTATTAGGTATCACCAAACAATAGTGATGACCCAACATAACAATATGATTCACTCCTAACTAAAATATTTAGCTCTAATGCTTAGAAATATTATGTTGATGGTCAAATTGTTCATATTGCACACTTTGTGCTCCTCTGGGCAATCCTGAGCCATTTTTCCTCTTTAGTTTCCTATCCCCTTCCTCTAAGAAAAAATGTCTCGCCTTTTTCACTAGCCACTATATTTTAAAGGATTTCCTTTTATTTTTGAGTCATTAATAACCACCAAACTTAAATCTTTTCAATCTTAACTTAGGTGAAGCCATCCATGTTGTAAAAGAGTTGTCTATTGAATTTTATTGTCCAATTCCATTCCTCCCTAAACTTTTTTCATTTTATTAATTTATTTTCTACTTTCGTTTACTGTAGTAAAATTATTTAGAGTTGAAATTGTGTGTGCTTATTTTCTAAGGTGCTTACTAAAGTGTTTTGATTTCTAAATGTGTATAGTCCAGATTCATTCTGGAGAGTCTGGAGTGCATATACATCATTCATACAATGTTTGACAATAAATTTGAACCACTTAGACAATTTGTATTTTTTAAAATGGAAATTTATCATTTAGATGTATTAAATTTATCAATTAATTAGTTTTTTATTTATTTTCACCCATAAAATTAAACATTGCATATTTTCTAAAAACTATTATTTAAAATTTAGATTATTATAATAAATTATGCAATAATAATTACCACCCTACATGTTGATTAGGTGAGAAAATAGGATCCACCCTAATGTGTGGGAAAAAGAGATGGATCACTTATTTTTCAAAGCCCTTAATCACTTAAATTATGTAAAATAAGATGTTAATAACAACCAGAAATGCAACCTAACTGTTGTAGCAACTATAGGGGATGTTTTTAGAGCATAAAAAGCTATGTACCTAGCTAGAAAGTTGTTTTTGAGCTCTGGAGGACTCATTCACCTTCAGGGGCGAATGGGTCTTTTTAGGGTTTTAGACTAATTTTAGGATCTTGTACCTTGATGTTTGCACTCTTGAAATATCGGTTATCAAGTTCTGGAAGCATGTAGTTAATTCTGTAGATCTCTTTCTGTGATCTTTCACTTTGAATAACAACTTTAATAACTTTGACAATCTTGCTTCAAATCTTGCTCAACTTGATCTTCAACCTATAAATCTTGGATTTTGTCTTGTGAATCAAATTTGTGAACAATCATGGAGTGGCCACGAAGAATGTAGGTCTTGGATGTAGGATGATGCTTGTAAATGGATCCTCAATGCAACATTAACTTCTTAGCTCAACACACATGAATTCATTAAACCCTTGACATGATGATATGACCTTGAATTGCTACAATAAAAACTTGAAATCTACCTTGAAATGCCTTATGAATGCTTTTGAAATTCTCTAGAATGCTTGATCACTTGGATGCTTGAATGCTTGAAAGTCTTAGGATGCTCTCTTGAAAATATTAGGTGAAACTATGTGAATTAACCAATTATTTATACTAAATTAGGAGATTAACCCCAAAATCCAAAGAATTAAGGTCGACACCAGATTTGGAAAGAAAGATAATTAAATTCTCGCTAGAATGAAATTCAAAAATAGTGGTCTCATTAAGGGAGGACCCATTCGGCACCAAAGGTGAATGGGTTCTGGCTAAGTTTCTAGGACCAAGCTTCGGGGAGTTGAAAGAAGGCCAAAAACCCATTCTAGATCAATTGAGAAAGGGGGTCCTATTAAGGGAGGACCCATTCACCATCAAGGGTGAATGGGTCCTAGCTCAACTTACTAGGACCAAATTTTCCCCAATGAAATAATTTGATATTTAATTTATGATTGTCGGGAATTTAGGAGGTGTCAATGAAGACCTAAAAGGGGGTTAATAACTCCACTTAACCACAATGAATTAGGACCACCTACATAAACGTGAAAGTACCTTAAAAAACTTTACAACACTTAAAAAATGTATACATTATGCATATTTTTATTTAAAAGGGGCCCATTAGGCTTAATTAAGCAAATAAGTCCTAGAAAAGTGTGAAAGTGTGTTACAACACTTTACAACACCCTTGCAAAAGAACAATTAAGGCATGCTTTAGTTAAATAAAGGTCCTAAAATAGTGTGAATGTGTACAAGACATTACAACACCACTCCAAGACACCATTAGTTCAGATTTAATGTCAATTATCAAGAAAGCAAGGAAAAGGATACTTTTTTCCATTACTACATTTTTCCCCACTTTAGTGAAAGGATGACCCCATGTCAAACTCACACTAAAGTAGACATCCAAGACACTTAAGTATGCAGCAATAAAAAAGATACATGATCATACCCTATCAAAGGCCAAGAAAAATAAACAAAAACAAAGGATCAAGCACAACCAATTCAACGCGATGTGAGGCGATGGGTGTTTGTCCATAACAAATGTTGCTTACTCTGGGGTAGTGGAACCTTAGTCTATATACTAGGTGAGTTTTCCCAAAATATGTGTGCTCACTCTAGGGTAGTGGAACCTCAATCTGTCCACTAGGTGAGTTGTCCCAATGAAGTGGTTTAGTGAGAAAGTCATGCCAGTGTGTCGACTTCCCACCATATAATGAGAAAGTCATGCCAGTGTATCAGCTTCCCATCATACCAACCATATCAAAGTTATCCTCCTGATAACTTTAATAAGGTACCACAATGAAAATTGTTTTGTAAATACTTTTGAATGTCATGTAAAAATTTTGCTTAAAGGGGATTTTGCTTTATTCGTTTAACGTTCCTCTTAGGGAGCATTGTGCCTAATGTCTCCAAGAGAGGACAAGTCAAAAGTGTTAGATCATCACCCATGGGATGCCTCATTCGCATCATGCCATGATAGTAGATCATACACTCTTTCACGACATCAAACCCGATGACACCACCAAGAAGAGGACACATCACAAGAAAAAAGGAAAATCACGCCATGAAATTTTTCCAAAAGATGTCATCTATGTATGCCCCCACTTTCAAGCGGTTGCTACACCATCACTATGAGCAATTGCTTTAAAGTAGCCAATTTTTTTGATCCTAAGACATGAGAGCTTTCCTCGAAAAACCCTATGCCAAGTCATATGTTTTCGAAGCAATCTACATCATGAAATAGGAATGAAGGGTTTCCCCCACAAACACATAAGGGATCTATGGATTTGGCGTTAGTATATTTGTGCTACAATTTTTTCATAGAGCATGGAACTATCATCATTCCCCAAATACACATAGAACTAGAAGAATGACATAAAGAGAGCAAAAAAAAAGAAAAAAAAACCTTTTGGGTCAACATGGAAGAAACATGAATGTCTCAACGCCTTGCATCATCCCCAAAAGGAAAACACAAGACAAATGAAAAAGATAAAGAAAAATATTTTGGGTCAGCATGGAAGAGACCCTAGGCCCATGGGGGGGAGCAGTGAATGGGATGGGAATAGCTGACCAAGTCAATGAATCTGGAGGCGAGTCGGGCCCTACCATTCCTCCCCACCCAGGGTTGCCGCTCTCCCCTATCCATCCCTAAAAGGAAAATACAAGACAAATGAAAAAGATGATTATGACATAGAGAAGAATGAAGGTACATTAGAAGAATGCACAAAAGAGAGAGGAACATCAAATGAAATGTCATGGGGGATCACATTACACACATGCAATCACAAAGAAAAATGAAAAAGTAAAAGACTAGTAAGGCACAAGCAAGTCAACCTACAACAAGTCGTCTACCTCCCAATCTCGGTCAATATAAACAGGTGGGAAACTAGCCAAAGGGACAAGAGCAAGTGTCGAACTAGTATACAAACCAAGTTCAACACTCTTTTTAGGATATTTGTCATTTAAGCTCATGGAAGAAGAAAACAATGTAAGGACCCAATTTAGGGACCTCAGGGGAGATCTTTTTTATGTTTTTTCCTTAAGTAATTTATATTTTGGTTTCCACTTATGGGATTCTTGTTCATGTCCTAACTAGTTGTTTAGATTCTTAACTTTTGTTTTCTAGACTTTAGTTTTGTCTGAGTACTCAGAAAGTATGAATTAGCCAAATCAGGCTCTGGTGTCCAAACGGGAAGTACTGAAATAAAGCCAAACGAGCTCTTATGTTCTTTGGAAAACTGGTTCATGTATTCATCAATTTTTGTAATGTCAATGTCATCATCTAAGTTAATCACAACATGAGGTTGAATAACAATGTCCATGCAATGTGCTTGTTTGTATTGCGGCGAGGGTTGAGAGCCATCGTGCATTGCTTTGGGTAGGTTTGGATTTTGATTTTCTATGTCATGGTTGTTTTCTTGAGTTTTCAATCTACGAGCAATAGCACGATGTCTATGTCTATGCTCCCTAGCACTTTGATTTCTTTTTAGTTTATTGTCAATTTTTTTTTGTAAGAGTGGGTTTGTCAATCAAAGGTTCCTTCTCTTCCTTGGGAGGACTAGAAGAAACAACAGGAGTTTTCTCAACCACTGTCTCTTTAACTTTGTAAACTTGTTTGACTCTAGGAGGGACAACAGGATTGTTTGTACTATCTTGTGGTCTCTTGTGGGAAATTGCAGGAAGTTTTTCTATAGATTGTTTTTGTATGTTCGAAAGTGTTTTTGGTTCAATAATTGTCTCATCAAGGATGGTTGGTTCATTCATAGGTTGAGGCATGTTTCGAAGGGATAGTTCTACTATTTTCTTTGCCTTGAATTTTTTATATGATTTGAAAAAGAAATCTTGACAAGGCTTGATAGGTTCCATAGGCTCAGGCTAAAAGTAATCTAATGAAAAATTCCCTTTTGTCGAGGCCAGATGAAATCCACTATGATGTACAGTGAAGATGTTATTTCCAAATGGAAACTTTAGACATTTATGCACAACCGAAGGGACGACATTCATGGAGCGAAGCCATGGATAGCCTTGCTTCACACAAAATTGATTTGATTGTGGAATGATGGAGAACGAGATTGTTAATGTTTATGGTCCCACTTTTAAAGGGAGATCTATCGAGCCTATCGTAGGGCAAGCAAATCCATTATGTGTCTTGATCCATGCTTTCAGATTGTCATATGTATCTTGATATAGCTCATGCACATAGAAGAATTCTTCTGTGATCACATTCTCTCCACATATGAGATCAATATCCCAATAGTGGGCTTATTATTGATTCGGCCAGCTATGTAAAGAGGACCATCAAATGCACGTTTAGGTATGTCATTTTATGAGAAAGCAATGTCAAGAGGTTGTCTAGCTAAGCCCTTAAGAGGACTAGATTCAATAAATGCTATCACATAATTCGTGGGATGTTGTTTAATGGTATTCATATTGTCATCATTTGTGTCAACATTCATCACATCGGTCTTTATTTCACTAGCTTTGACAAATGAAATATTGTGCTTAGGCATGGGATTTGTAAAGATTTTCAAATTTTGATTAGGAGGAGCTACAGACTTATTTCCTTGATCATTCACACCTTCGATTAGTAAATTATTAGAATCAATAAGGTCTTGCACATGATGTTTAAGACACTTACAATATTTTGTACTATGTCCGTTTGTTTGATGGTAATGACAATAAGCATTTTTTTGAAAGCCTTTAGGTAATGGTAAAGTAGGGCCACATTCTCTAACAGGAGGTAAGGCAAGCATGTTTTTGTCAATGAGTTGCAACATGATATTGTGAAGGGTATTGGGTAAAGGAGTGAACTCTCTCTCTATCCCCGAAAGGAGTTGTCATTTTTATAGCAGCCACTTTATTATTATTTTGTTGGCTTGTTTGAGGAGATTTTAATTTTAAGAAGCCCTTATTTTGTTTCTTGAATGGTTGATAATTGTTTCGAGTTGTGGATTTGGTCTTTTCAGGATGGCAAGGGGGATTTTTCACATCACGACCGCCAGTCGAGTTTTGATGGTCACGAAGGGTTGTACATAACTATGTGAAGGATGGAAACCTTAACATTTCAAGCTTTCTTTGGAGTTTATCTTGTAAGTTGGTGATGAAAATTCTTTGAAGGTCGGCATTAGGAATCTTAATGTTCGCTTGTGAATAAAGTGTTTGATATCTTCCTATGAAATCAATCAATCACTTTTTCATCCTCCTTTTGCTTGCATGTCATTAGATCCACAAGGGTCATCTTAGGACCCATGTGAATATGGAAGTGGTTGTAAAAGGCATCAATGAGTTCATTGAATGAACCAATTGAATTGTTCGATAAAGATGAAAACCAATCTAAAGCAATGTCCTTCAAGGATCTAGGGAATAACTTAGCCAATAGTTTATCTTCAAAGATGAAATCACTACACAAGGTTGTGAAGGAGGAAACATGGATTATAGGATCACCTTTCCCACCATATTTCTCAAATTGAGGGACCTTTATACCTTGTGGAATTTGTGCTGTTAATATGTCCAGGAAAAATGGGGTGGACTTGAAGTATTGCAAAAGTTGACCATTATTGTTTTGTTGTAATGTTGCCACTTGTTGTTGAAGGGATGTCATGGTTTGCAAAAGTGAGTTAATGAGAGGGTCATTTTGGTTATAAGGTTGAGGGGAATAAGGTGGTGTAGTGTATGTATGTGGAGGGCTAGTGAATTGTAGGTTATTGAAGGTGGATTGTTGAGGGGTTATTGTATTTGAAAGCATGAAGGTAGAAGAAATTCCTGCGGGAATACCTATGGAAGTGTACACGGTGCTAGTAGGTATGATTGTTGTGCTTGGTTGAATGGTAGTTATGGGTTGAAAGGTTGTTGTAGGTTGGAATGTTGTTGTAGGTTGTGTACTAGTCTATGTGGGAATGGATATTGGTATCGTGGAGGATGGGATTGGAATTCCACCGTGGTTTCGAGTAGACCCCAAAGCTTGAGTGGAAGTGGTAATGGTAGGGATGGTGTTGGTAATGTTAAGGACATTGGTCGTAGGAGGTGAAGTCATGGGTAATGAAGTAGGTAAACTATGAGCCATGGAAGGTTGATTGTTGGGAATAGGATGTGATTTAATTGATATCCCAAACATATTTCATATATCTCCTAAGTCCTTGGAAAGTGTTCCCCAACACTAGGACTAGAAAGAGATTAAATTCGAATGAAATGAACATGTAAATTAACATTTTGTAATTATTCCTAAATGACAGGAACATGTGGGGGCATCCAAAAAGAGCTCTTACAAAATAGGAGCACATGGGGTGCCCACATGGAAGGTGGAACCCACCTTGCTTAAGTTAACTGTTTGGAGGATTGATAACACTTCAGTAATGCATGTAAAAATCCTACAAATTAGGGATTGATATTTACATGAGTAGAGTTCAGTTCAGTTCAGTTATGGTTCAGTTATCTTCAGTTGCATGTAGTTAGTTTGAGTTGAATGCTAGTTGACTTCAGTGGACTTGAGTTGAATGACTAATGACTTCAGTTGCATGACAAATAATAGGTGGATACTTACAGTTAAGTGTGGATGATCAATCATGCATAATGTTTGCATGAATTGGTGGAGAGATATGTTTTAGTTAACTAATATTGACTTGGACCTTGGGCGCCCAAGTTGGCATCTTTGAGTTAACACCTTTTGCATGAGAAGATATTTACAAGGCTCAGTTAAGTGGGCCCATTCTTGGGCACCAACTTTGAGGTGATGCTTGCAAGATATTTTCTTGACCAACGATCAGTTAAGTTTTCAGTTTGGGGTGCTTAAATTGTGGAAAATTTTGGTTTGAACTCAAATTATAGTGTGGAACTCTACTTGCACAATCTAGGCATGGTTTTTTGTGAGGAGCTTTATGCTCTTGTATTTGATAACTCTTATGAGTTTACATGCTCATTAATTGTATTTATTGCAGCAATTGCATCAGAGTTTATTGTAGGTTAGCAGGTTGAGCTTATGCATGTGTGAGGGTTTGAAGCATGGCATGGGATGTGTGGATCTATGTTTGGTCACATGGAATGCATAGGTATCTTGGTGCTGCAGAAAGTGTATGAGAGTTTTGTGCAGGTTGTGAAGAAGGATTGTTGAAGGAAATGAAGCATATCAATCAAGGATTGGTACAATATTAATGTAATCTTGTTCTAAGGTTAAATAATACAAGCACTATTGATTCTAGTGATGGAGTTTTTTCCCAAAAGGGCCTCTGCTTTCTATGAGAGGTTTGCATCTAAGTTTTTCCATGTTTCATTATAAGTTGAATGGTTAGATGTTGATATCCTTTCAGTTTGGGAGTGTTGAAAGAGATCTTAATTTACACAGTTTGGCACATATTAGTGTGGTATAAGAACATGGTTTGATTGCAGGTTCTCTCTTTATGGGAATATTGTCTTCTTCTTGAAGGTTCTTGTGTTATGAGAGATGTATTTTGCATATCATTGTATGCTTCTTTGACACTATGATAGAGGAGTTAGCCACATCCTCTATGTGAAGTGTTATAGGAGGACTTGTTAATGTTGTGATCTTGTTTTCATAATTGACATTACCTGTGCAGTGGGAGTTCCATAAAGTATATGTGTTCTATATGAGAGGGGCACCTCTCTTGGACTGGTCACACCTTACTACAGTGAGTTACTTCAGAGGTTTTTATTGCATGTCTATGTGTGTTATTACCTTGGAGTCTTATTTTGCAAGATGGTGGATATATAGGAACTTGTTTGCAGATTTGGGTTGTTATGTTGGTATCATGAAGTTCTACCTATGTATAGTTTGGTTACAAAGACTTGGGAAAGATAAGTTCTCTTGGTGCAGGAATGCCATTGGCCTTGAGTCCTATACTTGATTTATAATAATGATTCATTGTTTAGAATAATTGCAATGTATAATGTCAAGTGGGAGAATGTTGGGAATAGGATGCCATTTAATTGCAATCCTAAACATATTTCATGTATCTTCTAAGTCCTTGGAAAGTATTCCCCAACACTAGGATTAGAAAGAGATTAAATTTGAATGAAATAAACATGTAAATTGAAATTTGTAATTATTCCTAAATGATAGGAACATGTGGAGGCGTCCAAGAAGAGCTATTACAAGATAGGAGTACATGGGGCACCCACATGGAAGGTGGAACCCACCTTGCTTAAGTCAATTGTTTAGATGATTGATAACACTTAAGTAATACATGTAAAGATCCTACAAATTAGGGATTGATATTTACATGAGTGGAGTTTAGTTTAGTTCAGTATCAATTCAGTTTAGTTCAATTCAATTATGGTTCAGTTATCTTCAGTTGCATGTAGTTAGTTTGAGTTGACTTTAGTTTAATTGGGTTGCATGACTAATGACTTCAGTTGCATGATAGATAACAAGTGGATACATTCAGTTAAGTGGGGATGATCAATCATGCATAATGTTTGCATGAATTGATGGAGATATATGTTTCAGTTAACTAAGATTGACTTGGACCACCTTGGGCGCCCAAGTTGGCATCTTGGAGTTAACACCTTTTGCATGAGAAGATATTTACAAGGCTCGATTAAGTGGGCCCATTCTTGGGAGCCAACTTTGAGGTGAAGCTTGCAAGATATTTTCTTGATCAATGTTCAGTTAAGTGTTCAATTTGTGGTGCCTAAATTGAGGAAGACTTTGGTTTGAAATCAGATTGCATTGTGGAACTCTACTTGCACAATCTAGGCGTAGATTTTTTAGAGGAGATTTATGCTCTTGTATTTGATAACTCTTATGAATTTACATGCTCATTAATTGTCTATTTATTGCAGCAATTGCATTAGAGTTTGTAGCAGGTTATCAAGTTGAGCTTATGCATGTGAGAGGGTTTGAAGTGTGGCATGGGATGTGTGGATTCATACTTGGTCACATGGAATGCATGGATAGCTTGTAATTGCAGCAAGTGTATGAGAGTTATATGAGAGTTTATTGCAGGTTGTGAAGAAGGATTGTTGAAGGCAAAGAAGCACATCAATCAAGGATTGATACAGTATTATTGAAATCTTGTTATAAGGTTAAATAATACACGCACTATTGATTCCGGTGGAGTTTTTTCCCGAAAGGGTTTCTTCACATATATGCTATATCATTTATATCTTCTTGTCTCATTCTTCTACAATCTTCTCTCTTTCTACAATTGGTAAAATTGATCTAAACAAATAATCATACACAAAGAATTATGACAAAGAACACTTAATTAAATCTACAGTCACATAGGTTTACAAGTTTTAAGCTACAATTTCACCTTCATTTTCAACATTGATTCTCAACACTATCAAAAAGAGAGTTAGAGCACCCAAGATGCACGACAAGTGAGATCGTTGGATGACATGAGCCTCAAACTACGTTTTATAATAGTATTGTGAATAAGACACCAAGTTGTAAAGCTCATGCAAGTTTTACAAACCTAGTGTGCAAACCCTAGAATGGCAATGCAATAAGCTGAAAATGAAATGTTTTGATGCAATTTTGAATTTTTAACAATGCACTAAAATGAAGCAATTTAAGCTAAATGCAATGAAATTGATGAAATCAGGAAACTGAAATAGCAAGATAATGGCACCAAATAGAAAAACTGAGATTTTAATGTCTTGAAATTACAGATCTGTAGCTAACAGGGACTCATTCGCTAGTAAGGGCGAATGGGTCCTGGTTAGGTCTTTTTGGGATTTTTTGTGGAATTCAGAGTCAATTTTAATGCCTTTTTAGATTCGAGAAGCTTCAAGTCAGACCTGATCAAGGACCTATTCGCTAGTAAGGGCGAATTGGTCCTAGTTAGGTATTTTTAAAATGTTTTTTAATGGTTTGCAAGCTTTCAAATATATCTTTCAGTTCTAGGTTGTAGATAGTGAAATGCAGCTTCATATTGTCTAGAAATTCAATGCAAAAATGCAATAGAAAGATGAAATGCAAGACCTAGATTGAAATGCAATTTTGTTTTGATTTTCAAATGCAATTGAATGAGATCTAAATGAGATGCAAAATGACTTATTTGTTTTCGTAATTTTCAGAATTAGAAAGATACAAAACAATGCAAATCTAAACCCTATATGATATGCAAGATTTCAATGAACAAGAAACCCTAATTCAATACAAATCTAAATGTAATGAATGCAATATTTTAACTTAAAATACAATGAAAGACTCTAAAATTTAAAAAATTGCAATGTTGAATGAGTCAAGTTCACCAAAATGATTAAAGTGAAAAAATAGGATCCACCCTAATGTGTGGGCAAAAGAGATGGATCACTTATTTTTCAAAGCCCTTAATCATTTAAATTATGAAAATAAGATGTTAATAACAACCAAAAATGCAACCTAACTATTATAGCAACTATGGGGGATGTTTTTAGAGCATAAAAAGTTGTGTACCTAGCTAGAAAGTTGTTTTTGAGCTATGGAGAACTCATTCGCCTTTAGAGGTGAATGGGTCCTTTTAGGGTTTTAAAAAATTGATTTCAGGATTATGTACCTTGATGTCTGTACTCTTGAAATCTCAGTTATCAAGTTTTGGAAACCTATAGTTAATTTTGTAGAGCTCTTTCCGTGATCTTGCACTTTGAGTGACAACTTTAGTAACTTTGCAACTTTGACAACTTTGATAATCTTGCTCAATTTGATCTTCAACATGTAAATCTTGGATTATGTCTTGTGAATCAAATCTGTGAACAATCATGGAGTGGCCATGAAGAATGTAGATCTTGGATGTAAGATGATGCTTGTAAATGGATCCTCAATGCAACATTAATTTCTTAGCTCAACACACATGAATGCATTAAACCCTTGACATAATGATGTTTGCTTCTTACTACCTTAACCTCTTTTGAAGTGATGTATTTTGTTGTTAACTATGATAGTGGCCTCTTTGTCTAACTCATGTTCACACAATTGTCTTTTAGCTGTTGGATAGTTATAATTCTATCCTTTGTTTTTCCTTGTTAAAATCTGTGAACAATCATGGAGTAGCCATGAAGAATGTAGATCTTGGATGTAAGATGATGCTTGTAAATGGATCCTCAATACAACATTAATTTCTTAGCTCAACACACATGAATGCATTAAACCCTTGACATAATGATGTTTGCTTCTTACTACCTTAACCTCTTTTGAAGTGATGTATTTTGTTGTTAACTATGATAGTGGCCTCTTCGTCTAACTCATGTTCACACAATTGTCTTTTAGCTGTTGGATAGTTATAATTCTATCCTTTGTTTTTCCTTGTTAAAATCTGTGAACAATCATGGAGTGGCCATGAAGAATGTAGATCTTGGATGTAAGATGATGCTTGTAAATGGATCCTCAATGCAACATTAATTTCTTAGCTCAAAACACATGAATGCATTAAACCCTTGACATAATGATATTTGCTTCTTACTACCTTAACCTCTTTTGAAGTGATGTATTTTGTTGTTAACTATGATAGTGGCCTCTTCGTCTAACTCATGTTCACACAATTGTCTTTTAGCTGTTGGATAGTTATAATTCTATCCTTTGTTTTTCCTTGTTAAAATCCCCCAACAAAAAATTATTCTCTAAATATATCAGCTCCTCTCTTTGTACTTATAAATTCCTTTCTTTTGTTTTCACTATCTATTTGTACAAACTTTTTGTTTGTCCTCCTCTTTACCTGATTCTTTCAAATTTCTCTTTGCAACCTTCCAATCTTCATTGTACCGACCATTTATTTAAAAATTGTATATTTTCTTACTCTATTTTTTGTTCTATTCAATCTTTCTAATCCCTCCTGAAAAATATTCGTTACAACTTTTGAAATGAAATCTATGTACTTTGTTTTAACAAATAGTTCTCTCAGGTTATCAGAGTGTTTCCCTTTAATGGAGCTTATTATTTGCGCTACACTTTTACTATTTGCTGAGTTCTTTCCTACCATAACAGGTTTATAGCTTGAATTTAATTCTATTGTAAAATTTTCAATTTTTATTTTTGTTATTTTCTTGACCGGACTTTATGAGCAAATGACATAATAACATTTACCCCAATGTAAGCTTTGACACCTGTATAACAGTCAACTAAGACGAACAACATCAAAGAAAAAAGTGTAGCCACAAGTCTAAACAACATTTAGAAAAATTATGATTCAGTGTCTTCTCCAATAGCCAAAAACAATGTTATATTACTTATACAATCCAGATTATCCAATACACGCACCTAGCTCAACTATTAATTGCCAAATTATTCCCGATGATGACTTCTGCTACACTTTTTCTGTGCGATTGTACCATTAAAGATTTCATGAGAACTCGAGTATATTTTGAATGCACACACGTTGCTTGTATGAGACACAGCATCTAGTGCTAGCCACCAAGACTCGCGTACACAATTGCAAGGATGACGGGGTGCATTAGCGTGAACTCCCAATATTGGGTGCACATGTATCATTAAAACTGAAAACATTGAACATAAACTTTAATCTTCATACGTAATAAAGATCAAATATCTCATATTAAATTGGTGGATGAAATTGCTAAAAAAAAAATTGCAATGCATCCGAACTTCAACCAGAAAATGATTTTTTAATCTGAAATTTTTATAAGATACACCAGAAAGAGTTTTTCCCAACTTTTGCCTATTAAATCCTTATTTAATTGAGATTCTGTATAAATGATTTTATTAACACTATATAATTTTCACGCATCAATACGTACAATGACCCAATTACAAAATAAAAAGAATATCCAAAGGATTCAAGAACTGCTAATATAAAGTCACGTAGCTGGCATATGACATTACGTTACTATAAAAAGTAGCATAAGAGTGTTGAACCTAAAGAGGTCGGTCAGTTTGCTGGCAGAAATCATTGTTTCCTGAAGTCGAGCCATTCAATTTCAGTTTTCAAAAGCCTGTTGAGAACGAATTAAATTGCATAAGATGTTAACAGATACAAAGTTAGTGTTGTGATTTGACTATATGTTTTGTTTTTTATGATTTTAATTTTTTTTTACTTTGGATTTGTTCTTGTATTTCTAGATGGAGAACATATAAAGAACCCTGAGTGTTAGGCTGCACATTGTTCATCTAGGGTGCAGAAAGGGCCCATTGATTTTGCTTGGCGGCTAGTCTTTGAATTTGTAAGCTGCGTGAATTATGTGTGTCCCCAGAAGAAGTATAGTTCAAGCTTGTTAGTGATTTATTAACACCACAAATTTATCTTGTCTATTTGAGAAATTATAATCAATTTCTTAATCTTGTCCATTTGAGAAATTATAGATATATCCTTCTGTCTTAGTGACAGTGTTATGTGTAGAAGATTCCTGTATTCAGGTGTAGTTGTTCATAGGCCTTATCTCTAGCACTTTAAAATGTCCGAAAGATAATCCTACTTTTTGCATTCTCCACCATAGCTTTTTGAAATCATCAACCTTATGTGACAATAAATTTGTCTTGCAAAATAACTTAAACTTTGAGTTAATAAGGTTTGACTCAAAGTTCAAGATAATTTTTTAACCGAACTGCTTTCCGGTTCACAACATTAAACAAATGACAGTCCCACATTTTTTCTTACATTTAGTTCTGTTAGTTGGCATGGCATGCTGAAATCATTAAATGAAGATTTCAATAACTTTTACAAAACCGAGAAAAATCATGATAAGACAATAATGCAGATATGAAGTATTATATACCAACATAATTGATGCTAAAAAACAATAAGCCAGTGGGAGAATATAAGCAGCATCAATTTGCCTGGGTATCCTAGCCTGCAAGTACAACAAAAGTCTACTCCAACTCATTTAATTTGCAATCTTGCTCTGCTCTATGCAGGTATCTCTCCCCCTTGTTGCAAAATTCTGTTCTGCAATAACCTCCTCCGCAATCCAAATATAAGAATTAGCAGAGCTCCAAAATAAATTATGTTACATGAAAAATAAATAGAAACTCTATTTCACCAGACTCATCGCCAACCTGATCTTGGGGGGGCTCTCCTTCCATTCCACCCCCAAGGACCTTGACGATGAAAATTATCAAGTTGATTAGAGTGGTCCGGGTCCATTGACCTATGAGACAGATTATGTGCTTGATGGAATACAGATGATGGAAGGTCGTCTCTTACATTTAGTGCCCTACTATTTCTAGGAGCATTGGTCTTAGGCATAATAGATCTTTGAGAGTAATTGCGAGGTCTTCTTGGGCGAAGCCATTCAACAGGTTCTGGTCCAACCAGGTTTGGCTGAACAGGTGGCAATACATTGTTAGGATAATTTGAAGGTAGAGGCAAAATATTAGTTCTCAAACCATGTCCCTGACTATTAGCAGAAAAACTGTTTTTTGTGTGTGCCATTCCAGTGTCCTGTCCAAAATCCATTACCAAGCTCCTTATGCGATCAATGTGATCACCTCTTTCTGAAATCCCACCTTGAGTAAATACTGCACCATTGCCTGAAGAAGTTTGCATACTGTCAATGACTCGCAGAGCAGGACTAACTGGAGCATTTGGTGCTCTGATGTGCCCTTGATGCATATGACCTTGTCTGACAAAAGACTGACATCTTGGCAACAAAGCTTGCGATGTACTCTGTTTTGTAGGTTTCCCTGCCGAAATCATAACAGGCAAGGGCCCACTGGTTCCATTCAAAGGACTGTGCTTAAGAGTGGACTGAGCAACAGACAAGGCACTAGATGGTACTTTATTAATGGTTTTTAGTAAATCATGTTCAACAGTCATTGAATGTAAAGTTGAAACTCCAAAACCATGCTTGCTTATGTTTGCATCTTTGAAATCATTTTGTCCATTAACCAGAGGCCAATTTGGCAGTTGGGAAGTGCTAGAAGTTCTAACATATTCAGGTCGAAAGTCTTTGTTTGCAGCCAACACAGGCCTTACCGGTGGAACAACAGATGGTGGGTTAGCAGTTTCTTCTTGTAACCAACTGTCTTGAGACCTATATAGTTTTTCTGGGGGCTCCCATACTAAAGCTTGTTCAGTATCCTGAGGAAACACAAAAGCCTGTGATACACAATCATGGGAAGAAGACAACTTTTGCTTCTTCTTTAACAAGTCAGAAGTGGGTCCATTATCATTACTTTCTCCATGCCCCATCCTACATAATGAATTTGTTGGAGTCTCATGATTTGGTGGCAACATATGAATGGATGAAGCCACAGCAGCTGTAGATATTTGTTCAGCCTGGAAGAAAAGCAGATTGCAATACAATTACATAAACATTGTTGTAAAATTTTGAAGTGGACAATTTTAGTAATTAACAAATAGAACATACAAAACATATGCACTGAACAACCAAATAGAATAGATGACAATTTTTACAACTGCAGAAACTGTCCCCACTATTATATACATCATAGAAGTATACAACATAATATGAAATATGAAATTGAATACCTCTATATTATGTTCATGGCCTCAGTACAGTCCTGACTCACATATGATCTGACAATAGACTTTCTGATGGAAACCCCAAAACAAACTCAAGACAACTCATACATATCACAGTTAACCACAACAGTCAAGTCAGTGCTTATCTTTATAAATCAAAATTAAAATTATTAAATTAAACACGCTTAAGTACCTCAAACCATGAAAAGGTTTTGTCACTACTCCATTAACTCATCTCTTGTTGAGGAATTATGATCAGAACTTTGCTTTACAAGCTTTGGTTGGTAGAGATTATAGACACAATTAATTTTATTACATGTGGGATTGTTTGGTCATATATCAAATTGCATATAGCATGTCAAACTCTCTTTGCTGAGATAATCAGTATGCAATAGTACTACCAGATTATATGTCTAAAATATGGAGTGTTGTTTTAATATTCTAGCTTTTCTTTGCATTTGAAATCAGAAATATCAAATAAGTAAAGCAAATATGGTTGATTTGACTCCTTGAAATTGACAAGTTATAATTTAAAAGTCTGTGTAATGGTTTGCACTGATATTTAAAATTACTCTTTAAAAAATTTCCTTGTTCCAAAATAAACTTGTAAAACTAGACATCATACTATTACAATAGATCATAGACCCATGCAGATGTCTTCCTTGTAGGCAACTTCTGTAAGTTCAGCACTCGTTTAATTTTTATATCCTTCAAGTCACACATCCAACTGATAGGTTCTTAGATAGAAATTAAAAAAAGGAAGAGCGATTTATTTGATTCCCAGAAGACTAAGTTGAAATGCAATTAACTGACCTAAATATTTGGTTTTGATATTTCAGTTTACCTTAAATAATTTCCCAAATACAAAACGGAAAAAGAAAAAGAAAAAGAAACCAGAAGCCCCTGCCACAGATTATTGCTAGTTTCTGTAATTAAAGATCCTTGTTTATTTGTATTGAATTTCCACATCAACAAAATCAGAGTTTGATAAAAGATTCTCAAACTTAGATACATTAATACTGCAGAAAACATTTGGTCAATATTTATTGTTTTGATTGTTACTGCAAGAACTAAAATAATAGCCATTAGCACGCAATACCAGCAGAAGTGTGAACCCACCAGTCTTTGAACAGAGTGTAGAATGGATGCTGAAGTTGCACTATCCTCCATCAAAGGTTCTTCATATTTTATAACCTCAGCATTAGAGGAACCTGAGCTAGAAATAACATCCTGTTTGTTTGAAGCAAAATTGGAAACTCCACAAAAGCTTTCTTGTTTTGAGCCAGTAGCCTTCAAAAGATCAAGCAGAGCCACTGTTTCAGCTTTATTGAAGCGTGCACCTTGCTCTGAAGTCAAGGCAAACACCAAATCAGGATTCTTCAGCAGTACCGCCAACAATTCGAGGTCAGGACCAGGTTCACCATTACTTCTAACTTGCTTCCAGGAATCTGAATTGAGCTCTGTAAATGAAGAATCTTCCATGTCATCTACAGTGTTATGCACATCAACACAAATTTTCCCATTATGAAACCCCATGAAAGAGGCAGAACCTCCATTTTTTAAATCCTTCCCAATTTCTTGAAGTTGCTGCCTTTCATCATTCCCATGGGAAAATAGCTTAGAACCATCCTCTGTGGCAATGGGTTCTAATGGAATTTGAAGAGTCAAACTATCATCATAATCTAATTCAATATCCCAGGGCTCCTTAGGTTCAGAGGGAATAGACATTTCATTTGCGTAAACAGATTCTTTTTCCCTCTTCACACGGTCTGACTGAAATTCCACTTCTTTACTTTCTTGCCCACTAGCAAACCTCCAAGAAGGATCAATCCTCATCTCTACAAAAAATAAAAGAATATCAGAAAGATTAGCAAATTAAAAAAAAGGGAAAGAATCTAAAACTCCAATAACACTGAATAATAAGAACTGCTTGGAATTTTCTTTTCACCGCATAGGTAGTTATTTTGTAGAGGATTTATACAGTTAGAATCATAGCCACCTGGAGGAGTCACCCAAGGAACTGGAGTCATTCCAAACTGTTCGGTCATTCTTGATGATGGCTCATCTACAAGATTCTCTTTATGAATTTGAGCAGCTCCAAATTGTTCAACCATGGTTAATGAAGCTTCTTGTACCAGTAAGTTCTTTCCCGTCTCCTCTATGAGATTCTCCTTCAGAATTTCAATCTTTTCAAACTTATCAATCATAAACAATGATGGTTCTTGTATCATCACACTCTTTCCTGTATCCTCTACAAGATTCTCTCTCAAGTTTTGAAACTCTCCAAATTGTACTGGCACGTCCTTTACTGTCTCCTCTACAAGACTCTCTTTGACAGTACTGCTATTTACATCTTGTAGACTATCTTGGCAACCTTGTAATGGGACCTCTAAAATACTTGATTCTTGTGGACCAACTTTGCTGCAACCAACTTTTTTATGATCTCGGTGTGAAAACGAGTGTGCAACGCCTGATTCTGAAGGCTTTGCTTTCTCCAAATGACCATCTTCAACTTTTAAAATATCAAGCTCACGATTCTTAGTTTTCAACAACTGAGCTCGCCTTTTTGCCTTCTGAATATCATCAGTGGAAAGTGGACGAGAGCAAGTTTTTGAAACTCCTCCTATATTCATTTTTCTCCTGCCCATTATAGTAGTAGGCTCTTCTACCAAGAGGACTTTTCTGCGTTCTTTTGTTTCTATGATTGTAGTCAAGGAGACATCATAAAAATGGTGAAAACAATTTCAGAATATGAGGATTGTGTTAAAAAAGAAATACAAAACAATTTATCCAATATGTGAATATGAGGATTTGTTATTGAATTCCAATATGTGAATTTTATCCAATAATATATTCTTGCAATTTGATGGAATGCATGAGATTAATGTCTTAATATTATTATTTTGAAAAGTTGAATAAGGAAATGGAATCAATATCTTCCACATCAGAGAGGACATATCTACTTGTTTTGGGCTATATCTGCTATGAATTCAAAAAACACAAAACAAGTAAGCTGAAATTTATACCTCAAACCTTGTCCAGGAATTTTGGGAATATCTTTTCTCATTTGATTCATTTTAGTTTGTGAAATGTAGCATATGAGCACTTTCCAGATAGCTAAGACATACTGGAAATACGAGAACCAAAAGATGCAGGAAAATAGCAATAAACATTTTTTATTTTTGTTACAGCAGGCATGATATGTGATAACATATACCAACATAAGCTTTAAATATGAAAAGAGAAATTGAAGTCCCAATTATCAAGAAATCATGGGTAGGGAGATCATGAATTACACACCATGAAATGGAAAATATCCAATTGATTTTATCTTCAAAATTTTGCATTTAGACAAAGAAAATCAAGCTTAACTGTTTACATTTGATGGTGAATAATTGATTGGTTCCATGAATTCTCTGTGACTAGATATTCGAAGCATTGTTAAAAAAATTGGCAATTTATCTGGATAAATCATGACTCAGCCTCAAAGACAACTAATTTTTATTTTTTTAAATCGTGAATTCCTGAATTTATTGCCACTCATTGTTTTCTCACTGTATACCACAGTTTCTGAATTATTTTTTTTAATTTCAAAGCACCGTCAGACAAAATTTGACAGATTGACCGAATTTGATCATGCAACATTGGGTTTTTCAATTAAATTGAATAAACTTTCATCAGCTTTGCACCTTCTGCAAATCAGACCTATTATTTCCACCCTGTAGTTAAGGCCCTAAAAGTTTTTTTTAATTATTATTCAATTTTAAATTTTGCTCTAGTTCATATCATAGTTGGAAAACTCAGACTTGGCAGCATAAAATTTTAAGACTTGGGACTTGGAAAAAAACTGCAAAAGTCAAAACCAAAAAATATATATATATATACCCCAAGTGGAGAACATTCTGACCCCCAACCCCGTAGAACACCCCCTCCAATAGTTTGCATAAAGTCCCAACAATTTTTACTTCATGTGAGACATCTATGAACTTCAAGAACATCAATGTGTCACTCAAAGCCACTAAAAAGTTAATGAGAGCCTTGTTCTTCCCATCTATCCATCCATCTAATCTCAACAACCCATGTATTTTAATGGCTGCTTCTAGCAATGGATCACTAAAATCCTTCGTTGTTGGAGTCTTAAACCACTTACCAGCAAAGTCAAAACATTTACCAACCCTTCCTAGTATGAGCTGTTCACCAAATTGAAAGGTTTATTATTGTAGTACCAAAAGTTTGTCACAGCCATCCTAGCCTCATAGACAAGCGGTACCTTCAAGCAAAGGTTGTGCCCCTAGAATATCATAAGGAACAAAGAAATTCGGTGAAGGAAGATGGCTAGAAATCCTATCGGTTGAGGAAAGTGGATGCTGAATGCATTGGCCAATAAAAGAATTTGTAGATGATTCTGAGATGGAACTCATCGCTGCTGCCATTGCTACCCTTGTCCTCTTGCCTTCCACTTTCTTCATATCACAGCTTGTAAGTAGGGCATCCATTTCTCTCCTCACTTCATCAAGCACTTGAAGACACACCTTTACATCATGTACAAGTTTCCAAGCAAGCTGGAATTTGAACCTATTGATTCCTCCTCTCATAGAAAACCCACAAAAAGTACAGGTCATCATGCCTTTAGTCTCATCTACCATGCTGTGCTTCCATGTAGGGTCTTTGCCACCACCACCTTGCATTGAACTTGCCATTACTGATTTTGTACATTAAAAAAAAAATCAGCAGGTTAAATTTCAATGATAAATAAAAGAGAAAACATTTAAAAGATAAGTGAATGCAGCATTAGTAGGCAGAGTTGGGAAATGAAAAAAAAATTAAAAAATTGTGCACCATGGGTTTCAGCATTTGATACTTGAAATTTGAAGATTAAGGGAAAAAAAATGCATACCTTAGTCAAATGCACTCCAAACTCAATTCAATCTTGAATAACACTTTCCAATCACTCCTTTCAGCTCAATTGCACCTCCAGAAGACTAAATGAGCCAAAAAAATGAAACAAGTGCATGTTTTAACTCCCAAAAAACACATTTTTCACATATTCAAGTTCAAGCACACAACCTGCAAGTTTCTATCTAAAACTTGCCAAGGTTTTTTGACAAACCACAACTCAATGATTACTTGGCAAGAATTCAGCACACAAGTCTAGTCTATCCACAGCATATTTAGGTTTTTGACTCATGAATCGAGCTAAATTTTCCTAGTATGGTTCATACCAAAACCTAATGCTAACCTGAAACTCAAAAGAAAAAAATTCAAGGTTTGGGGAGCTTAAGGATTTTTGTTAGTACCCTAATGTTTTTCAAGGTTTGGGGTTAGGGTCAAATTTTTTGTCAATACGCACTAACTCTAACCCTAAACCTAACTTTTGTGTAAATGCAACCTAACCCTAGCCCTAAACCCCAAATTTTTTTCAAGGTTTGGGGTTAGAGTTAAATTTTTTGTTAGTACATCCTAATCCAAAACTTGAAATTTCTTCAAGGTTTAGGTTTAGGGTTAGGATTTTCTAGTTAGTATCCCTAACCCTAGCCCTAAACCATAAAATAGGTTAGGGATTTATTTTTAGGCTTGAGTACGCCATAACCCTTACACTAAACCCTAACTTTTTTTAGAGTAGACTTAGGACATAGTAAAGTATAAAAATAAAATCCTCACCCCTTAACCCTGAATTTTTTTCAAGGCTTAGGATTAGGGATTTTTATGTTTTAGTATGCTCTAATCCTAACCCTAAACCTTGAATAAATCTGATATTTTTCAAGGTTTAGGGTTAGGGTTTGAGATTTTCTTAATATTTAGCATTATGTAATTGTTTCTTTAGATGCAAAATTCTAAAAATATTTGTAGGATATCCAATATATTATGTATTTTTGGTTCCTAAGCCCCTCTATGGTGCACCAAACAAAACATTCAGCAAACTTACCCTCTCATATCCTAGGAAGTCATTACCCAAAGGTATATTTGAGAGTTATAGAGGTTAGAGTGATACAAAGGGGAGGAATCCGAGTTGGACAACATTGACAAAAAAAATTCCTTGCAATTATCTTTTATATATATTCCTTTGTTCTTATATGTCATTTCTTCTTTCTAGTGATATGTCATTTTTGGCTAAGCTAGATTCCCCATAAATGGTGTACTAAAGTGAGGGATGTTACGATCCCAATACCCAAACCTCGAACAAACTTGAGACCTTAATGTATCATATCTTTTGGTACTCGCTCTACTCTCCCATACCGATTTCTTTCACATACCGCTGTGTATATCAGAATGTATGGTATACTTAAGAGGATTGCCTTTTTGTATTATCACTCTTCCACATACCTTGGGTATACATATGGAGGTGCGGCATATTGGGGAGTTTGACTAAGTATATCAAAAGGGAGTGATAAGCATTTCTTTTGAAATTTATAAAGGAAAACCTTTAAAACATTTGAAACCCTAAACCTTCTTTTTTGTCAATCATGGCACAACAATCCCTAAAACAAAGTAATAATTTTTTGTGGCCTCAAATGCAATGAAGGCATTTACCATTTCAAATAGCATTTGCCAAAGGTGTTAGAGCATGATGTAAAGCATTGCAAAAGCGCTCTCCCAATGTCAACTATCAAGCCTTGATTGCTCAAGTCATATTCAAATGGTAAGGTAAAAAAAGCAAGAACAAGCACACAATTGCCAAATTTATATACATCACATGAGGGTGTTGAGTATGATGTGCACATTAATAGAGGGCAGGGAACTTCTTCAGCTAGGGGGATGAAATTTGCTACTCATTGCATACACTTTGTCATAGAAGATGAAATTGAAATGAATGTTCATCTCAAATGAGTGGTATTTGTAATGAATGTTCATTTCAAAAGAGTGGTTTAAGTCTTGATTTACAAGTCATGTAGGTGGAAAGACTGTGGCAGACAATGTATTTGATGAGCATTTGGGTAGTACACAGTATATTGCCTGATTTTTAGAGCCTCCAATCAAAGTTTTGAAAATAGTCAATAGCAATAAACCCCCCATGGGTTATTTGTATGAAGCCATCGATAGGCCAAGGAGGCTATCATGTGCAAGATTGACAATGATAGGGAGAGTACATGCTGCAACAAGAGATTATCAATTACAAATGGGATTAACTAATAAATTCCCATGTCCATGCCAATGGATACTAGTTCAATCCAACATGGTTCTATAGCTACTCATTTTGAGACGATGCAAAGGTTGCATAAGTTCCCTTCAAATGCATTTAGAGAATGTTCCCTAGTACAAAGGATCTGCGGGCAGCTACAGCAAAGTTGCCCATATACAAGCAGGCAAAAGGTTTTTTCTCTAGTGTTTCTTCCATTAAGGCAAGACCACCTTCAAACCAAGTAATTAAAAAAACTTCACATTTTGTCTATATTGTACATACATAAAATATATTCCATTATCATATCGATCTTCTGATTTTGACTCAACAACAACCAATAACTGATTTTGGGTTTGTTTACTACAACCTACACCTTGAGTTCATGAAAATTCAGGGATAAAAATACTTGCGATTGTAATTCTAAATTTTAATTATTGTTTTGTTTTATTTTCCAAAACTAAATTCTAATACTTACTTCATCTACTTCACCAACTCATTTCATTTTGATAATATCAAGTGGCCTTGAAGATGATTAGCCAATTGACCTTGATGAAATAAATCCACATTCCAAATGAATCGCATATGATGAAGATGACCTCTCTACCTTGAGGGATGTCAAGGCACTTGATTAAAAACTAGATTGATTCAATTAGAGAAGCATGGACCCCGCAGCTTCATCATCATGATCTGTGGCCCCCTGTACTTCATAGCACTAGCAGCAAGGGTCATTGGCTCCCTCCAATTCTTGTTAATTGTACTTTGCAGGTTGACATTGTATAAATGTTTGCGTAAAAACTAACACCTCTGGAGTGCAGGTTTGTACGGACAGCTATGCACACTGCGTAATGAGTTGTAATGTCCCCTTCTCAAACCTGATCTTTCTTGTGACCGTTGGCCTTTTTCTGGAAACCCGAAGGCTAGTCGGAAGGTAAAATTAGGGTTTCCTATTTTTAAGGATGTCTTTGCTCTGAGTTGGTGGATTCAATGGCAGATTCTTTCTGGGTTTTCAGAGAGCTTCGCAGTGGCATGTTCATTTCGACATTCTGAGCATTTCCTGGAATTTACTATTTTTAGTAAATTCTATTTCTGGCAGTTTTTCAGTTGGGTTCAACATGGTTGACTTCTTACTTCAGTTTGGTCAGTTGACTTGGTCATTATTGGCTTCAGGGCACAATTGGAGAGATAAGTTGATATATTTAATTAAAAGTCACGTTTTAATATTATATTCGAACGTTGACCCCTTGGCCTAGTCTATTGACTTTACGTTGTTTTGAAAAGTGGTCTTTTTGAGGGTGGCGCCTTCATTAAAGATTATTTTATTAATTTCCAAAGTCAAAGCAAGCTTAATGTGGGCGCATTTATCAAGGTATTGAATTTAATTAAAATATCAATATTGAGCTTGAAAGGAAAAGGACACCATCTTGGAGAAAGAGCTAGGGTTTTGTCATTGAGGTGGATTTTAGGGTTTCGAGAAGTCAACAGGAAGTTATAAAAGGAAGGCTTAGAGCATCATTTCTCATCTTTGGTCTACAGTATCGTTATGCTGCCGGTTTGGCTCTGGAACTGCTTCGAGGAATGAAGGCCTCCTAGCTCGGGCATCGCTTCTTGTTTGCAAGACAACAACTAGTGGTGATTCAGTCTATTTGTGAGTTGCATTTAGTTTGTGCATTGTGTTCAGCTTATTGCATTGTTAGATTCGATTTGGCATGTTAGTGGTTTTCAGCATTTTGCATTATTTAATACAGCAGATTCGTGTTTTCAATCATAAGTCAAAAAACATCAAAAATATTGTTCTGGGTATCGGCCCATTCTCTTTGCTAGGCCTAGGCGCCATACTTCTCAAGTTTGTAGATTTTTTAGAGCTTGCATTGATTTTTTAGAGCAGATCGCCCCTTTCATAAAGCCGTACCATTCAGCTTGTGCATTGGGATCTGTGCAAATTAATATAAGGCTTTTAGATCTGTCTTTTGTGTTCTATCCTAGGCATCATCTTTGTTAGAGCATATTGCATTTGGTTTCAAGTTAATTGGGCAAGTTAAGAGAGAGATATGAGCATAAGAGGGAATTCCATAGACTGCTGTTTTTAATTCAAGAGTGCAGATTTGTCAAAAAACAGAGTTGTATTTTGAACATTGGAAGGTCTATTGTTTTGGCTCTTCTATCCATACTAAGAAGAGATCTTTTGATGTAATGTTAAGCTCTCAAATTTCTATGATATCAGCAGGCGGATGAACATCATTTTGTAAAACTGACAGTAGTACTGGCAGTCATTTTCATTCTTGTTCAAATCTGGTTGTAATGCTCAATTTCATTTGAAGTTATTGTAATAGTTACATCTCCGCCCTATGGTAGCTACTTTCCCACTCTGGGTTAGCAAGCACATTCTGGGTGTTGAGTATTTTCAGCTTTCAGCATTTCTTTTCAAGCATTGTACTTTGTAACACTCCGCCATATGGTCGCCCCTCACTCCGCTCTGGATTGGGTAGCACATACTTGGTGTCGAGTTCCCTTTCAGCATTTAGAGTAGAAGGTCCTCTGACCATATGCTCGCCATCATCGGCGCCATTCTTGGTTAGAGTTACAGCATAAGCAATTTGATTTAGATCCTCTAACCAATGCTCACACCTTGCCCACATCGGGATCCTGGTGTACATTCTGGTTAGAGTTGCTTCAGTACGTTTTGGTTTATCTTCTAACCTTAATGGGTGCATTGATTGTAATTTGAATTTGTAAAAACGAAAAAAAATTGGCCCGGTATATTTCAGTGGTATCAGAGCCAAGATCTTGCCATCCTGTGAACAATTTGTCTATGAGTGACAGAGAAAAGAGGTACATTGCAAGGGAAGACAAGAAGGTTGGAAAGCAGTTCCAGCTTTATCAGGCTCCAGAGGGTCAGACAGCTTCAGAAGTCTTGAGGGCTCATTGGGAGTCTTCTCAGGAATCAGATATGGCAGAGGGTGAGAGATCAGTTGGGGGTAACGAGAGGGTTACCAACAACAGAGATGACAGTGGGAAAGGAAGAGAAAGATCTATGAGTCCTGGAAAGAGATTTGAAAGAAAGATGGATGCCTTGATGGACACGGTATCTCTCATGATGGGGAAAGTGGGTCAGAACACCATTCCACAGAACAACTCAGGGCATAGAGGAGAGCATAGTGCCTCCAACCAGCATGATGGACACGCAGCTCGGACTGTGTCAAACAACACTTATATTTCTTCCAGGCCATTCAAACCCATTTTTTTGGCACCTGTAAACACTCAGCCAGATCCTGAAGAGAATGCTTCATTCGTGGAGCAGTTGAGACTTGGTCGTGCAGAGTATGATTCTCTACCTGACAACATCAAGATGGATATGTCCTACAATGACTTTATGGATCATAAAAGGAAAAATAAAGGACAGAATAGACATTATGATCAAAGAAGACCATCAAATCAAGGAGACTTGTACCAAGCTGTCAACAAGGTTACACTTCCTCACTTCGATGGGAGTGATAATAGCTCAGCTCGTGCTTGGATACAGAAGCTGGATAACTATCTAGCTCTCAAACCTATGGCAGAAGAAGAAGCGATCAAGTTCGCTACGCTACACCTTGATGGGGTGGCGCACGAGTGGTGGTACCATGGCCTAGTTACTCTGGGTCATCGGTCTATCACAACTTACGATGAGTTCACCACCAGGCTCATCGAGAGGTTTAAAAAGAAGGATCCTGAAATTCATTTCAGAGAACTTGCACAATTGAGACAGTATGGCACAGTTGATGCCTACATTGCTGAGTTTCAGAGACTCTCAGTCATGGTGACTGGAATCACGGAGAGGAGATTGGTGATCCTTTTCAGTGAAGGTTTGACAGAGCCACTCAAAGGTTGGATTAAAGCCTTTGATCCACCAACCCTGCAAGAGGCCATGAAGAAGGCAAGAAACATGGAGTGGGCTGCTCCTAAGGCAAAATTTCAGTCCAATTCCCCCTTTCAGAAAAGGGATAAAGGGAAGAGACCTCAGCATAGACCCCCTTTGCGACCTCAGCATAAGGAGTTCAAAAATCACAATTCCCATGTCACTAGGTTGGATCCTGAAACCCTGAATGAACTCAGAAGAAAAGGCTTGTGTTTCCGGTGTAGGGAAAAATGGCCTCAAGATCATGTTTTCCCTAAAGGGGTTAAATTCAATCAGATTGAGTACTATTCTGCTGGTGAAAGTAGTTCTGATTTTTCCGACCAGCAATCTGATTTTGAAGAAAGTGAAGTAGATAGAGCTCCAGAAGAGTCCGGAGATGATAAGGAAAGTGGTGGAGTCTTAGCTCAACTTTCGAGCTTCCAAAGAAACGAATCATTCAAGGTTCGTGGGATGATCAAAGGGCAGCGAATCGTTGCCTTGATCGACACTGGAGCAACACATAACTTCATTGATGAAGTTGTGGTAGCGAAGAAGGGGCTGCAAACAGAGGAGTTTGAAGGGTTCAAGGTCATGGTTGCCGATGGATTTCATATTTCTTGCACCAAGAAAATCTCGAACATGACCATGCAATTGGGAAACTACGAAGTCAAGGATGACTTCTATATAGTCCACATTGGTGATACTGATGCCGTTCTAGGCATTCAATGGCTGCGTTCTCTTGGAGAGATCTCTTTGAATTTGCAGACTATGGAGCTCAAGTTTCAATCAGATGGGAAGAAGATAGTTCTTAGAGGAATGTCGAATGGGGGCCCTCGGGTTGTGTCATTCAAAAGAATGGCAAGGCTGATCCGTCACAATCAAGCTGAGTGGGTTGCAGAATGCATGATCCTTCCTGATAGTCCTGTTGAGACTAAACGTGACCATCCTCCTGATATTCAGTCTCTACTTACGAAGAAGAGCAAAGTCTTTGCAGATTTTCCTCCTAGACCACCACCTAAACGGGGTTCAGAACACATCATAGAGCTCAAGGAAGGAGCTAAACCGGTGATTACAACTCCATATCGGTACCCGAAGAGGCAAAAGGATGAGATTGAGAAGAATATTCAAGAACTCTTGGAGATGGGTTTCATTCGCCCAAGCAAGAGCCCCTTTGCATCTGCAGTGGTTCTCGTGAAGAAGAAGGATGGTACCATGCGCATGTGTGTGGACTATCGTGCTTTAAATCAAAGCACCATCAAAAACAGATACCCCATTCCCAGAATAGATGAGCTCATTGATGAGCTACATGGGGCCAAGTTCTTCTCGAAGATTGATCTGAGATCGGGTTACCATCAGATTCGAATGAGGGGATCTGATGTGGAGAAGACAGCTTTCAGATGTCACTATGGCCATTTCGAATTCTTAGTCATGCCATTTGGGTTGACTAACGCTCCGGCTACCTTTCAGTCTTCCATGAACCGTGTTTTTCAGAATCAGTTAAGGAGGTTTGTGTTGATTTTTTTTTATGACATTCTGATTTACAACAAGACTTGGGAAGATCATCTCAAGCACTTGGAGGAAGTGCTTAGTATCCTGGAATCTGAGAGTTTGTTCGCAAAAGCATCCAAATGTGAATTTGGAATGGAGGAGTTACTGTACCTTGGCCACATAATCAGTGCTGAGGGAGTGAAGGTGGATCCTGAAAAGATCAAAGCAGTAGTTGATTGGCCACCTCCTGAGAACTTGACTCGGTTGAAAGGTTTTCTGGGTCTTTGTGGATTTTATCGGAGATTCGTAAAGGGGTATTCACAGAATGCTGCTCCTCTTACTGATCTCACCAAAAAGGGAGCCTTTTGTTGGTCAGAAAAGGCTCAAATTGTTTTTGACAAGTTCAAGAGGATCATGAGCTCGTGTCCGGTTCTGGCTATTCCGAATTTCTCCAAGCCTTTCGAGCTGCAGTGTGATGCATCAGGTGAAGGAGTTGGGGCTGTCCTGATGCAAGACAAACACCCTATTGTGTTTGAGAGTAGAAAACTAAGGGGAGTTGAAAGAACATACTCAATTTATGACAAGGAAATGCTTGCCATTATGCATGCATTAGCCAATTTCAGGCAGTACTTGGTGGGGAACAAGTTTGCGGTTAACACTGACCACAATAGCCTCAAACATTTCATGCATCAGAAGGACCTAAATGAGAGGCAACAGAAATGGGTGAGTAAGCTTCAAGCTTACAACTTTGACATTGAATATGTCAAAGGGAAAAATAATATCGTGGCTGATGCTCTATCCAGAAGACCCATCTTAGCTCATTGTGTGAGCTTACTGCAGATTGGAAAGACATGTTGCTTGCTGATTATGCCAAAAATCAGTTTGCAACCAGCATTCTTGAGGGTACTTTTCATGATGAAAGGTACAAGGTGATTGAGGGATTGATACACTATAAGGGAAGAATCTTTCTGGTGGTTGATTCTAAGCTTAAGAAAAAGATTCTTTTGACTTTTCATGATATTCCGGTTGTTGGTCACCAAGGTTTTTTTAAGACATATAGGCAGATCCGAGAAAGGTTCTCTTGGAAAGGATTGAAAGGAGAGGTACAACACTACATTCAGGAGTGTCCTGTTTGTCAAGTGAATAAAAATGAGCATACATTACCAGCCGGTTTGCTGCAACCACTCCCTATTCCCAATAAAAAATGGGAAAGCATCTCGATGGATTTCATCACAGGGTTGCCCAAGGCCCAAGGGAAGGATTGTATTTATGTAGTAGTGGATAGGCTAACCAAATTTGCTCATTTCTTCGCCATTACCAGCACTTTTTCTGCAGCCCAAGTTGCAGATCTGTTTTTTTGAGAGGTGTTTAGGCTACATGGGTTGCCAAAGAACATTGTGAGTGATAGGGACAGCAAATTCCTAAGTACTTTTTGGCAAGAAATCTTCAGAATGAGTGGTACTGTGCTCACTCCAAGCACTAGTTACCATCCCCAAACAGATGGACAAACTGAAGTAGTGAACAAGTGGTCGGAAGGCTACTTGAGAAACTATGTGTCAGAACAGCAAAGAGCATGGGTCAAGTGGCTGCATATAGGCGAGTACTGCTACAATTCTTCTTTCCATATGTCGATTAAGATGTCTCCTTTCTTGGCGCTTTATGGGTATGAAGCACCTAGTTTTGCAGATTTGGTGTTTGGTGACAGCAAAGCACCCCAAGCCAAGGATTT